>VZTE01003864.1:1216724-1260900 GCA_013397775.1 Eulacestoma nigropectus | reverse complement strand
TTTTTTTTTTTTTGCACAGCAGGTGCTTTTCTAAATGAAATGATTCCATGGATTTAATTTTTTTCTACAGATCCCTAAAGAGAAAAGTGCACATTATTGACTAAAGATGTGAAACATTTCAAGTCACCTCTGGATCCCCAATTCCACACACAAAAAAAAGAATCTGTTTTTTCTTTCTTGGTCAACACAAGAAACACCTGGTCTTTTATTTGATTCCTCTGTGTAAATTAGAGGGGAGAAAACTACATTTATTTTTATAGATTTTTAATGTTTTTTTGGCAGTTAGATGAAAAAAAGATGGAGATTTTTCTGCCCATTGGAAAGAATAATTCTGGAGTTATACTAATCTAAAGAGAATTCACAAAATAATCTTGATTATAAGATACAGGATGCTACCATTAATATACTACTAATAGAAAAAGCCATTAACCCTACAGCTAATTGAAATGCTCAAACTGGTTTAAACTGTGTCTCTTTTAGCAGGAAAGAGATTGAGCAAAAAATGTGTCTAAGAACAATAGGAGTATTAGGGTGTCCTACTGTGTTCTGCTTCCCTTGGACGCTGTGTAAATGTTTTGCCAGTCAGGGCAAAGGATCCAGCATTTTTGATGATAATTGTCACCAGGAGAATACATGATCTACCATATTTTCAGATGTGTGAGAGATAAAAATTATAGCGAAATTTTCATATCAAAATTCTAGGCAAACCCATATCAGAGCTCAGAAAAAAAGAGATTTGCAAACCTCCTACCTAGTTCTTCTCTTTCCATCTGATTCCACTGCCTGTAACTGCAGGCAGGTATGCACATAATCAGTTTAGTTGCACTGTGTTTCCTGACAGTGTGGGCTACCTACTATTCCTCAGATATGCAAAGGGTAACTGGATGAGATACAAGAGTTTACCAGACTAGCTGACTAAACAGTTCCTTCTGCATTTAATCTCTATGAATCCCAGCTAGCTTAAGGACATATTTACATTTAGATACAAATTTCAGCTGCACACAGATACGAGCTGTTTTCGTTTGTACCAACAGAAATATTCAGAAGTGAAACACCTCAAGCTAAAAATTACAGTGGTGGCATGCTTGAGGGAGTAAGCCTTGCCCAGAGGCAGGTACATTGCCTCAGATATGAGATGGAGAGTCACGTAGGTAGATTCCAAGTTGTATATCGGGCTCTGCTACTTAGGGACCTCAACACCTTATGTGGTACTATGACATAAACAGCCTTCTAAAAAAATAGATCATGCTCCAGTTTTCACCTTTTTAATTACTGTGGGATGTTGCTAATCGTGAAAGTGAAAAAGTTAGGGAGGATGCGATTATTTATTTTATTTATTTTTTTAGAGCACTTCTCCATATAAGTGTTTTAAGGAAAAAGCATGGAGAAGTTACACAACTGAGACAAGTGTGCTGATGTGGTGAAATGATTTTCAGATCACTGTTCTTACGAGGTATTTTACCTCATTTATGTTCAGCAGTAATCTGGGATTAGAGGGTGGTTGAGATTCTTATAAAATTCTTGATTTCTGGCTTCCATGCCTTTCAAGCAGGCAGTTGTTCACATTCTTCATGATCTCAGTAAACTTTTGTTCATTTGTATTCTTCCCATATTCTTTTGTCCTCAGTTTGGAAACATAATTCCTTGATTAGAAAAGTTTTCTCCTTGATTATTGAAGAGCTAAACAGCACTAATGCTTGTTGTATTAAATTTCACATATAAAAGAAGGCCCTGGAATTGTGAGGAATGAGTAAGTGTACAGCTAGTCAGAACAATTATGTAGTGCTGGAGGTGATATTTGCTGCTTGTTTGTATATATCTAGCTTGAAAGCCCTTATCAAAAACTACCTTACTGAATCTGCAAATGTTAGGGGATTTTTTTGGGTTATCTCACACAGTTTCTTCATATCGCCTTAGGTTGTTTAATTCTCGTCCATAAAGAACAAGTAAGCTATGGAAGGAAAAGATTACAGTGCCCCTGCTAGTTTTAAACAGTGTATATTTGATTTATTCAGCCCTCTTACTTTTATTTGAGGTGGAAATCTCATCCAAAGGCTGCTGACTCTCTGTATTCCAGATGTTGCCATATCAGCCTAACTTCCATTTCTCATATCTCCCTTCTCCTATCTGTCAAGTTTATGAAAAATTAGAGCCCTCATACAAACAAAATGTCATCGTCCCCACCTTTCCCAGCAAGCCTGACTTTTGATTATGGGTAAGCAGTCATGTGTGAAACCTCATATTGGACCTCATCAACAGGACAGCCTATGGACTGTGGAATCTGCTACATGATATTATTAGATCAGGTTTTTATTGAGAAACTTCTTGTACTAGAAAAAAATAATGGTTTTGGAGTGTTTTTTAACTGAGGTGGTGGACATGTTCTGGAAGGCTTGAATATTTAAGTGAAAGGCGATGTTGTAGCTGAGAAATTTTTGACTGTGACTTAGAGATCTTAATCCACCTTGAATCAGTTGTGATCAAGAGTTACTATTGCCTCATGGTCTTTGGTAATGATTCCCAATAATCAAATGGATTATGTGTTTGTATTTCAGCGAAAGAAGGATATTTAGCTGTGTTAGCTGACCTAAAAAATCACTTCTAATTGCTCAGTTCAGAAAGAGTAGTACTGACAGAATGTCGGTGTCTGTTTGAATATTTTTTTATTTTCCTTAAGCAGCGGGACTACACATTTATTGGTGCTGACAGAACGTGTACACCACATGCCACCCTTCAGCTACATCCTGTGAAACACTTGCCAAGACATTATAGCAAACTAAGACCTGAAGTAAAACACCAAAAGTCATAACAGATAAGTTGGCAGTAAAAGAAGAGAGGAGGGATAATACTGTGGTTTGCTTTATCATAAAACTCATCAATAGTCTGAGAAAGTGAATGTAGTCCCAGCTGTAGATAGAACAACAACAGCAAGAGAAATGCTAAAATACAACATATAGTTTCCTAATGTGCAGCTAATGGAATTCGTGGGCACAAGTTAACAGGGAAGAAGCAAATGGACAAAAATCAGATTTCCAGATGTTCTGAGATCTTTGTTTTTTGTGAGTGATGCAAAAGGGATGAAAAACAGCTGGACTTGCTTAGCTGCAGGGGTTCTCCAACAGTGGAGAATTTCACATAAATTACAGCTTTGGGCTCTGTTGAATAGGGACTTGGTTGGAGGACTTAGAAAATTTGAAATATATAACCACATCTATATGCCTGAAAAATACCAGTCATGATGCTGGAATTAGGCTAGCATTCAGGAAAACACAGCTTTATAAGTAAAATACAATTATTTCTGATTAACTTTACCTGGAAAACAATGCAACAGAGATTCTGTTTCTTGCGCAGCAAGCAATGTCAATAATAAGATTGATAAGGCTTTTTATTTTTGTTGTTTTCATATATTCAGGGTTAGTATAGCAATTTTGTATCTACATCTTGAAATTTAAAACAGAGATTCTCTCTACTTTCACTTTTTGTAAACTGCAAAGGTGTATATTTTGGGATAGAGAAAGATAATGGTGAACTGTTTCAGTACAAAATGTCATGAAAATAGCTGTCTGCAGCTAGAAAATTGCATTTATATAATTGGAAACTTACACCAATACAATGTCCCATGAGTTGAATTTACCAAATTCTTCAGACCACAGCCCAAAGTCTAAAGAATAAATCTTTATTTAACAGTAAAAAATTTCCATGTCACTTAATATAGTACAACATTGCACACTAAGGAAATTGAAAACTCTAGCTGTATGTGGCTTATCCATCAACCCTAGTGCGATAAGAGCACATTTGGGACTCTTCTGGCTCACTGTTCCCTTTCACCCACCTGCATTCCAGGTTAATCCATCTCTTATCATTTCAGAAATTCTCTGGTTTAATTTTTCCATGGTATCCATTACTGTAATGTCTAATTGATGACCTTCCAATCCACCCAGTTTTAAGAAAGTCTCTATGAAACAGGCCAGTCCTCCAACCTTACCTTGTCAATTTGGTTATTTAAACCAGTTAGTCTTAATGGCTATACAATATTTTCTGTGAGGGAGTAACTCAAATTCTTATGGCTTCACGCCCATTTCACCTCAGTTTAATTTGAGTGTAGTCTACCAAGTGTTAAAAGAAATGAGGGCAGGATAATATTTTCTTCACATTTAAATATTTCACCATGTCATTTTATCCAAGTAATTTGACAGTAGTTTCAGTGCCTTTTACACAACGAGTTCAAAACATTAACAGATTGTTAAGAACTGGCTTTTCCAGAACAAGGTATGTTTTGCTACAGTCTCTGCTGGTAGACAGCTCACTTTCAGCACTCTGAATATAACTGGAAGTGAAATGGGCTCTGTAAATTTAAGTTGGGCTGAAATATAACACTTTGATTGAGATAATGCTAACAGGCTGATCTGGATAGAGGTGCTTCATCTAATGTTTATTTATCCCTCTATTAACTAATAAAACATCCTAATTTTTATGATCTTGAATCCAGAGTTGGTCTATAATACAAGTAGGTGAAAAAGATGAATGAGACACTAAAAGAGCTAAAATATAAGTTCCACATTTATTTCCAGTCATAAAAAACAGTAGTCAGTGTTGTATACTTTATCTTTCAGTGTTTTGGGATTATTTTATGTCATATATTTGTAATGAACAAAAGCAGACTACAGAGTGTACATGTACTCACAGCCTACAGAATTAGACCATTAGATCATAAGCAGACAGAATGATCATGACCTAGACCTGAATAAAAATATTATTTATATACCTTTAGTTGGTGAAATAATATCTTTGACTAGACAGTGACCACAGGAGGGATTAGGTTGGTAACATTTTATCAGCAAGACTCAATATACACCCCTAAAAGAAAAGTATGCTTAGTGTTTTCCAGAATGAGAAGACAGTGGATCATGGTTAACTCATAATTATTATGGTCCTTGAATAAAGATATTTTATGTACCAGAAATCAGCAATGATTGCCATAACCCATTTCATAGTTAATGGAGATAAAACATAGATTCTTTACGATGGACTTCATGATGGATGATCCGTCATGCTAGAAGAGTTGTTCAGAAACAGTAATTCCAAGGACAAACTTTCTGAAACTCTTTCACTGGATCTTTAATTAATAGAGGCTCTGTAGATGCTGCTAAAGGAGTCAGAGCTGACTCAAGCCTTCTTTTCTGTGTAGCGAGGCAGACAAAATTAAGTCTTGCTTCAGTGGCAGAACAACTCTCCTAGACTAAGGAAAAGCCAAACTGCGAGGCAACCAGCTCGTTCAAGGAGGTGGCTAGAGGTGTCAATGACAGCTGAGATGTTCCTTTCTTCCTACTGCATCTTTCCCTGAGGTTTAACTCATCCCCAAGCAATCATTATTTTCTCTTCCTGCAGCAGAAGAAAGCTCCCTCCCTTCTAGAAGCCCACATTTCCTTCCTGCACTTCTTTGCATGTTGTAGAGAGGAAAATGAGGCAAGGCCATGGAAAAAGACCAGATTCCAGGAAGAAGAGTAGGTGGCAATTACTTATGTTGCTAGAAGAGAAGGCTACCCTAACCTGACTGAAAGGGACATATTTATCTCTGTGTCAAATGATACCTCAAAATGTGGAAATTTCAGGATACCTGGTTGTTTTTCATTATTGCTTCTGAAACAGTAAAACATTCTTATTTTGATCATTTTCAAGGTATCATGAAATTGACGTGGGAAAGTCTGAATAAAAGGTGCCCATACTATCAAGCAGTATGAATTTCAATCCATAAATCGATATTTGGTAGTGCATACTTCAGATGGCATTTGTCTAAATGAAACAAAAATAACTGCATCTAATATGCAATTCATTTACTTATTGTGTGTGCTGGAAATCACATATTAACTGCCACATTTCTTCATTCTCCAGAACAAAAATCAAAATCTTAAGAAAAATGTAATGACCCTGAAATACATGGGCAATTAAGGTGTAACCTTGCGAAATAATTCTTTCTTACTAAAATTGAAGATTCAACTACTTCAGTTTTGTAGTTGCAAACATTTTTTTTAAGTTTCTTATAGTTTTTTCTTAAAATGGAAAGATGTAGAGACACTTTATTTGATTAAGTGCTACTTATAGCTTACATCACTATGATACAGTTAAAATCAAAGCAACTTAATGAGAAAAAACAGAAGTTAACCAAAAATATTTCAACCAAAGCCAATAACTATTGGACTGTAGACTTGAGAGGGATTTTTTTCTTTTAAAATATATCTTCCTTATCCTTAATGTAGTTTTAATTTATACCAATAAAATACAAAAGCATACCTTAGACAAATCAACTTTTCCAAAGAAAGAAGATGAAGAAATAAAAAGGAGTGAGAGAAAGTAGGGGGAGATATATTTAAAATAACACAGGGTGTGTAGCCTGTAGAATTGGCAGCATGACCAATAAGTGAAATAGTACTACAGGGGCTGGGAAAACAACAATATTAGAAACTGATTAGTTGCTTCATACTTGTATAAGGTAAAGGAAACAAAGAAACAATCTGTGAAATACTACTCTTTGTGTTGTTTTATGTTTTCTGCTGAAGCTGGGATATAGAAATAGGAGTAATCATGTCAGTGCATTGGGCCAAACCCCACTGTTCAGGGGAGTAGCTTTTAAAGTAATGTTGAGAATCTCATAGAATCAAACAGAGGAAAAATATTTTCCACAGAATCTTCCTCTGTCTTTGATAGGTTATCTATGCATCCCTGTGGATCTACTGAAGTAATAACTGCAACATCAGACACCTCATGAATGCTTTCTGCAAAACCAGCTATAGCTGTGCAGTGTAACAACATCTCACCTGTGGAGAGCTGAGGTCTACCCTTCAAAGCCACACAGTGGCCTCTATTGGCAGTGGTGTCCTCACCTGGTGTAAAAACCTTACCAGAACACAAGAGATCTCCTTTTATAATCTTAGCCTAGAATCATATTCAGTCTGTACAGGATGAAGTCTCTTGCATGGAAATATGTGGAAGTCCTGCTCTAAGGATTGCTCTAATGAACCAGAACCTCAGCCACCTGCTGGGCGGATGTTACTGCAACCATTTACAGGCTGAAGTTAAGTGCTGTGCCCTGGCCTGGCAACTGATTGAAGATCTCGATGTGAACATAAGAGGCATTCAAGAATAGCTGGTCTGTTACAGACATATGGTTAATTCAGCTTAAGAGACAAAGAGAAGAGACAGGAAAGGAAGTAAACTAAACACTCAGAAATGCAAATTGAGCAATGGCAGTGGAAATAGTACAGAGGGGTTCATATCATGGACTGACAAACCATGGAAAAAAACACTCCAATATAATATCAAGATATTTGACTAGAACTTTGTAACTGATGAGAACAAGGGGAAGCAGGATTATGCTGAGCCTTACTGGAAAGAGCAACTATATGGGGTAGCTGAGGGCTTGAAGGACTGTGTGAAATTTATTATGGAATGTTGAAAGGGGCTGTGAAGATGTGCAAAAATTGTTATAGAGTGTTCAGAGGAAGGGCCACATGCTGGGGAAAGGGGAGCAGGATGTGTAGTTGGAGTGGATCTGGGAGGAACAAGTGTGGGAAATGGAGAGGAGAGGGGACAGAGAAGACTGGCTGTGTGAGGGTGTGGGCACATATTCTAGGAAACTTTAACAAGCTGGATTAGCCTGAGAGTAGAAGACTAGCTTCTGTAGAGAACAAAGCTGTGAGATCTGGAGGCCGAAAACGTCAAAACCATGTTAAAATTTAGAGATCATCCAGAATTGACAGCAACCTCGTGAATCAAGATAGTTGTCTTTGTGAGCTTTAATTGTCTGGAATTGTCTGGAAATGAGGAGCAAGATGAGACTTTCTATGGTGTTCTCCATTGTGTAAGTGCTGATTGTGTTGATGGGGCTGCCAGTAAAGACTTTGCTCTTCAACTTGTCTTATTGTATGTTCTCATATTCTGTGTGTGTGCATTTTGCATCTCTGGTACGTGCGCTAAGCCCTGCCACTGGCTTGACCTGGAAAAAGGGCATGGTATCTAACAGGCTGGGAAATAGAAGTCCCAGGGCCTTCACTGAAGTTGACTTGTCTCACCACTTAGTGCTGACGTGAAAGTGTACTCCCTTTGCTTTCAGTCTTTAACACCCCGGTGAAGTACACCTAGCTATGTCCTGTTAATTGAGTGAGTGAGGGAGTCAGGAAAAGGTTGTATCTCTCTGCCAGACTAGGTGTTTGTCTTCTCTCAAATCCACTTTAGGCTAGCTGGTTGAAGCTTCAAAAAACTCCCTGAATAAATGTGGTCAACCTTTGTTTTCAGTTTCCATTTTCACATAACCACTTTCCTCTCCTACCATAAACAAAGTAATAGAGTTGTAAATACCTTCACTTTTCCACAACAAAGGGTTTATACCTCTTTGTTCTTACACTTTTGACTCTGGCCACTGTCATGAAGATAACAGTAACCTAATCAAGTCCATAGTGTGACCAGAACATTCTGTCCACGGGAGGAACTCTTACTGGTCTCTCGAGAAGCATCCCTCCAAAAACTGCTGTGTTGTCCACTTCAGAACTTTTTGGCTCTTTTCTATGCCTGCTTGGGACACTGTTGGGAAAGATGAAACAGGAAAGCCTTATAAATATGATTGCCTGGCAAAAGATGCTGAGAATATGGAAACTATAAGTGAGATTGAAATGAAAGCATACTTTGAGATACCAGGCCTTAGTTACTGAACAACTGGAAAACAATGGTATGGCTGACTGAAGGTAATCCCCTTTGATTGAACAATGCCTTCTGCCAGCAGAAGGGTCCAAGGGTTAAAGCAGACCCTGCTAGCTTGGCAGAAGGGGTCCAAAGAGTAGTTTTTAGGGTTTAAAATATAACGCAGTATGGTAATGCAAGGTTTCTTATAGGCTGTATGTAAATGCTATAGGATTTGTATCTTGTACTAGATTGGTTGATGAAAATAAGAATATTCAACACAGAAGACGATTTATTGTGTTGTAAACGAGAAGCTCGATCTCTTACACACGCTCTCTTAGCTCTTAGCACACTTACCTCTCTCTCTTTACACTCTCTTACATACTCTCTTGCACTTCTTCTTTATTTACTCTCTCTATTACCTCACGCTTTTTGGCCTGCTTCTAGAAGCAGCTGGCTTCTTTAAGCAGGCCCCCTATACGTAAGCCCTGAGCAATAAACCTCATGCTCTAAGACCTGACTCCAGAGGTCTCTCGTCTCCATCCGTCCCAACCGTCCAACCGAGAAAGATCCCACAGGACACCTTCTCATGCTCCTGTCTCTGCTTTTGTGATGTGGTTCTCAGCAGCTTGTGCCTCTTGTGCTTTTAAAATAAATTGTACAGGAGGAACCCTCCGTCTTCTCTCCCTGGCAATGAATCTTAAGCTATTCCCAAACTGGCTAATGGGCCATAGAGTACAATGTGTCCTCAGTGAAAGGAGCACAGAGCACAGAGATAATCTCAAACCATTATTGGTAAATATATTAATTCTATGACTGGACCTATGTAGTTCCAATCATAAATATCATAGAATTTGCTCTGTTTATTTTCTGAGTGCTTTGTGCTTGTCTATAGGCTACAGTAATTTTTTGCACCTAATACTAAATACCCCATCATACCTGCAATGTTTAAGCTGTCAAATTAAAGGGGTATAACAGATTGTATGACATGCAAATGCTTGACCTTTATGTAGGAGCCGCTTAAAGTGTTCATTGTTTGAAAACAAATTAATATGAATGCTGAAGTGTAGGAGAAATGAGATTAAACAATTAAGTCAAAAGATGATAGTATTTTTATTTTTTTGTTTGGCAGAGCCTATTCTTTTGCCACTAATTGTTGACACCCGGGTTGTTGAAGTTTTTTCCTGTCTAAGGGATATTAATTACAGAAAAACAGTGTATAGACCTGCAGTTTCTACAAAAACCTTTAATCTCCACTGTGGGAGTACATTCTATAATAAATGCATGCACACAACATTCACTGACATTAAAAGGAGTTATTGGCACTCAGTGGACAATAGATGACTGTTGCTGAATCAGTTACTCATAATGTCTTTCAAATACAAGATATGTTGTTAAAACATTCTTTAAAGGGAACCGTTAAGAATGGAGAAGAGAAACTAGTATTTTTATTCAAAGTTTGACATTTATCTAGTGTTGATTTCTTATCTGGACATACTGAATATACTACCACCGACGATATTTCAGAAGAATGTAAAGTCACAAAGTCCTCACTTATATGCCCCATGAAAACCTGTGGATGTTGCAGCTTTTCTGAGTTTTATGGATAAAATAGGGTTTATGTCCTAATGTGTAGGAAATTAGTAGTCATGGTGGTTTGAAGAGCAATGACTTCCCTGATAATAATGATAAACAGAATGAGGACTTGATGGATGTGCCTAAGCTAGTGGAGGTTAATGATGGTGCTCTCAAAAGATTTGATTTCATAGTGATAAATTGAAGATGACCTACAAAGATGAAGTAGAAATCCCATTAACATTTTCAGAGCCTCCCTCCCACAGAAGAATTAGATCAAGGGGTGCATTGGGTGCTTTCTTACTCCCACAATAACAGATTTTCTTGTGTATTGTCCAATGGAATCCACTTCTGATGCAGTTGATTAGGTCCCCCTCAGAGTAAATGACAAGGACAATTATCTATGATGTGGTGATTGAGGCTCTAACAGTGAAGATTAACTTTTGATGGCGAACCTCTGAGTATATGCAGTAGCGTAGGTTTGGGGTTAGGCTGCAGTGTACTGCTGGGTTCATTAGAAGAGTGATGCTCCTTCTTTAAAAGTAAACTAATAACTTATGTAAAGGACTATAATGAAAGGACAAATCATGTTGGCTCCCCCCAGCTGCATGACACCATACAGCCAGATATCAGAGGCCACAGGATAACAGAAAGAAGAGAGGAAAAGTAACACGACAACATTTGTTTTGGGGCTTTATGTAAGAATATGGTAGAGAAAACTAATATATTCCTGGCAGATTGCTCATTGTTCTAAAATGTTCTTTATATCCAAAGTGCCATTTGAAATACAGCCCTTGGTGGGAGTTGTTACTACTTTGGGAAGCAAATATCACATACATTGATAATTTGAAACCAATTCTTCCAGACAGAATGTCCATGCTGAAAAAAGCAATAAAGCATCTAGTGCACTGTGGCAACATTCTGGAGAAAGCAAAGATCTTGCAGACCCATAAGAATGAATGGCCCTTTTGACCTCATCCTCTCACAGTATATTGAACTAATAGGCAGATAGGGAAGCTTACATTACCTGTATCTGTATTGGGACTGGTTTTTGGTTGCTGCAGCTGTCAGTGTGACCTTTTCGTTGAATTAAATTAACTTAAACCCCCTGTTTTTCAAAGACTAGCTTCCCTTCATACATTATTTGCATGAACACAAAGGTGATTTTTGCATCTTAAATTATAATGGCTAATTTTTAACACAATTAATTTTAACAAAAGTTAGGAGAATAGGTCAGAACAAAGAAAGGACAGGTTAGAGAATATTAAATAACTTAGACATAGCCAAGATGTCAGGATGTGATGAAATTAACTAAGCCAGAACTATCTTTGAACCACTATTAATTATGTTCAAGAATTCTAGGTCAGTCCTACAAGACTGCAGAAGGGCAAATACACTACTATTTTATTTAAAAAAAAATGGGTGGTGAAATTAGAAAGAAAGTAAAAATGTTGAGTTGTAGAAAAGTCTGTCTAACTATGGCACCAATGAAGATATGATCGTATTTTTAGAGTATATTTTTAAACAATCATTTTATGGAAGCCCAGAGAAGGCAGACCTGATTTTGCTAAGAACAAATATGCTCAAAGCCCACCACATTAATTCCTGAAGAAGAAAACTGAAACATATGATGGAGACATATGTGGTATATTAGCAAAATTTTTCACATGGCCAAAATATTTTAATATTGGAAGAAAGAAAATGTAGTCCAGGGGAAATTAGTAAAATGATTTGTTACTGAAATAGGACAGAATCTTCTTTGTAAGAGACTGCTTCAATATGATGTTGTCCAGTACTTTTGTTTACTGACTAGGTCAGCAAAGTAGGCAATATAATTCTTTGTGGATCACAAACAATTGCATTTAGATGAACCTTGCATAAAGTAGGGACTTTTAAGGATGGAAATTGAATTGGAGATGGTCCTAATGAAAACAGAACCACCCAAAGTATATTGAAAGGAATTAACTGGAGACCAGTGCGAGGTAATTTAGTTAAGAGACATATTTCTATCGCAAAATTGCAAAACTACCCTGCAGAAATGTACAGTGCAATGAAATACATAGGCAGTAGATGTTAGACCTTGTTGCAAAAATGGATAGGCTTCATGTGTGTATTTATTTACCAAAATGTAATATATAACAAATAGAAGGTAATTTTTACATTTCCCTTAATACTTATTTAATCAGCTCTATTTTCTGTTCTACTTTGGACGCTTATTTTCAGAGATAATAATGTCAGTAAAACAGGAGCTCTTAAAAAACTCCGTCCAAAACCCAAACAAAACCCAACAATCAGAACGAGCAGAGACTTAGAAAATGTGGTCTTTGAGAAATGGTCTCCTGCAGAGAGAAAAATGGCTTCAAACATATTGAAAGGGATGAAAAAACCAGGAGTGGCCTGCTGCTGTGTGCCAGTAATCTCCCAAGCACCGGGTTCTATGCTGAAGGTAGGAAACCTTCTCCCAGCTTGTCCTTGAAAACAGGGTAAATCTGGTTTTGCTCATACTGCAGACTAAATTGATGAACAATGCCACTTTCTGAGTTTGTCAGTGCTGTTGTATTTTCTGTGACCAGATATTATCCATGTGTATATAGTTGCAAAATGATAAAAAATACTATTGAAATATGATATTTTTTAATTGGAATATGCTATTTTGTCTTTCAATTCAGTTACTGTTACAATTTATGCGTATCATTATATTACATAAATTTTGGACTTCTCGCAAACATATTTCTAGTTATCTCAAAATACCATGTATTAGCAATATTTTCGTGAGATTTGTTGTCTATGGAATAAAATTAATCTGAACAAAAGAGTTTTTCATTCAAAAAGACTACCTCGCTGCCACTGGAATTGACTTTGTGACTGTAGTTTTGTTGGCTTTTAGTCAGGCAAGGAGTAATGGCCAGAATTATTCAAATTGACAATTTCTCTCTATATTTCCACTTCAACAATTCAATATTTTTTTAATTCATTCAAAAAATGAAAATTGGTACAAAGTAAGAATTGGATATCTTTTTGTTACTTTTCAGAATATCTGTAGCAGAGAAGTTTATATGTGGTTGAGTGACACTAATTTTATAAATATCAAAGACTTTCATCAGTTAAGTAGATTTTAGAAGGAAAACCATAAAAAATGTCGCTGATTTGGAGAAGACAAATGCAGTTTGCAGAAAGCCTGGTTGAACTGAGGTCTTCTGAAAATGGTGCCAAAATACAAGAGTGAGTATCCAAATTCAAACCATGTATTTTTAGATAATTCTCATAACTGGTCATCAGAGACACTGAGTTCATTAAAGCAAGTGCTTATGGGAGGAAAAAAAAAGGCAGCTGCTAATTCCATGCATTTGCATACCTCCAAATGCTGCAAGGATTTGACACAGGTAGCTGTGATAAAAGATTCAGTTAGACTGTTGTGTTTGTACAGGCAGAAACTGCAGTGATATAATAACCACTAATTTTTGTTATGATTTTATCTAGTTTTTATTTCTCCTTTCTGTAAACAAGAAGCACAGTTAAACCCAGGCATTCTCCTTGGAAGTCCTGGGGACAGAGATAGCTGAAAAATTACCTTATTATAGAACAATTCTAGAAATTTAGACTTAGATTTTTATTTTTCATGTTAGCTTTCAAACTAACAGAGGGATAAATATTTGCTTTAGCTTTTCATTAACACTGACATAACCCCATTGAGAATGATGGAAATGTTACCAAATGCCACTGCATGAATGAATATGATAGAATAACATAGCAGTGGAAATTATATTCATTGCCAGCTGAAATTTGTTTTCCATTTAAACAATGCTAAAATGAACTTTTCATAGATAGAAATGCAATCAAACCATGAATGTTGCAAACATTGTCAGTGTAGAGTAAAAGGCAGGAAAGCTCAAATGGAAGTTGAGGTATATAATTCCACTCTGAAAATTCACAAAAATTAGATTACTAGTCTGAATCTAATTCTAAATCCCGTAATAAATAATCCATACTTTAACCATATTAGAAATAATTGGGAAAAAAAAATCCCTCCCCCCAAACCTTACAACTATAACTTTCTTACATAATTTGCTTTTATAGCAACTTTGCAGGAGGAAAGGGAACTAAATAAAGCCACTAAAATATTTATAAGAAATATATTGAAAGTACAGGAACCTATAATATTGACTTTCAAGAATCTTGAGTTACTCTTTTATCTTTATCGTTGTAAGTGGAAAAAAGAATCATATATGTTATTTATAGACACATTTACTCAGGTAAATGTTCTGTATTCAGAAAACATTACAGGCTCTATTGTTGAGAAAACGTCATCAGTGTGTATTTAGCCTATGCAGCAGATACTATTTGGGTAGGATAAGACACCATATTTTATTGGGATAACAAGAAATGTTTCTCATTCTTATGGAATAAGCAGCTAAGACATTCCTGAGGGAAATGCAGGTCCTTATGCATTATTTCACAAAAAGTGACCAAAGTATTAGCCAAAATACTTTTCTGTAGTTTGACATTTTCATGTTATCAGGTAACAACATAGGATTGTGCCTTTACAGTATCCTTGACTCCTAAGTAATTATCAGTCTCAGCCCCCTATATTGTACCTGAGATTTTTATAGTTACTTTACATCTTTAAAGGTTAAGGAGTATGCGAAATTTTCAGGAAGCCAAGTGGAAATGCCTTTCGTAGCCTGTAACATTGTGAAAAAAATTATCAATAACTCTTATTCTGTATGTCTGCATGAATTTATCGCCTTACAATTACAAATTCTCCATAGTCTCCATTTCCATTTCTTTTTTAGGTTAGATCCAGCAAATTCCTCCTCAAAAGGCAACTCAAGGTCACAATCCTCCAAGGATATTTTCATCAAATCAATCCTTCATAAAGCTTGAAATATATAAAAGCATTATTGAGCAAATAAGAGGCAGCATCTCTTTTAAAAATTACTTGGCTTCTTAATGAAATTGTGCAAACTTGTCTCCTTTAACTCAATCTAACAAATTCATGCCTGCTGGAGTGGAATTTTTCTTTATTTAATTTTGCTAATTTCTCTTGAACAAATGGGGAAAGCAGACGTGGTGGAAGGAAAATGGATAGACAATGCAATAAGCAAACCCCAAAAGGCTGAGGGTAAAAAACAAATAAAACGAAATCACCAAATAAATGCGTGTAAGTTTTGCATTAGAAGATTTAAAAAAAAAAATAAGCTAACAGCCTAACTCTCCAAGCCCAAAGTGAGCGGCTCATAAAAGCATTAACACAGAGGCATATGTGATACACAAAAAGTACAGTATTCCAGAGACATCAAGACCAGATGTGTTTGTTTAATAGCTCAAGCAATTAAGATGTGAAGGAGACAGTCTTTTAGGCTTCTTAGTGTTGCTTCCATCTTCATGTTGCTTTGCCTTAAGTTGGTTGCCTGGTGTCAATGCCTCCAGTGAAGCTGACAGCTGGGCATTTCTGGGTATATAGTCTCTTTCCTCATGGCCCAAGTGGCTTATCAGAGCAGTCTCCTGGTTCTCAATCTGTCCATAATTATCATAAAAAGACGAAGTGCCCTTCCATCTTGAGTTATTAATAAATCTCGAGTTAACATTGTGTGGGTGCTTATTCTGAGTCAGGGAACAAAAGTTTAAGACTGAATTGTGCATAACTAGGTGTCTTCCTATTGGCATTATTATTTAACTTGTGATACACTATTATTCTGCTCAGTGACATGCTTTCCTGGCACTGCTTGTCGTGTACTTTAACTTATACAATGCCAATTTCAATGCTTTGCCTTTTTTTCTGATTTTGAGATCGCAATTTCCCCTGTCCCCCTCCCCGGACCATGAAAATCAATGTTTCATAACTTAAGCAAATGCTCTGACTAATTCTGGGTAGTAAATGGACATATGTAATACAGCACTGATGTGCTTAGGAGGAGGTGATTGCATAGCCTTTACATATGTACTCAGCATCAGAGTGTGCTGGCTATTAGTCAGGCACGACGGAGATACAAGAGAAGAGAACAACTATGACTGTTGAGGCTCCTGAGAGGAGGATGAGACCAGCTATGTACTAGGGCTTCCACCTCTACTATTCTAATTAATTTACATCTGAGAACAAGTTACCATGGGTGACATGGGTGACATGATAAGCTATTCCTTACTCCAGTCAAGCCAAGAAGCACTGAAAAGCACACTACTCTCTGAAGCCCTTTGCTGGTTTGTAAGCAGGATGACTCTGAGAACTTGATAATCCCCCAGTCTTCATCTTTGTCTAAACAGAGCCACAATTTAGCACTTGGCAAGAATATATTGGCAGATGCTAAAGGCCTTGGTGTTCCTCTTCACTCCGGAAGACATCTTAGTCCTCTGGGGACAAAATGTAATTTCATTTGAACAAAGCTAAGAGCTTCACGTATCTTACTTTGCTCACATTGTTATTTAGAAGTTTGTTTTCATGCTTCTTTATTCCTAATGAGTTTTAGATTTTTCTCTTGAATCATGTTTCTAAGCCCATCGTGCTCTGCTACGTGTTCCTTTGTCCTCTGATATCTTATTTTGATGGATCGTGTATGCATTTGGAAGTCCTATCCTAAAAATTGCCTTGCATGTTTAGTGGGAATGTCTACTTTTTGTAAATTAATATTTTTTTGACATATCTGACAAGCAGATTGCATAGTTTTATTAGCTATCTCGCTGTAATTCTTCTGCATATTTGAGAAATTTAATGAATTCTGTTGAAACAGACTCCCTTGAGTGTTTCTCTTTATTTTGTAAGACGACAGTAAAGACCAGCCTTGACATCTTGTTAATCTACAAACCCCCCAGACACTTCACAGTTGCAAGAGCTGCTGATGGAGAAGTTATCTAACGTAATTATCAAGAGAGTAATATTTATTATCTTGGAAATCTTCGACAGCAACATAGATGATATCCCCATCTGCCAGCTGAGAATTTTACGAAGGTTTCCTTCAGTCTCACTCACACTTCCCTGTATAGCTTTATTTATTTGAGTGCCTGAACAAGACATGCCTCTGCAGTTTTTTCTCACAGTAACAATGAATTTGTTAATCAGCAGAAAAAACTGAATAACGGAGGAAAAACTCCCATATGTTTACAGGGAGATACCGTGGACTTCAATGTAATGAAAAATAAGAAAGAACATCAAATTGATTACATTCAGACTGAAAACATATTTTGCTTATTTTTTATGCAGATATTCCTCACAAGAGCTAATTTTAAAGGATCTTTAGGTAGCAGAGAATGTATATAGCTGAGAACTGATGACCATTACTCATTGAAAATGAAGATTCCATGTCCGTTCACTGCTTGTGATGCAGGATGGAGTCACCTGGATCATCTGAATAACTCAGGCAGCCTCATTAATCATGACTTCAGGCATTTGTCTTGATTATTTTGGACCAATATCTCAGCAATGAAAAGCAGGACAATAAAGAACATGGGCTGGCATTAAATTTCAGATATTTTAAATCTTATGAACATTTTAAAATTGAAACAAATTCCCTAATGCTTAACCAAAATTTTATTGATTTCTTTTTTTTTATCCTAACTAGAAATATATCCCACATATTTCTCATTGTAGAGAGCGGCCTAATTTAATTCCAGCTCTAGAAAAAAACAAAGAGAAATGGCTATCACCTTTTTTTGTGTTTAACTCCTATGTTAAAGGACTATGAATAGTGAGACCCAGAAAGGGAGGTAAATGGAAACACTGGTGTGAAGCTGTGTATCTACATTTCATTCAAAGGAGGTATTCCTGATTACATCACTTCGACATCTGGATGGCTATCTAGAAAATGCTCAAAATGCAATGCACATTTCCTTATACCCAGGAATTCCTTATCAGTTTGGCAATAATGCAATATTAATATGAAGTGATACCAGCTGCACTTTGCACTGTGCAGTGCTATTATGACTTCACAATAATATTTGCACAAAAATTAAACTTGATTTCATTTTACAGGAAGGAATATTTTATGGATGTGTGTGTATGCATATCTAGGCAAAGCACAATATGGGACTTAAGTTTGTTTTGCACAAATTGAAAGCAAAGCAAACAAATTCATGTTACTGGAATAGGTTTAGATTGTAGTCTGATCAGGCTATAGAAAATTTCAGCTGAGAATATTGCACCTGTCAACTGCTTTTCATATCAGGGAATTAATCAAGCTGACTGTTCAGAGAGTTTTTGAGGATGTTCATTATTTCAGCTATTAATTTTTAAAAGCAGCAAATGTTGCAAGTCAACAGCATCCATAAAAATTGATTTTTTGTGCAGTTTACCTCATGCTACTGGAAGGAAAGAGAATGGTTTGCGTATCTACTACTCCCCCTCTCAATTTTTTAAGGCATACAATGTATGTGAGTATATAACTTTTAAAGGAAAATTATGTAGCTAAAAATAATAGAACCCTTTTTGCATTGGTTTTATACTAGCGTGGATGGGTAACATTTGACTGCTTGAAAGAACTGCAGAATTTAACACTAAAGAGAATGAGAAATAAAAGAAATTGCATAGAGAAACCATCAGAGGAGGGCATCTAAAACCAGTGAGGTCTCACTGTAAGACTGAGTCATCAATATAGTCATCTGTGCTTCAGTCTCAGTGAAATCTATTAAGTGTCATTCTTCTATAATGTGTATTTGGTGTATTTTCCTGTGTGTCCCATAAAAATAAGTTTTACTTCATTCAGGAAAACTGAGTTAGAGAGAAGGTTCTGTTAAACACCTGACTTAATAAAACTACTTGCTGCAGACTCTGAGGTCTGTTTGTGTTGGAGGGGAAAGATCTCAAATTTAGAAATTTGGGCTTATCAAACATACTAATTCACAGCATCTGAAGTATCTGAAATAAGGCCTTTATGGTGCTAAACATGGTTTATAGTTGGTGCAAGGCAGTTATCTGGTACAAAAGTACGTCTTGTGAGAAACCAGTCTCTGGTGTGTAACACCTTCTATACAGTAGTGGCTAAATTCCTGATCCTGCTGTGATTTTTAGGAATTCAGCTAGGGCTATGATTCAACCTCTGCTTCTTTAGGTGGTGTAGTACAGCCTTGACTTGAGGGCTTTGTCATTTGCATGTCGATGGTAAGAGTGACAGACAGTGAAGATCTCTATTATTTTATACAAATTAGATTCACTTTGGGGACCTCTCTCTTCCCTGAACAGCAGGTATAACACGCTAAGTCCATGCTCCTGTAACACCGATCTCATTGGAGAGTGCTGCACTTGACCTGCTTATGCTAGGGTCCAAATGGAGAAAAAAAGAAAATACAAACCAGCAAAACCCAGTGTCCAACTGTTCCAACAGATAAATCCTAAGAGCTTTAGAGGGAAATGCAGACTTGTAGTAGAACATAGACCTTCAAAACATTATAAATAATTCAAAAGGGAGACATAATCTTCCTGAAAATCTTGACCATCTGGGTAGAGGACATTACACAGTCCATGAAAATGCCAATATTATTAAAGAAATTGTAGATCTTCTCCGTTCTTTAAGGTTCTAAAACTGGATCTGAGGATCGAAGATCTGCACTGATATGAGGAGAATGAAAGACCACTCAACATTTTTATATTGTTTGTCTGCTTGATAGCTTTGCTCAGGAAAATATTGACTTACTTTAGCCTTTCATATCTGAAATATAGTTCGCATGATATGATGAATTTTGCATTTGCTCTGACTGGAGAAATCTAGAGTGTGAGGACCACTATTTGTTTTACAAATCCCTTTTATATTACATATCTAAATATTCCACAGATAAAGAAGACATGAGAGATCACTCACATATACTATTTAAAAAGACAAGACAGTGTGGGATGTTATTTCCTGGGCAGTTTTACAGGAGAGAGTCTTTAAGAAAGTAAGGCTTTTATGCACACATTTCCCACACAATATTTTTACTTCCCATTAACTTTTTATTAATAACACAAAGTCCCTAAAAAACCTAGAGAGCTTAGGCTCTGTTACAAGACCTTTACAGAACCATTGATGTGTCTTAGCTTCTTCAGGCTTTCATACAACCCTTGGGTGGGCATTCAATGACACCAAAATACACTATAGGGAGCTTGTGGATTAAGTAATAAGTGGCGAGTCCCCTGTTGGGACATTGCTCTTATCATTATCATCTTGATCCTCAAAAATATTCAAGCTGGTAATGATTTTATGCTACCTACTGTGTAAGATTTCAGCTTCAGTGTAACGTTTAATAAAGCATTATCTGTGAGGTTCAGTGGCACTGTATTGATAAGAGTTGCCTTTAGAAGACTTTGTGAGGCTGAGCAGTGGTGGCTGTGTAACACAAATACAGGAAATAATGAAATAAAAACAAGCTACATGATATGCAGAGATAAATGTTCACTCCAACTAATGAAGAAAAATAAAAGCAAAAGGAAAAATATTGCAGAAACAGAATGCAAACAAATAAAGCAATAGCAAAGAAGAAAAACAAATAACAAGAGCAAATGAAGAAATTAATAACGAATAATAAAACAATAAAAAAAAGAAAAATAACAAACTAGACTTCAAAAATAATCAAAGTGAGAAGGAAAGGAAAAGAGTGTATTATACAAGAAGCAGATTAGTGCTACATGCTCTTGGGATCAACAACTCAAATTCCTCACATAGGCAAAAATGGGTTAGGGAATAGTTTTGTCAAAGCTTTGCACACCACAATACACTAATTGTTCATCAAGACAGACCTCAGAATGGCTAACGTGGATTAACATGCAGGTTCATGGAAGGAGTGTGATATGGGAACGCACTTAAGCTGCTTGTGCTTGTCTCAACATTTGCTCAAAAATTAAAGGTATGGAAAGAGTTCAAGAAATCCAATGGCCTTTAGATTAGGAATAGATAAAATGTACACATGAATGAACAAATGTAAACAATGTATTCATTTTTTGTGTTCTGTTGGTTTCTTTACCTTTTGCTGTGAAAGCGATGTCTGTTTAGCAGTGATCAGGAAAAAAGATGAAAGAAATTTCCACCTGCAAATACCGCTTCACTGAAATTTGACTGGTTTAGTATAGGGAATAGGGGTATCCACATCCAAATGATATTTTATTTTGGCAAAAACAAAATCTGCTTTTTGACATTCTTAGAACAAGATGGCTTAATTTCTCCTTTGAAATGACTATTATTCTATTTGATTATTACATGTATCCACCGCATTTTAAGATAATTCAAAATCATATTGCAAGAATAATTTAATGAAAATTAAATGTTTTGATTGATCCAAACCAATTTCCAGTTATTCACTTCTCAATTTTCTTTCTCAAAGAAATATCTCTGTCCCAACTTGAAATTAAGAAAGATTTGAAAACTCAATATGTTGCATTGAATGCTCATCATCTGCATGCAACTCCTATTATTTTGCAGCCTTTAACAATGGCATCTTCAGAGAATAAGCTGTTTAGGAAAAACACCTGGAAAAACATTATGTTTCTTCTGCACTTTTTGACCTTGAGGATATGACAAGAGCACACAGAGAAAGGGCAATCTCTGAGGGAGGCAGGCAGGGGAGAAAGCAGCTCATGAGCAAGACGGTGTAGCTTTCCAACTGCAAAGAAGCTGTGCATTCTGCTACTGAAGAAGCACAGGAGAGTGAGAAATATCAGCATTAGATCCATCTCCCACTAACCCAGTGGCCAGGGCACTCTTGTCAACTGTCTCAGTTCTCATGCCACCCAGAGAGCCAAAACCAGCTCTCATCTGCAAGAGGAGGCATCGTGCACATGCCACTGGAATGGGCACTGCACATGTGTGCCACAGCTGGTGGTCTCAAATCGGGATTCATGATCCCCTTTGTGCTCCATCAGTTTAAACAAACCTTCTCTTTCACTAGCCACACTGAAATATTCTTTACCTTCTCTCCCAGCTTCCACAGCTGCAAACTATCTTGCGCACGATAGCAACATGCCCACTTCGTGCCACATATTCCTGTCCTTCAGTTATTGCTGTGGAGGAAAGGTTATCTCAGAGAGAAAAATCCTCCAGCTGAGATTTTATTACACTGTTTTGTTTTCTGTGTTTGAAATGGTGTCTTGGCTTCACAAAACTTACTCTTTTAAGACATTGGATTTTAATGACATGAAAAAGCACTGAGCCAGCTGTCACCATATTACAAATGTGACTTTGAGAGCAAAACCAATGAGAGTTTGAATCCACCAGGACTAGAGTTATTGCAGAAAAGGTCTAAGGTCTTCTTTCTACACCGCTGACTGTGGAGGCATTATTAGGTTGTAGACAAACATTTTTAAAGCAGTGAGGAAGGCTATAATATTGAAATTATCAAGTAAATTATGTTTAGATGACCCTAACCAGCCCCAAAGAGAGACCCCTTCCTCCTTACTCTCCACCCTCACAGACACTGGCAGCTTTATTTTCTGCCTGAAAATGTGGCAAGCTTTTTACAGCTCTGAATAATGTAAACCAGCCAGGTAGCTAAGGGCTTACTGACAGTGGAGCACTGTATTCACCTGGGTTGGCTGCAAATAAAGAGCATCCCGCAAATGGCTCACCTGGTTTCTGCCTGACCTGAATAACGCCAGATTCTGGGGAGGAACCTGATGTTCATCAGCATTATTCCAGTATTGCTGCCTGAGGTCAAAACTCCATTTTGACAAGGTTTGCACTGTTCTAGAGGGATTTGTCAATGAGACAAATTAGTCAGGTGTCTTTGATCTATGCTCAAAATCTCAAATGGCCAGGATTTCAAAGGACAAAGATTTTTCTCTGTGTTTATAGCAGAACCTATAACTTCTCATTTAGGAAAACACAAAAACATATAAGTATTTTTACTAAACTATCTTCCACTTTTGTTTAACAGAATAAGATGACAATGTGTTGAGGTCAAATGCTGGTTATGTTAACATATTTTATGCTGAACCAGGATACTAAAAATCCAGGACACACATAGGTCTAACTCTTTCAATTTCATCACCTTAATTCAAAGCTGAATTCAGCAGGGAACTCATTTTATGATAACTAGTATCATTATAACATAAACTGAAGTTGAAATAGATGTTGGTATGCAGTAACAGTTCATGCTGGCTTGGGGTTTAGGAGTTCAATTTGGGAATAGAAATATTTTGTGAATGATTAAAACATCAGAATCTTTTATCTTTCTTCACTATTCGGCTTTATAATCTGCTTTACTCTAACTTAGACTTTACACTGATACAAGAGTGATGATCACAGCTACTATGAATTTTTCTAAATTATTTCTCTGTATTTCATGTTTCTGTATAATCTGATCTATAACTGTTAAATTAGCCCTAGAGAAGTCTAGGTTGTTGGCATGGGTATCATAAAATCATCCTGAAACCAAGGAGGAAAAGATTTTTGAAATATATGTAACAGCTGCATGAGTAAATCAGGTCCAGTCTGGTTTATACCATGTTCAAAGTAACCACTGAATGCTATAAGTCCTGTATATTTCAGAGCAGTTCCAGTGAAGAGAAGATGCTGAGATTAAACCAAGATATAAGTCTCAGGCAACTCTACTGAGTTTAGTGGACTCGGGTTCACAGCTACAGGTCTGAGACACAATTGGATTCTCATGGTGTTTCTAACTTCAGGAGCAGGGCACAGAATGTTAAAACAGCCTCTGTCTCTTTTATCTTTAGGGGAAATTACTGCAATACTGGGTAGGACTGAGAGCATGCACTCTAATTTACCCTCTCCATAGAGTCTGGAGGGTTACCCTTAACCCGCTTGCATGGCCACTCTTTGGTGGGTGAACCTTCATGCTCTGTTTAAAGTTCACTTTGGATTTGATTCAATAGGAAAGGAATATAAGTTCATTTTGGGTCTGAGTCAATAGGAGAAGAATCTATTAGATGGATGGAATGAGAAAATGTATTCAACGATAGTCTAAATTCATATGGAATTTAGGGGTAGTTTTGGACTTCAGACTCTGCCCAAATCTCAGCTTCTATTAAACATATTTTAATTATGTTTTGATTGTCATCTGCTTGATATTTTGAAAATATTTAACCTTTGTTTTTTCCTAAATTGGATCAGAACCAAATTACATGGGGGATTTGAGAAACATTAAAATTAGGGGAAAGTTGAATCTGAAATTAATATGCTGCTTTACATTATTTTCCTCTTTTTTTTTGTGGCTCTGCCTGCGTTAGAACCAATTCTGTGCCTTATTCAATTAATGTCCTCATGACAGCACTCAGAAGTGAAGAGTTAAAAACTCACAAGGGAGCTCTAATGGTAATGTGTCCTGAGAGATATTCATTTGGCCCCAGCTGTCCATTTTATTCTAAGTGCTAAATGCTTTAATATACATAGACTATCATTTACATAGCAAGTAGCTATGCGAGATGAATTATTTATTTTGTGACAAATACCTAATACCCAATGTACTGTCAAATACAAAGAACTTCCTTATTTGACCCCCGTGTGTAAATTTGCATTATAGAATTCATTATCTTAACACATAAGTCACATTGAAGTTATGTGCAGATACCTGTCAGTGGAGCTGCAGATTATTGCAGCTTTGATTTAATGGTACTGTTTGCTGTTATGCCATACTTGTACAGCAAGAAACCTGATTTTTCAGCTTTGTGTCACAGAAGCTGCTCATATATGTAACAGCTGTACTTCTAATGTAAAAAAAAAGTAGGTGCAGTAGAAAACCAACTCAAACTATAGTGAAAATATGAAAATCAGTAATTTGTACTTGAGAGAAATTGCCCCAGGATTTCTTATGCCTGAATGAAGACAAATCAGGACCTAAATCTTCCAAAATCAAGACAATAAAATTTGCTCTGCTCTCCCCAGGCAATAAGTGACCTGATCTTACGTAGCCAGCTTCATGTTTACATTCAAAAAATGTTAAAGAGGTCAGCTTGAATAACAAATTGTATCATATCTGATTTGTTACTCTTATACTGCATACCACTCTGTTAATTCTCACATTAATCTTTGATTCTTTTTCATTGGAATCCAAATCTCTTAGTCACTATTTATTCTAACCTTTTAGGTACCCCTATGGCACTAATGATCATAGAATGTCACAGAGTAGATAGACCTATCTCAGGGCAAATATTGTACTGCTCACCTTAGTAATTCTGTGCCAAATTTGATGTTTGTTATCATGACCTTCAGACAGTTGTCAGGATAGTTCTCAGTGTTTGGTGTAGTTGAGATAAAAGAAAGTATGAGTTCAGAAACATATACTCTCTGAAATTGCATGGGTATACTCTCTGAAATTGCATGGGTATACTTCAAAAGATTCTAAGATATGACTTAATCTGTGTGCAGATCACACAAAATTGAGATGTTTATTTACATAATTTGTAATCATAAAACATGGTTAAAGATTTCACAGAAATAGCCCATCTTACACTCTTTTGTACGCTTAGCCTTTTTTTTTTTGACATTTGGCATAGCTTGTGGAGAGAAAGAGTAAACAAAATATTTCTAAAACTTGAAAGAGATTTTGCCTGAGATGAAGTCAGAACAGGAAGGTCAGGTCAATTTTTATTGAATCAGTCCAGTTTCCCATCTTCTACTGAGATACAATTTCTGAAGCTGGTGCCTTCAAGCCTGGCTCATTTTAGCAGTTCTGCAGAGAGGGAGTTGAGACTACCCAAGAATTTTCATTCTGTAGGTTAGAAAGTTGGTACAGTCACACACTGAACTCAGCCAGAAGGAGTTTATGCCTGCTAAGTGAACTGAAAATTAGTGTTGACCCTGAAAAGCTCTTCTATAGCTAAAGAATTTATCTGCACTTTGGCACTTCTTGGATCATGAAAACCTTTGAAACACAATAGGCCAATTACAGACCTGGTGTGAATGGGCTCAGTGCCACTGAAACCAGCAGACTTGCGCCTACTCACACCAGGTTTGAATTTGGCACATTGCCTTTGTCAATGGCAAAACAATGTTTTCAACAAATTTCCTGGCAGAAGCTATGCTGCATGGAAAATGCATTCATTTAGTATGTTTATTTGCATAACAGATCTGAGCTTTGGCAGGGTTTATTATTCATTATGAAAGTTCATTCCCTTCCCAGCCATCTACGAGTCGCACATCAGAAAGTGTAGACAGAGACATTCAGGAATCACGAGACCTTCTTCTGTTTGGTTTTCTTTTTTTTTTTTCTTTAATTGTAATCTTCCCCCTACTTCTTTCCCCACAATGAAACACTTGAATGCTGGGCCAAAACCTTCAAAAATAACAGTTCAGGAACAGATAAATATGAGGTCCTATTCAGACCTCCCTGGCTTTCAGTAGTGCTATATGCTCTCCGGCTCTCCAGCTGATGCCATCTTTGATTCTGAAACACTCTGAAAGAAATTAATGGGAGCTCAACATTTAATAAGGTAGAGATTTAAATATGGATTTATATGGTTAAATTTAGGCTTTTATTTTCAAAACTCTTGCGGTAGAATATCAGAAAGACTGATTCAACTGAAATCTTCCAGAAGAAAGCTTCCATCTGCTGTAGGAGATGGAAGATAGTGTATTTCTGTTGTGAGGAAGTTTAATATCCTTTACTACCCTATATAAAATTCTGGATATTTGATGCCATAGTGTTGAATGGTGAAGCTTGAACTGTCAGATAATATATATGGACAGATTTCTGAAAGCTCACAAGGTTAGTGCTCTAGCCTTTACTTCAGGTAGGATACAGGGAAATTTAATGCCTCAAATGTATAAAGAAAGAGTTCCATAGTGTTATGTATCTGTTTTCTTTTGTATTTACATGAATAATTAAAGCCATGATGCAATAAAATTTTCAATTATTATTTTGACCACTCTTGGATGTAAAGAAAGCATAGGTCCTTTAACTTAGGGGATATTAGAGAAAAGAAGATATTTTTGAGAGCTAGAGGCTGACTGCTTAAAGTAGAAAATATATCACACTGTGGTCTTGTCCTTAGGGGGCAGAATGTCCCTAGAAAGCTCCATGACTAATGTCTCCCTTTCCTATTCCAACTTTTTTGGTAATGCTTATCTGAAGAAGGTTTTGTAAAAGTAGCATGCGAGCAGGGTGGTACAAATAGGAGTTTTCAGTGAGAAGTTTGAGAAATGTAGGTTAACTGGAGTTAATGTGCAGGTGAGTACGACAGTACATGAATCATAAACAGAAAGCCAGACTCCTGACCTTTTACCTGCAGTCGTAAGGGCCATCTGAGAATGCCTCAAAACATGCCTTTCATTGAGAAGCTGTGTGAACTCTGCTGTGAAGAGTCAAAGGGGCATTGCTGTAGGTGTATTGAAAGCTTTCATCTTAGAAATTGTCTAAGATTTGTGCAGGAGAATGTAGTTAAGCTAGGAAACATCCATGACTTCAGAGATATAGCGGGCATTATGTTTGCAGAGTCCTCCAATGATATAGAAACTCATTTGGTTAACGGAAAGTATGTTTGCCAATCCTAAGGAAAGAAAATGGCTTTTGCTGAAAGGGATTTCAGGGAGTTTCAGCTCTGAACAGTACCTGCTGAGATCAAGAACAAAATAACTCTTCCAGCAATGACTGAGGATCTAAATTCAAATGGCCTGATCTGGCTCCCTCGCTTGCTGTTGCAGAGGAAGGTCTGTTAGTGGGAAATATATACATACATACACATAGACAATATGTGTTCACTTGCTGACCTTATACACTCAAGTCTATCCAGCAGCTGGCCTTGTATCCCTGCTCTCTCATCCAAGATGCTGGCCTGTAGGTACAGTTCAGCTATTGTTATGTAAGCACAGTTCAGCTATTGTTATGTAGGCTTACACACAGTATTCACAGCCACAAGCCCTGGAGCAGCATTCCTCCCAGCAGCTGGCCTTACGCTCCAAATTTAACCAGTAGTTGTAAACTGGATCCCTTGCTATCTCAGCTGTTTCATGTACAGACTCACACGTACTAAAGGGTTTTCTGGCTGGTCCTGACCTATGACCTTACCAGTAGTCAACTGCCAGACCTTACATCCTCCACAGGTGCTGAATTAGACCTCCTGATCCACTCAGTTACCAGTGCTCAGACTCTTTAGTCTCTCCAGTATCTCACCCAGACCTAAAGCTGCTTTGATATCTGCTACCAAGCTTCTGCCCTACCTACCAGCTAGTTCAGCTTTATCCTTTCTCGTGATGACACATCAACATATGACTCAGTCAAGGTGCACACACTGTGGTCTCTCCAGTTTTTGGCATCGTGAGCACATGGTGCTTGTGACCTGGTCACTGATTCCTGGCTCCTAGACATCCACACACACACACACATGGTCACAGAATAAAGAGTACCCTCATTCAAGAAAATAGTTAGAAATGCAGTTTCCTGAGAAGACAGGGCAGACTGCAGATCAGATGCAGGGCATGGCCAGACCTGAGTACTTCCAGCAGTCTGTTTACGTGCTTGTTTCTGTCGTTTATCACCTTATTCCTCTATCATCTATTCCACCTATCAACACTTGCATATAAACACATTAAGTAGGTGCTATCTGTAGTTAAATAGATGGTTTTCTTGTAAGATATTTTTTGTTGGAAGGTCTTGACTGTCTTGTGGTAGTTCATGAGGTAGACAAATAGCTGTAAGTGACCGCTTTGACTAACTGCCATGAAAGCCAGGATATACCAAATTGGTGCAAGGAAAATCTGGCTGTCTTTGTGGTCCAGACAGCATTCTTCTACTGTTTTGCAAGAACAGCAGAAATGGGAGAATAGCACAGTCATGGAAGAAAGCAGAGGGGAAGGCTGTGGAGAGAAATTGAATCCAATTTTATATCTAGTAGTTAGAAAAAGCAGCACAGAACTCTCCATTATCCAACAGCTCAGGAACAGAGTACCAGCCAGTGTCACCTGCTTGTTTGCTTGTTCTTCTTTTAACATACACTGCAGTTTGTAAAAATGTGGCATTATATATTACAGAGCAAGGTTCAAAGATCAAGTGAAGTGAAGTATAGAGGATGGATGAGACAGAAGAATTATAAAGGTAGATGATAAGATGGCAAGTCTGTCCCTGAGGTCAGGATATCTGAAGGTGATCTTCATTTAACATTCCTTTCCATCAAAGACCTGTAGTAGAAGCATTTGCTGTGATAGTGACTGTGCAGTGTGAAATGAGCTTCATGTCCTCTGAAATATATATTAACGCTTAAAACGTCATCAAAAATACACATTGTTTATAGTTCTATGTGAATAAATGCAGGAACAAACATTCCTTTTTATGATTTTAGAAGATGGCTTGTTTTGAAAGAAAAAATATTTTTCTAAGCCCTATCTCAGGGCAGTTATTGAGAGCATGAATTTTATTTCTCAAAGCTGCACATGTAGATTGTTAAACTCATGTTCTTTCATATCCATCATATTCACCAAGGACCCAGGACTGCAAATGTAAGCTTCAAGTAATGCTTTACCTGGCTTTACAGTTGACCACTTTAGCATACATTGACAAATAACTGTTGCTATGGCACTCAGGGGTAAAAGATAAAAATCTCTGTGTGCAATCAAATGATATGAATAAATGAAATCCCTTCCTAAATGAAAGCTTTGTTTCTAGAGCTAAAGATTAGGAATGGGTTTTCATTTGTCTTGGAGGACTTTTGGTGTTGGGCTTGGAATATTCTATCTTGCTCAATGTGTTGTTGATGGGACTTTTTTCAAGGTATAAACAAGAGAAGGATAATTTCTGAAGACTAAGTAATATTAATCAGAGTTGGTGTGAGTTGTTACATGTGGACTCTAAATTCAATCAAGAATGAACAAATTCCTTTTCTGGTAAGCATGGGACAATAAAAATAAGTTATTGTTAGGCAACATATTTCATCAATGAATTTACCATTTAATCAAATATTTTCTCCTGTCTTACTTTAGTATATCATTGCAGATTTCTCCTATATTTCCCCAGTTATAATCTTAATGGATCTACTAAGATGTGACAGAGTAGATAATAAATTGAGTAAGCAATAATTTCATCCCAGTTGTTGTAAATCTAGAACTGTAACTCAGAGACAGGCTCTCTGACATGATAGGATGTTGAGAATAGGCATCAGTGACAGATATGGGCTTGGAATCATTCCTGTGTTGTGGTTTCGTCCTTCCTAATTCAATTCCTGTCACTGGACTTCATTCAGGGGTATTGATCCTTGTCATGTCCAGTTTTACTGTGATTTTCTACTAGATTTTCACTTTACTGCTCATAACTTGCCTGAAATGAGGATCCACACTGAATGTACATCATCCATTTCTATTGTACTAGAGTCATCTCTCAGGTTTTACCACGAATTTATGTTCCATTGGGCCACTTCCTTGCAAATACCAACATTCCTCTCAGTCTATATTCTTTATATTGGGTCTTATATATCAGTAACACATATGTTAGCAGCATATTTTCTTTTCCTGATGTCAAGTTATTAAATGACTGCTCTAGCATCAAACTGTCTGCTCAGGTCTCTGAGAAAAGTAGTTTCATGGGCTAATGATTTATTGAAGATCACATGATATTGCTCTGCTATGTTAGCAGTCTGCTGCAACGGGGTGGTGATGCTCAGCCCAGGGTGGGGGTGGAAATGTGGTGCTTGGATGCATTTTTTACTGACTACGAAAAAGGATCAATTTAAAGTTCCTTTCATGAGAAAACATTCCTTCCCTCTTCTGGTCTCCAGTCATTCACCATGGACCTTACTGCAAAACTTGTCTTTTGGGAGCTGGAGTGTTATTTAGAAGAAAATACAGTGTTGAGTAGAATTATATTCCATGTTGAGTCTGCCAGGTCCTGATTTGCTTGAGCTGTGATCACAGTTGTAGAAAGGGTACCGCTGCTATTTGAATTGATTAGATAACCTTGCTTTGTTGTGCTTTAAAGCTTATGTCAATGCTATACAAAGATGTAGATAGATACTCTTTTAGGTGGTGTTTAAATCAAAAGGGAAAATGAAGAAATAATTAAGCTGTAATTTTTCTGGGTAATTTTTTGAAGTTCTAATCATGAACTGAAGATTAAAATTTCCCTGCCTTGCTGTAAAGAGTAATGTTCAATACGATCCAAAAATATTTTATGATAAAGAGATAAAATGTTATAATAAAGAAAATATTTTTTATTTCTTTATTAATTTTCATATTTCAAGATTCCTATACATATCAGAGTGAACAACCAACCAGAGAATAGATTTTAGAAGTATGCAAAGTAGTATCCATAAATTTATGTTCTTTTTGTGTTAAGTACACAAATTAAAAAATTGGGAATATACCAGATTGAAATTAGTCTAGTAAAAACACTTAGACATGAATATAATGATAATCACACTTCGAGTTGTACCAATGAAGTTATCACACCTGTAATCCAGTATACTGAAACTGGCATTAAAACTCTGAGGAAATAAATGTAGTGTGGTGCAGGAAGAGAAGGGGTTGGAGAGAGATGGAGAGAAAGGAGATCTGGACATCAGAATTTACAACAAACATGAGTTTTGTAGTTTATAGCATGACTGAAATATTTTTCTTTCCCTCTTCTTTGAAATGTGATTTTCTAAATGTCAGTTGCCAGCTTCTAGTAGTTCCTACAATGTATTGCATCACAGTTCTTTTGGGAGGAATGCTGGATGCTGCAAAATAGTATTCATTTGGCTACTTAATTTTCAATTAAATGGTGCAATATGAACTGTAGTAACACAGGCAGGGCAATGGTCTAGATGAACCAATGCTGTTTCAAACAAAAATTCTTGCCATTCTGAACACAGCATATAAGCCAGATGCTGTGAATAAATGTTCTCTTTTTATGGCCAGTTAAATCAGCACTTGTACTTCTGTAAAAAATTACTGTAAAGGAAAATGTATACGTGGGAGACTTACTTTAAACAATATTTCGGGAAAATGTAACACAGATATATAAAGACATGGTTAGTTTAACTTCTTTACAAAGATTGAAACAAGATAATGTATTTTATAAACAACTGAGTAGGAAGAGTAGAAGGAATTTTTTGAAAAATGCTTGGGAAACAAAGAATTATCCACTGTAATCAATCCATCAGATTTCAACTATGACTCTCAAAGGACTTATTAGAGCAAGACCTCCTTAACAGCTCAAATAAATGCGTCAGTCATAAATTCCCAGAAATGTTGACCGTACACTCTAAATGTTCCCCTTGCATGAAATAATTCCTTTTTTTCTTCTAGATAATTCAGTGAGTGTAACGCTCTGGGTAAATATGTCTATATATAATTCTGAAGAAAAAAAAAGAAATCAAACACATAAGTAATTATAATGGTGCCAAAACTTAGCATGTTTACAAAGTTTCTTCTTACTTGTCCTTAAAATCCTCCAGAGTGCAATGGTGGATTACAACAGAATAAACTTGAAAAAAATTCACAGTGCCATCCAGTTTTGAGTGTAGAAAGGCAGCCTGACTATACTGTATACACACCACAATTTAATTTTAGAGGTTTTGTTCTCTGTAGTGTATCGACAACATTATGTAAGCATTATGGAGCTGGACCAGAACATGACTGATCCCAGCAGCAAAGGTCTTTATTAGGCATGTGCCTAAGGGCTTTCTAAAAGCAGCCCTGATTTTTCTGTGCCCTCCTCTCCCTGCCATACCTCACACATACATAGAATCATTCACGTTAGTTAAAAGGAAGACATAACGTTACCAGGAGTTTCTACATCTCATCTCAGCAGGTAGTGACCACGCAACTTGAAGTGAAGAAGCTTTCACGTGATCTAGCAATGGATGTCTGCTGTCTGCACCATTCATATGTAGGGCCATGTTAACCCTTTCTATTCAAGTAAGTTTGCTGAAAGACTCTCTGGACCAAAATTAGTTATCTCTTCACAGTCCTGCATTCCTCTGTGCTAATTCACCATTAGATTCGCTATCTTTAGCTTTATGCAGTTGAGACTGAAGATCACTTGGTGCAGACCATGGAAATGATTTACATATCTTGGAAAGTTGTTTGACTTCATCTTGGGTACTAAAGCCCAGCAATGTTGTCTATACCACTGAGACCCTTGAGGTCTACGAGCACATACTGGCCTTGGCTACTCAGTCGGGATCTGGATAAGTACATCTCTGTCATTTAGCTCAGCTCTCTAAAGCGTCCCAAAACAGACATCTATTCAAAGTAAAGCAAATATGCAGGGTAAAACTGAAATTTTCAGATTTTAATTCCTAAAAACAAAAAGTTATGTCAGTATTCTGCTAGACACTCCTTTCTGCCTTCATAATGACATAAAAAACCCTTATAGTAATACACTGATGTAATTTTTGATATGTAATGGTTGTGCTGGATCAGATTGCACTACATCAGTAAAATTACCATCCCAAAGCACTTTTTAAATTATTGTGAAGCCTTGACACAGTCCAAATAAATCTCTCAAATGAAGACCTCCCTTCCCACACCGTCTGTCAAACAGTAAAAAGAAAGGAACAAGAACTGTCTGATAATATCTGGAGAGAAATTTTGACAAGAACATCTTTCCAGTACATATGAAATAGAGATGCAGCTCACCTCTCCAAATCACAGCTTTCCCATAAGTTTGGAAGAAGCAGACTTTACTGTTTGATTGTTCATCATCCTGTGACAAAGCCTACAACAGATGAATTTGCATCCCAGTTGGTGTCAGAATAGTTCTGTCTCCGTAGATTTAGCAGTGAAGATAGGATTTTTTTGCTGCTTCTTTTTGCAAATGAAGAAGGAAAAAATGTTAAAACTTACTTTCAGATATCACAGCAAAAGAAGTAAAGAAGTAGGGGCAAGAAAAATAGCTCTTTCTCCCTTTTGCTGTTATATCAGGGAAATAAATTTTAATCTTTATTGTGTTCCTGTGCTTTATTACATTCAATTTTCTTTCTTATCATAGGAAAAAGTTTGTCATTTTCCTACTGTTGAGATATGATTCCTTTAATTATCTGAGACTTCAGCTTGCCAGTTTGTAACTGATCTCCTCCCAGGGGTTTCCCATGATGTATGGTGAAGGTGCTTCCTTGACCCAGCAAGCCCTGGGAGTTGTCATCTCCTCCACTGCATATGAAACGTTCCTCCTGCTGAAGTGAAGCCCATACTTGCACAATTTTTGAGTTAGCAGTGCTCATCTCCAGGATTTCATCCAGGGCCTAGCCATATTTATTATACAGGCTTGGATCTTGGCTCTTCTGTGCTTTATCCCTGTCTACAGAGATGCTCCTTTTGCTTTCCTGGTGCATTAGTTTTTGAAAGACATTTCAGCCACCCACAGATTAATACAGAAACGCATATATTAGTTTGCTACCTCATGTTGTAAAGATGTCATCAGCTCACCAAGGGCTCCCAAATGAGCTTTACTGGCTTATTGGACTAATAAAGAATTTATGATGAGCGTAAAATACTCTTGGATTCTTTATCTCCCAGACAAAATTATTTCTTAGTCACTGTGACAGTTTATTTCCTGTGTACCACACCTCTGGCCAAGAAATCTATAGCTGAATCCTGGACAGTTCTGACTTTGTGCATACTGGAGTCAAAACTTCATAAAAAAACCTTTCTGGTCTAATTTCTCTCTTGCTGTAAACAGGATGGGCACATGCTTACATAGGTGAACACTTTTTCCTTTCTTGACTTTGACGTTACCCACAAATTGATCCCAGCAATAACAGTATCACCTTTCTAAACATCTTCTTTTTATATAAAAATCACACATTTAAATGCTTTTCACATAATCTGGGATTTTTGGCAGTTGGAAGAGCTTCTTTCATAGGTCAAAATTTCCTTATTCATTTTGGGTAGTTACTTTGTACTGGGTCTGACTGGTTTGGAGTTAACCTTCTTCCTAGGAACCTGTATGGACCTGCATCTAAAATGGGTCTGATAGTACATAGGTGTTTTGGCTACTGCTGAACAGTAATTTTGCAGCATAGAGGCTTTCTCTATTTAACCCTTTGGCTGCCATTGAGTAGGCTGGGGGTGCATAAGAAGTTGAGAGGGGACATAGCCAGGATGGCTGACTTAAATTGATCAAAGGGGTATTGTGTGCCATATGACATTGTGCTCAATAGTGAAGTGGAGGGGATAGATTTTACCAAAATTGTGCTTGTTTTGAGACTGGCTGGGAATGGTCTCCTGCTGGGAGTTGGTGAGTGACCACCTTACATCACAAGCTTGTTTTTGACCTCTCTTTCCTTTAGTTATGAAACTGTTCGTATCTTGACCCAAGATACTAGTGTTTTTGCCATTCTGGTGTGAGTGTGGAATGACTGATCATCTGTGCTGGTGCTTAGCTGCTGACTAGGGTCAACCCACATCCTTACATAGACCTATTTTACTTGAGTGGCAGAACCTATGAACTTCCTAATATTAAGGGAAAAAAAATCAGTGATGAGCTGACTTCTGAAAATTGCGGAGGAATTGAATATATTTCATCAGAGTGCAGATGAAGTGTTGAGGACATCACTGGCCTTGATTGTCTTAATTGTTAGTGTAGCACCTGGCATGATTTTGAACCCAGACCGAATAGCAGCTGCAAACAATTTCAAGGCAGAATTCAGGAACGGCATTAAAACAGGTGCTATTCCTGCAGATACCTTGCAGACCCTATGTTAGGCTGAAAATGAAGGTTTACTAGCAGGCAGGTAGGGCATTCTTTGCTGGTGAATGTCAGTGTCAAAACCAGTCTAGGAATCCTTAATTTACTAATGTATGTACCACCACTGAGTCTAATTTTCCTATAACATGAACTCAATGACTGAAATATTTGCAGGAACTGCAATTAGTGGGGAAAATACCAGGTTATGATGCAAAGCTTATTTAAATAAGTTAAAGATTCTCATTCAGACTAGGATTTAAATGTTGAATCCCCATATTTGAGGCAGGATGTTATTATTGAATTATTTCAAAGAGCTTCTCCCCCCCTGCCTCCAATTTTTGATAAAAAAATAAATAAATATCATATTAAAGTCAAATGTAAATAAATTTATTTAATTCATTTGTTCATAAACAGAACTTATTTTCTAAAGAACACATAACTATAACCTCTGCTCTCCTGACTGGGAGAAAAAAGGCTTATTTTTACTCAATATCAAAAGCTGACAGTGTAGATAGCTACACTTGAGCTTTTTAGACATATACTGGCCATGATTCATCTTTCTTTGATGGAACAAATCATCCTCCAGAGGGTACTATTTTTCTCTTCAGTTATAGAGGTTGTTTAGATGCATAGTATATGCAGAAATCTACATTTTAAATGTCTAAAAAGCTAAGTTGAATCCATCAGTACAGGTTCATTCATTTTTTACTATGCAATTTAAAAATAATCAGGTTGTGAAAACCTGACCATGTAAAACCTGATTATTATACCCAAGTAAACTCAGTCTGCTAGATATAGGCAATTTTGCAAATCTTCTTTGGTTGTGAACTCATAATTTCAAAAATATGTTGTGTTGACAGCCAGAAGAACTTGACTCCTACTTCTCTTCATAGAACAAGCCACAAGGCCTGTAGAAGGTAACACCTTCAAATTTCTAACATCAGAGTTGCATTGGCAATGGCAGTCTCCACTGAAAAGGCCTTATACACTGTCATTGATCCCAGCAGTCCACAAAGTAATTTGAAGGTATGATATTCAGTTAAATAGGATTGGTGCATTTCTGCCAGATAGAATGCAACCAGTAAGTAGGTGTCAGGGGATCTGTTATAGGAAAAGATGTTTTAATAAGTAGCCCCGTACAGAAGAACTATTGAATTACTGGGCTACAATAGCATGAATTTGAAGGTTATTCTATAATATCTCTACCAACTTTGAAAATTTAAAATAAACATTGAGGCAACTTCTCCACAGATTAAAGCCTAAACGAAACCACTTTTTAAATGCAGGTTGTGAGCACTGAAGGTTTTACAAATTGCAGTATGTTCAGCTCAAATTTTTCCAATCAATGGAGTATTTTTCTTTTGCAATGTCAAGCTTCTACTATAATTACAGTCCACATTATATTTCTCGTGCTTTTTGCCTGCCTATAAAATCAGACCCTTCCAATACTATCTACCTGTGATTTCATAAACATTCATCATAGCTTTCTTTGTGGCTGGCTATCTTCAAGGACTTTTAAGACTTGTGATGTTCAGTGCACCTGCCCAGTGGCACAGCTCAGTGGCACTGAAGTTTATTGACATTTCTTTTTGCTCTTATGCAGCCCTGCTCTGTAACATTTACTCTGTCAATTACATTCATTTTGGTATTCATAGTCAATTCTATCTCTGTGTGACTTTAATTGTATTTCACAAAATTAAAGAGGCATTATAAAGTTGTTACCCTTTGATTCTGTAGCTTTAATTTCATTTTTCTTTAATCTTTGGAGCGCACTAGATTATCAATTAGCATAATAAAACAGTCACTGTGGAATTTAGTAACAATACTGGATATTCTGTGAAGTGAATCAGCCCATTTAATGTTCGTAGCATGATGGCAGCATGTGCACCAAGTAAAAAAGTAGCCAAAATTCTACTCTACACTTCTGTTGTATGTCTAGACATGAATGACAGATTTTGAGATTATTTTAAGGCATCATTTCCAATGGTTGTGGACTTCTTTTGAATGTTTTGTATACTGTGAAGTTTTAAGAAATTTGCAAGGTCTTAATTATCCAAATTATTTTCTTTATAGAAGATGCAGTCACTGTTATTGGTAGGTAGAATAAAGTCAATTGGTGTTTTAGCACTGTTTTAGCGTTCCTTTCAAAACAACGGTCTCTGCACACATTTTGGTCTTAGAACTTGCTTCTTTCTAGTGATCAAGACATCCTAGCCTGTTTGCGATACTTGCCCTGGAGAGACCGATTAACTTGATGTTTTTCCTGTTAGGTGAGTTTGGCTTCTGTGTTACTTCTCCTAAATTATCTGCTTTCTGTAGGGAAGCTGGTATTACTGGTGCATACTATGCATTCACTGAGCATGTAGAGGAAAATTAGGTACAAAACTACTCCTTTCTTTTGTCTCAGTCTGAATTTTAAGTGCCAGGATTTTAAGCATCTACATTCGAAATTTCTTAATGAAGGTTAGATGTTTATAGTAGGTTTAGCCTCCAGAGTTGTATGAAAGCCAAGAGGAAGGGAGAAGGTTCTCGAGTTACAGGCCCCTTTGTAGTACTCCAAATCTTTCTTGTATTCAGTGATTTTGCTGAAAATTCAGAAACTTATCAAGCCATATAAAATACACTCCTCAAAATATCTTTTAGGACCAGCAGACAACTTGAAGAGATGCCAGTAACTACTCATGCATTCTTTTAAATAACAAAAAATATCAATGTGGCCAAATACATAATTATGAATGTCAAATCATTGCAATTACCTAATGATTTCTGAAGTAGTTAAAGAAGAAGTGGGAGGGAAGGATACAAAGCAAAGAAGGGTGGAAAAATATAAAGAAAAGGAGAAATGTAAAAAGTAGACCAACAAAAGAGAAATCACTCTACATATTCACTAAACCAGTGGTAGTCCAGCTGTGCTCCTGATAAATAGTAGAAGTTCATTGTTGCAATAGTATAGTATTTTCTGAGTCACTGTTAAATATTTCCCACAGAATTTACCAGAAAACTTTCTAAGAAGCTTTTGAACAAACCCACAAAAAAAGATCAATCTCTTTTATTTGATTTTTTTTTCTAATTATTCGTTATAATTTGGTTGAATTCAGGAATACTGAATTGCTTTACTCTTGCCTTTTCTTCTGTTTGTTGTCACCTTCTGTCTACAACAGAAATTTTAGGAAGACAAAAGACTTGGTGAGCAGAGATCCCCTGCAGTTATCTACACTACCAGTCCTGCTGGCCCATTTTCCTGATTCTGGGTGAGTCACTGACAATGAATGGTGACACTGGCCAGTGACACTGTGACACAGACTGCAGGGTCAGCAGAGCTGCACTTTCCTCCACCAGATTTCACCCTCTATAAAAAGCACAGGGCAGCCAGACAGAACGGAGTCTATTTAAGGTGTGAAGGAGGGGAGAGAGATGCGCATGAGAGCTCCTCTTCTGCAATATTTCTGTTAAAACATGTCAGTTGTTTCCCCTCCTCTGTTAACACCAAAGCTGATCTTAAACATGCTGAATTCCAGACATCACATGCTTTCTATTTGTATTCATTGCAGATGACACTAAAACTACTGCAAATAATTCAGGTAATTGACAAACCACAGGAGCACTTACCCTGTTCATTGGCCTATTTTAGGCTGGCTCATCATCACCATTCTAATTGATGACAGGTCTCTAGTTTTTCACTTGCCAGCCTGTAAGACAAGGAATATTAATAAAGTATTCTGGCAGTGGGAATGTTGGAACTGTTTCCAGCTTTTTTGAAAGCAATGAGCTCCTCCGCCCCCAGCCCTGCTGCTAATGCACAAGCGATGTGGTGGAGAAGTTTTTCAATGTAAGAACACTCTCTTTTCTCCATTGACTCAGCCCTTGCAATTACCCACATGTAATATGACCATAGATTTTTAATGTAATGCTTTACCCTGTAACAAGTTATTAAAAAGCAATGCCATCAAAGTAGCTGACATCTTTATGAAATAACAATATAATATTAATAATATATATATAATGTAACATAATGTCTCACTTATAATAAAGAACATTTCAGAAACTGAGATTGGTTTTATTTACTGTTTACCACTGCCCTGTTCCCTAGATACTCAGCATTAGTATTTGTTAGTAGGAGAACATACATCTGTGTTCTCCACTGTGCTTTTGTTCTGCACAGACTCACCATAGAAGCCATTTCCTGGCCCAGTTTATTCCACTATCTGACTGGAACACAGATAATAGAGAGCACTATACAGTATGCAGAGGCAGAGAAGTCACAGGGCTGCAGCAAACAGAGGAGTATTGGACCCATTAATCAATAGTTTGTCAAATCCACTTTCATAGTCCACAGAGAAAAGTAACTCGCTCCATCTTAAAAGAAACTTTTTAAATAGTGCAGCTGAAAATACCTCCCTATTTCTTCCTGCTGACTATGGAGGGAATTATAAAAGCAACTCCAGTATTGTCCGTCTGACGTTAGGTGAGATGCAGCTCACTTTCAGTCCTCTCGTTTTAAGTGCTTCCTTTTGACTTACTCATCCAACTCGGCACAGGGACTGCAAAGTGACATGGTGTAGTAGGCTTCACTGCAGTGGCAGGGCATGCTGTAACTATCACTTTTTGTCCTGTTTTGTCATACAAGGACTTTTCCACCAAATTAAAGAAAAAGAGAAAAAAGGCTGTATGCTGTCTTTTGAAGAGTCTCTATACTTCTCCTTAGAAAGGAGGCTATTCCTTGGTCGGGAGACCTGAACTGGAAATCTTATGAACTTCTTTTCCTGTTGGATTCCTGTTGCTGCGACATTTCAACCAGCTTGGGTGGTGGGAGGGGTCAAGCGATTCAGTTCTGATTCTGCTTTTGTCCCACCAGAGAAGTTCAGTAATTAGTATTAGTAAGTTAATATTCAAGGCCATTGTTCCACTTACAGAGATAGGTGCCAGATTCCATAAAGCAAGAATTGAGTTTCTGAACAGAAACATTCTTTTCAGTCTGATTCAGCAAAATGTTAGAAAGTAACTCTGCCCTCCCACCACTTTTGCTTCTGTGACTTCCGTTACACTGTGCTGCATTTATTACTGTGTTTCAGAACTGTAGCCTGAAGACCACCCGTGTGGCAAAGAAATCCTCTGTGCCATTTGGCTCTGTGTCTATCAGGGGTAATTGGTGATGGAAAAGGAAAGGAATAAGTGTTCGTTTTACTTAGCACTTTTCTAAACCAGGCCTGAAAGGAGAAAAGTACCAGTGAAGGGGAGAGAGAGGGGTAGCGTAGAAGGGAATGTTATTTTATTCATTAAAAATAACTGTCTGGAATTTAAATGTGTCGATGGGCTGAAGCTCTGTTCTGTGAGACGCTGGGTACTGTTGAACCCCTTTGATGTTGGTGGTATGTGAGGTAACTCAGTGCTCCATGGGACTGCACCCTGAGGGTTCTCTTGAAGAAAAGTCACAAAGAAGAAGGATGCCTATGGATTTTGAGCGGAACTCTATTTCTATCCTCCTCTTTCTGTCTCCTAGATCTAGATCCATCTAGATGTGTGTGGTTAACTCATTTGAATTAAAGATATGCACACTAGAAGATTCAGTGTGCAGTTCAGCATGGTGTCTTTTCAGTTCAAACACATGAAAGGAAATGGCTCATTTCTCTGAGACGTGCTCTTGTTATTCCATTGGACAACCAGGGAGGCAATGCTCATGTGATCCAAGGTATTTGTTATGTACTCCAGTCTTGACACATTTTCCTGAATTTGGCAGACAACCCCTGTAAATAAAGGAACTTCTGGAAGCAAAAGGAAGGTGGAATTCGATCCCTGAGGGATTATTAGTTATCTTTTAAAATATGAGGCATCTGCAGAGATATTTCTCATATTATTCTTTGCAGCAATTCTCATACACCGTGGTAATGAACTTCAGAAATGCTTTACTGATTGCCTCAGATTTTTATCATTATGCTATTTTTTGTGAATAAGTTGCAAAATATAGACTTCTCTGGTCTAGTGTTTGACCACGCTCATTGTAAATTTTTTCCCTTATATGAAGTATCCATGGTTTCTCATCCTTTCTCTGCGAATTGCTGGAAAGCGTTTGGCTGTATCTTCCCTACATCTACCCAGTAGGTAATGGTAGAGTACAATGACACACAGAATAACAAGATCAGGCTGTTTAACAGAAGCTGTGCAACTTCGTTGATGCACAGGTTTTGTTTTGGTTAAACCCTAAAGTGTATCAGTATTTGAGGGGAAAATGAAAAAAATCCTTTAAAGAGAAGGATCATCTCCATATTTTCTGTCTGAAGGCGAGACTACATCTGCTCTGCCAAGCAGTGCAGCCCAAGGGCCTAATGTTCGTGGTGCTGTTGGGTTTGCAATAGATGTCACCAATTGTGCTTTGTCCTTTCAGAGGACCGGGTAGTAAATCCCTAAGTGGAAAGAGCTGTGTACACTGCTGCTGCATAGACAATTACATATGAGCATGCTTGGGTAAACACGTACACACGTGGTATAATTTTAGCATTATACATAGTGCAGACAGTAATCAGATCATCTACTGTTATGTTGTGTTCTTAGTGAATGCTGAATTTTTGCTTTGTTTTTTAACAGCTGAATTAGTGACTGAGTGCCTTTGATTTTAGTATTGATGAAATCAGGGAGAAACTATTCATGTTTCTTATATGAACTAATTTCAAGCATGTAAAATATTGGATAAAAGTACTTAAAGGTTTCCCATGTTGCATGTGGAAATGATTGCCTGGTGCTAATCTGAGGCTTATATACATTTCATATTTAACCTCTTATTTAACTGTCAGAAATCCCTCAGTTCCTTTACTATCAAAACTCAAGTGTCTTTTAATGGCACTGATTTCTTCAATTTCCAATGAAATCAAAAGAAAGAGAGCCATTACAGTAAGCCCTTTGAAGGCGATACTAGGGAGAATAACAAAATGTTTTTCAAAGAAATTTCAAAGGTTAAATATGTGCATTTCCACAGCTCACTACTGTATTTACTCTAAAAGTGACTTCTCTTGGTAGATTGATTTCCCTTCTGAATAATGTAATGTGGGGCTTTTAAAGAATCCAACAAAAAAGTCTCTTTAATAAAGTCTGGACCAATAGGCACCAAAATCAGTAGCAAAACTCCTACCAAGTTAAATAAAACAGGTCAAAACACTGTGCAATCAGAATTCCTCACTGTAAAACAGGCTATGCCTCCTTTCCATCCTTCCCCACTTTCTCTGTGTTTTTATATCAGCTGTATGATGAAGTGATGGAGGGAGGGAAAAGTTGACCCTGATGCTAATTGAAGAAGCCTTGGCAGGAGCCAGCTGCTTTGCAGCATCTGTGAAAACAGTATGAAAATGGAATTTTGAATAAGTCATCAAGATTGAACACAAAAAGCAAACATAGTTGATCATGCGAATTCAATAAAGAGATTGAAAAAGGAAGAAAACAAAAACTAAAAATCTAATATAATCAACTGAAAAAGGTCCAACACCTGAAATGGTATGAAAAAATATGATCGCATTTAAAAATTTTTATTAGAATAAACCACATTTTTTATTAACTTGTAATTTTCACTTAAAAAGTTAAGTTCATCTGCAAATGTCATCTGAGAAATACTAATGGCATATTACCAGATAATCCATTTCACAATCATGTGGGGTTTTATCAATCTAATCTTCAACTCAGACTCATTAATGGAAGGACGGTATGTGGGTATTGCAATGAAGGACAATTGTCCTGCTAAGTTAGTGAGCAGCAATACAAAATGAGAAGAAAACTGTGAAATGGAAAATGTGAAGAAGTGGTAGATCTGGATTTGTTTGGGGTTTTTTTCTGTGAGAAATGGATATCATTTATCTCAACGGATAACGGTCAAGGGAAATGGAAGCAGAGCAAGTATATGTCTGTGCTTCTGTGGGTGAATACAACTATTTTGGTATTTTGCTTGTGACCGTTTCACCTCAAATATTCTTAGGAGTTTAAAGTCTTGGAATAATAACACCTTAGTAATTAGCTTCCAGAGGAACAAAGAAAGGCCTTAAGGGAAAAAAAAAATATTGATAGGTAGATTCTTTGTTCTACCCTGGATGAGAAGCATAAGGAAACTTTAATGTCAAATCTGCCCATGGTCTGCCTATTACTGCCACGTTCTGCAGGTTTTTTCTCAGTCATGGACTGCGGCTTTTGAGATCAACCAAAGTATAACTTGAGGTTTATGTTGGATTATTTACTTATTTATTTTTTTCAGAGAGTTGTGTATAGAGGCAGCTCTTCTTTCCCAGGTATGATTGTTAGGGATTGTATTGGGTCTGGCTGAGATGGAGTTCATTTTCCCACAGCAGCCCTCACAGAGCTGGTTGTGCTGGTAGCTAAGAAAGGTGTTGCTAATAAACCAGTGTTTTAGCTGCTGCTGAGCAGTGCTGGCCCAGCATTAAAA
>VZTE01003864.1:1087539-1215661 GCA_013397775.1 Eulacestoma nigropectus | reverse complement strand
TTGGAATTTTTTTATTTCTTTTTTTTTTTTTTTTTTTTTTTTCTTCTAGATTACAGAAAACAGATCCTGTGCTGGAAATCACTGCCTTCAGAGAAGAGAGAGGACCATTGGAAAGCTCCTTGAGGACTTTAATATTGCCATTCTAAAATACTGATATGTGCTCAAATTGGGAGGATAAAATAGAAAACCTCCAGACATAATTTTGTTCCCATCTTGTGTAATTGTATGTTCCTATACGATCACTAAGATCAGCAGTAAGTGGGGATTCCTAATAGCATTCCAAAAAGGTATTTTGCCACTTTTATTTTGTGATGTTTAGTAACATCCTGAGCTTATACTTCAATTGGGAAATATTTTTCTTTTCACAGTTTATGTTTTGTATCCTTCTTACTATGTCCTTAAAATGCTCTGAGTTCCAATTACAATAACATACCTTAAAGGACAACTTTCAGATGTTATTTTGCTGTAAGAATAACAATAGTACTGTCTGTACAGAGGGGAAATGCTTAGCCTGCACTAAGCTCCATACTGTCTTGATTAAACTGCTACTATATCAGGAACAGCTATTTTAAAAATAGCTGAGATGTGTAAGTTTGTGACTGAAGTATAAAACCAGTCTTTGAGTGGTCAATTAACATGGATTTCATTATAATCAAAACACGCTAAGCCTCAGGAAGAAGAAAGGGATCAAGACAGCATCTTATAAGGAGGATTTTTTATGAAGGACACAAACAGAAAAGAAGATTTATACCAACAGCATACACCTCTGGTTCATCAATAGCATGACACAGCACATCCTGAAATAAGTGTTCAATACAGGCAATATTCTCTAAGAAAGGTACCAAAATGAATATGTTAAGCTAGAGGGCTATTCTGTATGGGGCCAAGCTTAGGTGAAGTGAATCGCTCTCAATGGTTATTGTAAATGGGAAGGTCAGCAGCCTCTCTTTTTCACTAGACAGATGAAATGCTTTGTGGAAGCCAGCAGGAAAATAGCATAAAAGAATTAAAGGTATAGCTATTGTGAAGCATTATTTTCTTAAAAGAACCTGGGCCACATGTTGATTAAGAAGGTAGCCACTGCCTTTATCACTACTGATTTGCTTCTGTCGTATTTTTCTTAGAGCTATTACTCTATCACATGCATACAGAGAGAAGAGCAGAACTTTGGGTCAGGTCATGGCTTATTCAGCCTGCAGGGAACTGTGCTGATACCCTTTTGGCATGACAAGCCACCGCCAACTGTATTTAGAAAAGAGATGGCTTCATGGAAACTTATTTCTTCACTCTGGTGGCCACGGAGTGCAAGTGGAGAATACACAAAGTGTCTTTGCACCTTCAGTGTGCTTTCTGACATAAAATATGGCAGGGGGGATAATGGATGCATACAGACTGATGCTTGTTCTTCTCTTCGAAGAAGCTGGGAGATAGAGTTGTAGTCTGTGACCCACTAAGTGACAATTTCCATTTCAGGTTGATACTGCAGAAATGTCACTGCTCTGTACACTGGGCTGGGCTGAAAGCAGCAGCAATGAATGCCCTTCACTATTTAGCTTGTCATCTCTCCCCAACTTTCCTTTCTTGTTAAGAAGATGACGCATTTCCCATTTCAGTGAAAGGAAAGACCCCTGCAGACCGCACAGAAGCTGGATCATGCTGCAACACATTTAATGTTACAGGACAGCACCGTGTTGCCATCAGAACTAATCCCAGCAGCAGCATATCAAATCACCCCATTTCCTTTTAGCTTTCGTCAGTATCATACGCAGACAGATATGGATTTGGTCTGGGGAATGGCATTTGCCTTTGAAGACTTTTTGGTTTTTTTTTTTTTTCCCTCTACGTGCATTCAGCACTAATAGAAAGTTTCTTTTCAAGAATGAATTCCATTTAGTTGCTGAGCATGTATCGGCTACACTGCTGATCACCAGTGTGATAGGGACATTTTAGGTTTTCTCTTCTGCATAAACTTCGTCTCTTTTTCTCTGCTTTGCATGGCTGTTCATTTTGACATGTAGCAACTTAGTTGCTGCAATTGTTTCAGAGATTGCTTTGATATTTGCTATTTTGTTGTGCTAATAGAACCACTCTTCTGTCCTACTTTGATCTTGCATATTTAGTCAAGGCTTTCAAGCTCCATATTCTTCTGTATAGGCAGTCCTAATTTTTGTAAAGCTTTAATTACAGATTAGCCCTTCCTGCAGCATTAGAAATGAACATGTTTAGGCTGTTTTCTGACATTTTTCAGAGAGAAGCCTAACATTATTCTTTTTTTTTTCTTTTTTCTGGTCTGGTAATTGGTCACTATTGAATTCAATTTGCCCTTGTATTTCAGTCATGTGTCTTGGAACAAAGTCAGATACTTACTGTCTTCCATGTTTGCTCCTGCTACTTCTGTGTTGATTTTTTGGTTAGGCACAACTAGACGTGGCTAAGCCAGGACTTGTAGCTCTTTTCTTGGCTTCCACAGCATAATAATCCATTTTGACATATAGTTCATTTTTCTCTCATTGAAGTGTTTTCTGCTAGCAATATCATTTGAAATGCTGCAGAGTATACAGAATATGCTTTTGCCCCTGTGTGAAAACTTAGAGCCTAGAATAGGAAACATTCAAGCACTACTGTGAGCTTCGAAATAATGTTTCAAAGGAGAACATAGACAGACTTGAGTAACTGAAAATCTGTGCAGTATCATTTTTAGGGATTCTTTTACATCAAAGTCACTTTTATCAATAGTCACATTACCACCACAGCCACCCGGCATTCTTCAGCTCTTAACCACAATCTCTGAACAAATTTTGTGGTATGTCTCAGGGGTGCTTTGTAGCTGAATCTTTTATAGTAGGATCTTGTTCCCTTCCTTGAATGATTCCTTTTTAGATGTCTTCTTTCTCCTGCTAATACAATCTGGGTGGACTGGGGAGGATTCCTTACAGTATAATGATTTGTCTCAGTTTATGGTTAAAGATGGGAGACAGGTTGTGTTATGGTACCAATGTGGGCTTTTCTCATCTTTCTGTTAGCACTGTGCATGAGGAGCAGATACATGTATTGTTTACATAAGGTTCCAATTATTTCTGAATTCTGCTAGGCTACTGATCTTGTAGCAAGCTTTTTCAAAATACAAATGTGTTATACAAGAAGATAATTCTGTGAAACAGATTTGCATTTCCACTTTATTAATTTCTTGTTCCTCTTTAATTTTCATAAAAAATCTCACACCTCTAAGTCATTACGAAATAGAATTTTAGGAATGGAAGGTAATATTTTTTATATATATGCATCTATGTATGAATGTACATGTCTCAGTCAAATTTCTTTTGTGTCAGGCTTCCCACATCAACAAATGAATCTGAAATATTCCTTGCTGGATTTTTAAGTCTCCTTCAGGACAGATCATGTAGCATATTTTGAATTTAAAATGCAATTTAGAATGCTTCGTTTGTTTGTTTTCATAAATAAAACCATTTGTTTCGTAAGAGATTAGAAATATATCACATTGCACTTTTCCTTCACTTTTTGTTATTTCTGGCAATATTTCTAATTTAACCATTATTGTTTGCTCATTTAAAAAAAAGAGGCAAACCAAAATCATACTAATAAGGAAATAACAAATATGCTAGCTTATGTAAAAGAAAGAAAAATGCAGTTGTAAATCAGTATTCAATAACATATAGACAGGTCCTATTCAACACGAAAAAAAATTAAGGGTCATGGAAATATTTATCATATTTGCCTTTCTTATGACTAAAACAACATCTTAAGATAGATGAAATTAAACAAATAAACAAAAAGTAAAAAATAACTTTTTCCCACCAAATCTGATAATAACTAGGGAAGTCACATGAATGAAATAACAGAGCCATGTGAATTATCTCCCAAGTTACAGTGTAAGCTTCTTTGGATATCCCAAATTATCCTCACTACAAATTCTTTTACTTTTGTAGCAAAGTCTAAAATGCAATATTTCATATCAGGCTTGGTCTAGAGCAGAGATTTTCTGTTATGTGTCACTTAGTATATATTCCCCTGTTACCACTTTCTGGTATAGTCATATTGGTAAAAGCATTTGTATAAAAATGGTTGTATAAGCAAAATATTCTTCTTGTGTGTGTGATGGTTGTTTATTTTCCAATAAATTGATGCTAGCTCAATCTATAAAAGAACATTTCCAAGGTGAACTATGTCTCTAACATAGTGATTTGTTGCTATAATTCTACTGGCAACTGGCATAACTATAATTAGAATTCTTTTTGATTGCACACATGGCCTCAGAAGAAAATAGATATGTGCTGTCTTCCTCTCATGTCCAAAAGTCAAATTTCACAGCTTATATCCATAAATTAGCGGATTATCTCTCAGCACAGCAACAAACTAGCATTTTGCCTCAATCTATTTCAGGCCCTGGCCTTAATGAACAGTTAATGGCTGAAAACACAAACAGAAGAAAAGCCAAAATGTTAATCTATTGTGGTTTAAAATTTTTGGAAACCCTTTCCTTTTTTTTTTTTTTGATCTGGTTTGTTTGTTTTTTGTTTTTTGTTTTGTTGTTTTGTTTTGTTCTAATTTCATACATCTCTCAAATTCCTTGTTGAATCTTAACAATTTTCTTTGACATCACCTTGTTTAGGTAAAGGCAAAGGTCATAGGAAATTAAGGTTACTTTTAATTTATTACCCTTTCTGAATTCATATAAACGATTTTTTTAGTGACATTTGCTTTCCCTCTAGAACAGTGATGAATACCATAAACTCTCATTGCATTTCAAAAAATACATAAGGTTATATGAAAAAATAACTAAGGAAAATGTATCAGTATGATCCAGGTGAAAAATCTTTTACGAAAATGTGAATATTTTAATACAGTTTTTATGATCCATGATACCTAAATTAAAACTGAACACTCTTAGCATTGCATTAGATATATTCGCTTAGAATGGCTCTTTTGGTTTGTTCAGTTTTTCTTAAGACTTGGGATTAAAGCATACATTGCAATATTGTATACAACTTCCAGAGAACATTTTTCTGGCATTGATACCTCCGGGGAAGGAAATGGTGAGTTTGAGCCATGCTAGTCATGTTAGACTTGGCAGAAAAAAAATGTATATTTAAAGCATAATTTCTTCATGAATTAAACAAGCTATAAATGTTTGAACATTCTCTGAGGATATATTTATAAGATTCGTAAACAATGAGTAGCATATATAGAAATATGAAGTGGTGGGGATAAGACAAGTGCCATTCCTCCATTTATTATTTGGGTCTGATGAAATGAGTCTTATCTGGCACTTCTATTGAAGAGTTTTAAATGAATTACACTTGAATGCATTAAGAGTGGTTTAACAGATTACGGGCACTGCCAGTGATATCTGTGTGGTGCACACCTTGTTCAAGAATTCTTTATGGTTACAAAGGAGTGTCTCTTCTCATTGTCTTTATATTTTTCTATTTCATCCACATGACATAAAATATGAAACTGTGTGGAGTTAAAGGGATAGAAATTAAAAGAGGATTCAGATTTTGTCCTAGTTAGTTCCTTAAAAGTAGAAGCAGTGTTTTTCTAGAGTAAATGTATACGGTGTTTCATGACTGAAACACCTTAAACATTTCAGTCATGCTTTCAACACTGAAAATCTGGTTTCCATATGGAATTCATGACATTCTCCTGGCAATTCTACTGTAAAGCATAAAACTTGACTTGTACCTGAGAAAGTCCAAATGCATTCATATATTTTGCATCAATTGTTCAAGGATACTGAAAACTATAAGTGAAAAAAACTTAAAAACCCATTGCAGTACCCATATTGTAAACACATACAAAAATTCAGCCTCATTTTATACCAAAGGCATGTTCAGTTCCTGACCACTTTCCCACTTTAACTATTTGTTCCATTCCAGTTACACAAAAAGACATATCTTGAATTCACCTGTGCCATTTACACATCACCTCTCTTTCAGTTTCTAAGCAGTAATCCAGCTTGGGAACAAATCAGAGTTTTATTGCCATTATGCCTTGGGCAAAACCACAGAAAAGCCAAATTTCCATATTTTTCCTGGCCAATTGCTTACACAGACATTAATATGAACTGTAAGACCATTTTCATGAGCCACAGCTGTTGTCAGTAAGAACCTTATTACTTTTGAAATTGAATTGATACCCTTACCCTCAGTTTAGACAAGAGAAATAATAGTGATCATGCCAGAATACATCGATATAAAGCTTCACACCTTTGAGTCTCTTGAGGCATCTGTGCTGGGTCTCTAGCACAGTCTGCAGGACTGGCTGGCATAACACACCAGTGTCCCAAATGGGAGCAGGCTATTTGCCAATGTCCAGATGTTGTATCCAGGTATGTACTGGATATTTTTCTTCTGGGTGGAAATATTCTTTAAAACCATGCCAGTACAGAGAAGACATAGATCTTTTTCTTCTCAGATTCCTGTTTAAAACTTGAGGGTGAGTTAAAACCATAGTGGGTTTAGATGTCAGAGACAATTCAGAACACTGATCTAGGTTTGATTTTACTTGTTTAAGTGGAATACTAATGCCCTGCTGAGCAAGCCCTTTCAGACCTATGCACAGCAAAACAGCAAAATTTGCCAGGGTGGCACCGATGAAGTTTGCAGTGGGAAAATGTTCAAAACATTTTTCAGGCTTGCATACTTTTCTCTATTTTTAATGGTTTGTGGATCTCTTTTCTCTGTCAGAGGAGAATCTGAAGTAAAAAGGGCTCTTCACAGCCTCCTTGATAGTTGTTGAAGCTTTCAAATGTAAGAAAAAAATGTTGTGGGAAGGAAAACCCAGCAAAGCTTGGTGAGCTTAGCTGCAGCTTTAAAGAGATTATACCCAAAGTTCAGACAGACTTAGAAAAAGTTGAACTTGACTGTTATCTTGAAAAGCTTTCGAAGGCAGGGATCATCAACACAACCACAGCTCTCATCTCTGGCAAACAATTTCAAGCAGCTTTAGTATCAGATAGTATAGCCTGGGGACTGAAGAAAGAATTTTCAGGGCTGCTGTTTCTTTATAGGTTTCAGATTTGGAAGCAAAGTTTACTGTTGCTACATCTAGAGAAAGAAAAATAGTAGTTAGATACTGAAGATGTGTATGATGGTCATTCCCACAGTGTTATTATTTTCAACGGCAGCAAGAATAAATCTGATATGATTAGACTTTTATTTTTTTTTAGAAGCAACTACAGCATTAGATGGTCCTTGTGGTTGGAAACAACACTATAGGAAACTTTTGCCCCTCTGCCAAGCATGGTATTTTGACTGTTCAGAAGTCAGGTTTTATTAGCACGTCACAGTGGTTTGGTGACTACAGGAAATAAAGTCTTGGGTTCATTTCAATTTGTTAACAGGACAAAACACAGCACCAACATAGCACCTTTATAAATAGTCTTATTATCAGAGAGTCACAGAATCATAGAATGGTTTGGGTTGGAGGGACCTTAAAAATCATCTAGTTCCACCCCCTTTCCATGAGCAGAGACAACATCCACTAGAACATGTGGCTCAAAGCTCCATCCAGTCTTGCCTTGACCACTTCCAGGGATGAGGCGTCCACAACTTCTCTGGGCAATCTGTTCCAGTGCCTCACCACCCTCACAGTAAAGAATTATTTCCTATTATCTAATAAAAACCTACCCTATTTCAGTTTAAACATGTCAAGGGCTAACTGAATATGTTACCTAAAGTGATATTCTAACATTTTTTTAACATTTGCTTTGTGGGTACAAGAGACTGGACATATTCCTTTTCAGGGACTGGCAAACAGAAAGCGCTAATATTACTTGCTAAACAAGCTTCTTTTGGGGTCTCTTGTGTTTTGGAAAATGAGAGGTGAGGTTCATGGTCTCAATTCACAAAAAGAATGAATAATGTATAAAATAATTATGTCTTTCTACTGCAATGGTATGCACTGCCACAAGCTGACAGAACTGCAGTGTGCTGGGGACACAGATTTTGACGAACTGTTTCTAGAGCCATATAATACTAAATTATTCCAGATTAGTAATCTATTTATAATAATAATAGATATTTAAAATCATCTTGCAAGGCAAATGTCAGCAGTGAAGATCAATTTAATAGTTTTATCTTTTTTTGCCACGTCTGCAACAAAAATAGTGCTTCAAGTGAGACTTCCCAACTATGTGAGAGTCAGTTGGAAGCTCATTTTCCTCAGTTTGATCAAATTTACTTGTACTTGGTATCTTCTCCTCTAGCAGAGAATAGGAACAAGATAGGAGTGACATGACAGCGCTGAGAAACATCTACAGAGTCAGGAAAAGGCAAATTATCTTGCCATAACTTATTCTATTACATAAAAAAAAATCTATCTCTAAAATTCAAAAATTTTAAGGGAAGAAAATAAAGGCACTATCTAACATACCTGTATAGTTTTTTAAACTATTCCACCCACTTTTTCCTTTATGTGTGTTCTGTTGTAGTGGTCAGAAGCTAGTCCTAGTAGCCAGGTTGAGGAGTGGGTTTGTAGCTGCATTCTCCATAGGTGTTAAAAAAAAGACATTTCCACTTCAGAAAAAGGGAAAAGCTACATAAGATCTAACAGCAAACCCTAGTACAAATGGTTCCTCTGCCTTCTGCTGCATGATGCTTTGCTAGATCTCATCTTCTTCAGTACTGAGAGAACAGATGTCTTTTAGACTCATGTTTTACATTATTAACCTGTCCTAATCCTTAGAATTTCAGCTCCAGCAAGTATGAGACGCATATGCAATTTATTACAGGGAAGAATGTTGAAACAGTAAGTTTTTCCATGCTTATCTTAGCATTTATATGGTTTATTCATCATTAAAATCAATGCATAATCATAACTGGATGTATGAGCAAGCTGTCAGGCACAGTGACAAATTTAAGGAGGCAAGTAATTTACCAGAGTCTCTACACTTGGCTAAGAAATAACAGGTTATGGTGGTAATCTTTCCAAGCGATCATTTTGAGATCATTTTTCAGGCGCAGATTTAAATAGAAAGACTATCTTTGAACATTCAGTGCAAAGACAAAATATAAAAATATATAACTACTGAAATATCTTAAAGTACTCAGGATTTGATAGGTACATGATAGTATAGCTGCTTGCAACTATAGTTTTCTTATCTGTATTAATGTGTTTGAATGTTCACACTAACGTGATTCATAAATATTTTAGCTCAGTGAGAATAAGCCATATGAACCAGCAGTCTGTCCATGGCAATAAGAAGTCTGAGTTGTAGTATGTTAGATTTATAGAACAAACACAGGTCCATTTCTTAGTCTTTATCCAAGATTTGACCTATATCCTACAGAAGTTAATCATGGCTTAATCCTGGTGCTATTGCAGCCGCTGGAAAGCTCTCATACTCTGACTCTCTAGTGAAAGTCTTTTCACAAGGTGACAGTAAAAAGCTTCAAGATAAGAACAGAAGCAAGATCTGAATGACTGCAGTGCTATAGAAGCAAGATTTCAGATATTTCCCATTCATGTGGTTGAGGAAAACACTTCACACCTTCTTTGCAGGTCCTTAAAAGAACAGAAAATTTACTGTGGGGAAAATACATGCTTGAATTACCTATGCGTAAATCTCAGACAGTCAAGATTATTTTAGGCATCTTTTTGGGCATCAGTTTTCAGCCTGGAAGAATTTTGCACAGCCAGGAAGGCATCAGAATTAGGTCAGACTGAACAGTGGGTGTCTTGCAAACTTTGCCACTTTGGTCTGATGCAGCAGGCCACACACAACAAAAAGCTTTAGATCATGGAAATCTCAGTTAACTATATTTCTGGGACTAACACTGACAGATAGGCATGTGAGCTAAAAACATGGCAACAGGAAGCATTTTGTCTGGATTATGCATCTATGGAAGGACCTGGTCTGCGACCCATTTAATTTGGAGTGTAAAAGCCCATGATAAAAGAAAAGTCTATTTTTCATATTAATGCCTGTAAAGTGACCAAATGGTAAATATATCTCAAAGCTTCCATGCTTGATTGGGTTTTACTTCTAAATAAGAGTATAAGTGGAGTTTACTAGACACCAAAGTGCCTATTTGAAGCTAGTTTAGCCAGACGCAGGAAATGCTGAAGGCAGAGATAGCATATGTCACATATTCTTCACTACTGCTATAAGCTGTGCAGTTATTGACAGCATCTATTTAGAATTCCTACATCAAGTCTAAGCCTTTGAAATCAACTATCATAGAACTACACGTGTATAATAATTATATATGAATAGCGGGAAAAGAGGGTGAATTAATGTTTCTGAATCATGTTAGGAAATTGATAACTGTACTGAGGGGAACATCTGGAAGAGATGGAAACTAATGACATTTATACATAAAGATTCCTTAGTGAGTCAGTGCCTCAAGGTGCACTATCTCCTCCAGGGCATTGAATGTCCTCTAATTTAATAAGATTTTCAAAAGCATGGTGAAAGCAATGTAGGAGCACTTGCCTTGGCTCCCTCGTGGGACAGGAAGGATCTTTATGCTTGTGATGTCATAAAGATAAGGTTCAGCATGATTATGAGATGAATTTTGGACACACTGAGTAGGAAAAAAACCAGTGATACGATCTTTCAGAAAGTTACTTTACACCAACATCTGCATCATGCATTGTGGCTCAGGAGAGAAATAGTGAAGGGTTTCCTCAGCTTTTATAAGTTTCCTAGTTGTCTGTTGGATTCAGCAGTGAGTGTCTTTATATTTTGAGAATATAGTTATGTTCTGCTGACTTTATTACTAAATCACTTTTTCCAGGATATATTTTTATCATTAATTATATACATGGATAACTCAGAAAGCAATTTAAACAGAAAAGTCAAGTGCATTTACAAATGCATGCCCCTTAGAAGATCTTCATGAGAATCACTGGATTCTCACTGGAGAAATCACATCCTGGGGTTTGGATGGTATATAAAGAAAAGTTGAATGTATTACCTGTCATTCTTTTCAGGAATGTTGCTGAGCTTCATTACTTTCAGAAAAGTGCAGAGACAATTATGCCTTAGCAGTCACAGTCTTCCCTAAAGATTTTTGTTGCATGCAGAAAATGTACTGTTACTATAAGATAGCACACATCTCAACAAAACTCAAACATTTCCAACTGAAGGTGTTTGTGAGACACAAGATGGATCACTCTCCTATGAGGAGCACTGGGGAAGCTGGGATTGTTTAGCTGGGAGAAGAGGAGGCTCAGGGGAGACCTTATAATTCTCTACAACTTCCTGAAAGGAGGTTGTAGCCAGGCGTGGGTTGGCCTCTTCTTCCAGGCAACCAGTGACAGGACAAGAGGACACAGTCTTAAGCTGCATCAGGGGTGGTTTAGCCTGGACATTAGGAAGAAGTTCTTCACAGAAGAATGATTGGGCATTGGAATGGGCTGCCAAGGGATGTGGTGGAGTCACCATCCCTGGAGGTCTTTAATACAAGACTGGACGTAGTATTTAGTGCAACAAGTAGTACTACTTGACAAGATGATGTTAGGTCATAAGTTGGACTTGATCTCAAAGGTCTGTTCTAACCTAGATGAATCTGTGACTCTGTGATTCTTTATTACAGAAAGAGCCCAGAGACTGTTATTGTTTATATATATATATATAATCTTTTTTTTTTTTAAGATGAATGAAGCTGGGAAAAACAAATGTAGTCTCTAGCATCTTCTAATACAGTTTAAATGAGATCTTACTTACATGATCTTCATATTTTTTCTCTTCAGATGAAAGACCCTGTAGGGAGATGTTCTTGAATAGACACATGCTGACAGGGTAGGAGTTTCTTATGCACTCTCTTAAAATTCCTTACTCAAAATTTGCAAGCTGTATGCAGGGAAAATCTGCCTGGTTTCTTCCCCTTATATTTTTCTTCATAAACAGATAAACTTTCTAACTGAGTGTTTTAGAGAAGCCCCAGTAAGATTAGACAAAGCTGGTCAGAAGACACATTCAGATTATATCAGAGCCAAAGTAAAACATGAAAATGTGTCATTTGGCAGAGTGAGACACCCTGGGGGCTGAGCACTGGTTAGAGAAGTAGATGATTAAGGTTCTGCTTGATGCTGTGCTGGCATAGAATGATTAAATAAAGGTTTGAAACTGATCCTCTGTTAGCTTAGCTAAGTTTTCCAGCCAACCAGTTGCTTGCAGATACACATTTGTTCTTCTGCATCCAGGAAGAAAATCAGTTCTCAGTTTGAAAACAAATTTTCTGACACTTTTATCATTTACCTCGAAGCTTTTAAATGAATGCATATTAAAAAAACAAACAAAAAATGCTGATCCCACAGCAGAACCACCATTTTAAGGGTAGTCCTTTAGAAAGGTCAACTCAGAGCCTACCTGTGTTTCCACATTCCTGACTATGGAGCATGAAAAGGCTATCAGTTTCCTTACATAATTGGAGATTCTGAGGAATTTCATAGTTAAATTTTGTGATATCCCACTCTTAAGGGAAAGAGACATCCAGGATTTGTAAACGCTTGTGGTTGAAAGGAAAAAGTCAGAGGGTCTGCAAAAACTCACAAAGTTTCATTAAAAAATTACACACTTGGCATAGAAATCAGCATAGTAGTCCTACTATTTAGGCACAGAGTTAGGCACAGGTTTTGGGTAAAGGGGTGAGACAAAAAAGAAGAGAGAAAGAAAGAGATTAATTAAAGACAAAGGGAGAGAAGGAGATGGAGAGAAAGAGAGAGAAAGAAAAGAAAGAGAGCGAGAAAGAAAAAAAGAGAGAGAGACAAAGAAAGAGAGAGAAAGAAAGAGAGAGAAAGAAAGAGAGAGAGAAAAAGAGATCACCAGTTCTGGTTTCAGTACTGATCCAGGAATAGGATGTCTAGGGTCCTGGGGTGCACACCCAGGCTAGCTGGGGGTACCTGTTTATAGGTAGGTTTTCCCCGTCCTGAACATAGATTTCTCACTTCCTATTCAAATTAGTTATCATTCACAGTCTGTTGTTTCAGACCCTTCTGGAAAAGCATCACAGGGCTTCATGGGTCTTTGGTGGTCTTCATCCCTCCTACAGTCCATGCCCACTTCTCGGCTTCATTCTTGTGCTTGTGCTGTACTGTGTTGTGCTTATCTCCAGGAACTAGAACAAGGATGTTTGTCCTGGAAAAGTGCTGCCCTACCTCCTTATAGCCCCTTTCTCCTGACACATCTTGTTCTTCCACGTGATGTGTTATTACCATCAATCCTTGTCTGTTATTACTAGCAATCCTTGGCCAGCTCCACCGTCATCTGCCTATCAGTGTTTGAGACACACACATTAGACCCTTATCTTCTGGGATTCTACAAATTTCTTCTCCTAAATCAGATAATGTTTTAAAATGCTCGGATTTCTTGTGGAACAACAATTCAGTATATGATCAAGCTTCTAGAAATGCTGGATTAAGAGGATTTTGCAAGTCTATGTGCAGCAATATGCAGCAGCTGGTCCAGTATATCAGAACTCACTACATAAATTCTTGAATCTTGCAGTTGAAATTATATGTAACAAAGGTATTTGTGAAGGAAGGAAATAGAATATAGTGCACTATTACTTTGGAAGTAATTTGCAGTTTCAGGGTATGATTAAGTATCATCTGTTTGACAACTGCAGCGGTAGATTCAAACAATAAGAAAACATTAAACTTACCTACCACTGGTCTATATTTTAAGTTATTAAATGAAACATTTTCCAATAATTTCTGCTGTTTACAACTCCTATTCAAAATTTTCTCAGAAAACAGGATTACAAGGATTCAAAGGTTTCTTAAGGTTTGCACATTCTTACTTTTTCAGAACGTAGTAGCATCTTTTCCCTGTGAAACACATCTTGAGGCTTACTTGATTTGTTCTCTTTCTTCCTCTGTCAAGCAATCTCTTCTCAGCTATTTAATCTTGTATGAGCACATTTCATCCATGCTGGCTTTCTTTTTTGCTTCTCTCAGAAACTATTCTGTAGCCTATAGATGTATCATCATCTAGCATATTATCTACATAAACTGCTTTATCCATGCACTGGGCTGTAGAGTCCTTGATACAGAGACAAAAGGTAGTCAGCATGCAGCTGATGCATTCAAAATGCAGCCAGGTCTTTAAAAGTGATTACTAATTTTGAAGCATTCAAACAGACAATTCATAGACTTCAGAAACAGAGGATGCTGAGTATCACTACTAAAATGTAGATCTACTGGTGCTAATGTTGATGACAATGGTAGTTGCTGGAGTTTTGACCATTGCTGTGCTTATTCTGCACTAAGACAGGAGGGATTTTTGTCATAAGACTAATCTTCAAGGACTTGGGGTTTTTGAAAGCTCAGAACCAAATCTCAGACATCATCAGAGGCCAGGGCTTAAACAACCTCTTTTATCCCCACTGGTGAGCCAAATATCATTTCAGTATATTATTAGGTTTAGTTTTCTTGTCTAAAAATAGGATGGACACCTATGTTCTCAGGCTTCTTACCTGTAGGTGGTTTATTCTACCTCTGCTCTAATCTAAAATCCAAAGAGTTAAAGACACAAAAGTGTTCACTTTTTTATGCCAGGAGTGGCTTCTGCTGATTTTTAGCTTTAAGGGTCTGTGAAGTTTAAGTGATAGCAACAGAATATATTTTTGCAGCATGTATCAATCTTCTGGTAGTCTTTGATCTCTTTAAGGGTATTCATGGTCTAAATGACTACCACATTTTTACAGAAATAACTGAAACCTGGATTTGAAATAATTGACACCAAAGGGAAAACATATTAAAAGTAGTAATCTCTATTCACCACTTAATTTTTTTCCCAGTGCCGACATTAAAGGTAAACTAATCCTTATTATTTTCTTGGAAACTAGTCATTTTGCCAAAGTAAAGACATTATATTATAAAAAAAATATATGTACACACTTTTAACAAAGAAGACACTTAAGAAAGTTTGAAGAAAAAATATTTTTGTCAACAAAACCATTGCCTTAAGCATTTTTTCTTACCATTTACTTAGAAGATTTTTCTCTTAGTACAAAGTCATAAGTGAAATTAGAAAAAAATCAAATGAGCCCAAATCCAAAAACCTGTAAACCACATTGTGCTCAAACAAGGCTTCTGAAAGTCTACAAATAACATCTTTACCTCTTGTGAATTTGCCTTTTGCAAAACTAGCTGTTTCTGATTGCATCAGTTCTCCTCTACACACTGGGGATGAACTCTTGATTGATACAATCATTAGGGGGAAAAATGTGGAGGATCAGCTTCGACTGGTAGATGTGAGTAGATGTGGTAACAGAAGAGGGTATGCTGGGATTTATTCTTGCTAGCTCTGCTAATTTTCATGGACCAGATCACAATCTCATGTGCAGTGTAATACACAAAGTTAATCAGAATAGCACGGCACATAGTCCTTTTCAAGATACTAAGTTCTTTGTAGATGCTAAATGAGGCATATCTCAATAAATTCCCTGCCTGAAACCAATTTCTGAACAAGTCAGGGAGAATAAGGCATCTCAGAGCCTCTGTGGATTAGTGGGATTGAGAGCCACCCACATGGGATGGAAAGTTTCCCTGGCCACTCTGTCAGATATGGTGATGAAACTTCTCCCTCATGGGCTCATCATGAAAACACTGTCTCAAAATGAAAAACATGACAAAACATTTACATATGTCAATGGTATGTCAAATTCCTTTCAGAATGACTAGTGATACCATCAGTGTTCATTTCCAAAGAGAATTTCTTCATAGGTATGTCAAAAAGTAGTGAGGTGCTGAGCAAACTATTTTTAGCTTTTCCCCTTTTTCTCTGCATCTATATTTACTTAAAATCGTGATCATTAAGGTTGTAGAGAGCAACAGTGTAAGAACAGAAATTCAAAGCCTTTAACTAAAACTAACAGCAAAGAATTGAAAATGGGATAGAATGTAATTAGATCCTGTCCAATTTTGAAAGTAAAGTTCATTCTTTTATTCACAGATAATACCTTGATTTCACCTCTTTAAAGCAAAGTAGTAGCCCCCTAATATCAGCATTTGACATCCTAGCTTATAATTAAGATGGGATCTTGCTTCCATTTTTATAGGATGATCTATATCCTCATTATGCTTTGGCCACTGCATCCAAGAGCAAAAACAGCCTGTTAAAGATGCCACAAGAGAGGTGGTTGGCCCAGTCTTCTTGGGAAGGTGTTCTATGTTAAGTCAGATAAATTTGATCAGCCATTGCATTGTTTTTTAATTCATTTATATTTCATTTACTGATTTTAAAAAAAAAAAAAGAATTGCAATTAAAAGGCGTTTCAGAGGTAAAAATTCAGGTAACACTTGCTGGACTGGGGAGCACCAGAGTCCATTTGCTTCTGATTGCCATCACCATGTTACAAAACATTTAATATTTAGAAGCATCTGCAGGTTTGCACATTGAGCCTTTTTCTTCACTGATGTAAACAATGTTAAAGCTCTTAGTAGTGAGAGATGTGATATTGAGCTCATTGTTACTCTACTGAGATGCTAACAGCAGAGAAGAGAAAGGAATAAAGTTCAACATAAGTTTTGAGAGATTTCCAAAGAAAAAAGTGATTATATCTTCTTCTTTTTCAAAGGGTCAGTTGTTCAGTGAGGCAGTCTCAGAGGGTGACATTACATTATTATACCAATTTGTCACCTAAATTAAAGCCATTTAGCCTGTTATTTAGTGTGTAGCTGCAGAACTGATGTGTTTTATTTTATTTTTAATGTGCTTTTTTATAAATGGGAAAAAGAAAACTCTATACAGAGGTAAAAATCACATCAACTCTCTAAAGATGTTGCTTATGATAGTAACTGTCTCTGGCAAGAGGAACAATAATCTGAACAGATCAAAATGCCCTCCTTTGTTACATATATCTTACTTGTTGGTTAAAAACACAGCAGTACAGAGATATCCCTTTACACAGACATCCTATTTTCTTTACATCTGTTCTGTTTTTCTGATAAAGTACTTTTCCTAAAACAGATATAAGTGCATTTGTGCATCTGCAGGAGCTATTTCACATGTTGTGACCATGGATAGTGTCTTCTTAATTATGAAATAACTTCATTTCTATTATATATGTTGGTGCTACTATTATTTTATACACTACTACTTATTTTATTTTGCTTCTTATATTTAAAATGTTTGACTGATCTATCAGGAATAAGAAACAATATCAACAATGTAAATGACAATATGAAAAACATGGAGAAATGCAAGACTGAAATTCTTTTTAGCTGGTTACAATGTGAAGATCTGTTATCTGTAAGTCTTTTTCACAAAAGCTCCTTTTAAATGATCAATGTTTCTTTCCATACACATTAAGAAAACAACCCTACATTTAAATAACACTTGATTTATATATTTATTACTTAACCTTTCAGTAAAAATGTTTATTGAATATAATTTAAATATTTTAATTTTTTAGCAATAAATAAAATCCAAACTTGCATTTAAATAATGCTAAATTTGTGACACAAATTACCTCAAGCCAAGCAACTCCAAAGTCAAGTTGAAAAATATATTGTTATTTGTATTCAATTTAAAACAAAACAAGCCAAAGCCCAAGGATAGAATTGGGAAGAGTCTTAAAAGGTCCAGGTGCAATAAAAGAAGTCTTCTAAGTACATTACAACTGTTATATTTTAAGTCTTGTTTAACTTTGATTATTAAAAATAGCCACAATGATATACATTTGGAAGAAACAGCTTCTTTAACTCTAAAAGCTTTAAGAAATATGAATCTGTGGGCAACACAAGAAACTCCTGAAATGCATGGAGGATAACTTCTGTCCTGGGTAAACCAAAATGTTATTTTATTCCAGGTGTATCAGTGCCCAGAATTGCTACTGTCTCTTTAAAGCCACGTGCCGAGGCCAGAAACAGAACTGCAGGGGCTGGGGGATTCCCTTTAAAAAGTTGGAGTCACCCAAGCAGGCTCTCTCTTGCCTTTTGGTCTTTGCCCAAGGCAGAGGCTCCTCTTAGTTTTTGGGGTTTTTTCCACTCTTTTGTTTCTCTTGAATTCATTTCTTCTTATTGGTGGAAAGAGATTGGTTAAAAATAAGGGCAGGGAACTCATTTTGGAGTGTCCCCCTTGAACTCTCTTAAACCAAGACAGCTTCCTAAGCCAGGCAATAGAGAGCCCTACCAGAAAAAATGTGATGCTGGACCTGATAGTTGTGAACATGAGTGAGCTCTTTGGGAACGTCAAGGTTGGAGGCAGCCTGGGCTGCTGTGATCACACACAAGTGGAGTTCTCAGTCTTGAGGAACATGGGTCAGAGAAAGAGTAAAGTCAAGCCCCAGCAAAATTCCAGCTTTTCAAGGAGGTATTCAATAGGACCTCCCGGAAAACTGCTTTTGAGGATAAGGGAGCAGAACAGAGCTGGCAGATTATTAAGGATATCTTCCGTAGAGCGTAAGAAGCAGCGAACCCCAGGCACAAGAAATCAGACAGGGAAGGCAAGAGACAGGCACGGCTGAGTCGAGACCTTCTGGTCAAGCTACAGCACAAGAAGGATATGCACAGGCAATGGAGACAATTATGCACAGGCAATGGGAACAGGTACCCTGGGAAGAGTATAGAGATACAGTCGCACTGTGTAGGAATGAGGTGAGGAGGACCAAGTCAAAGCATTATTTATGTCAGGATGTTAACAGATGGACTAAGAGCTTTCAAAGGACAGATTTTTTAAAAATAAAAAAGAGAAAAGTTTCTCTTTTACATAATCGTAAGAAAGAGCTTATAACCTTGATACATCATGCTTGCTACATTTCTTTGCATGCGTATTCCAAAGGCATCTTTTTGCATTCCATATGAATATAATGACTTCTATACAAGCTCCTGCTCATGATTCAGTTTCTTACACATCTCCACCTAGATAATGTCACCTGCTTTGCGACTGCTGCCTTTGAAGAACACAGATGGTCCCTAATTCCTGCACAAATCCACCAGGTGCATGTATGTGTTTGGAATATTGTGGGATATCTCAAATGGTACAAGACACCTATGTTAAGCATCCCCCAAAGAGATTAATTCTACAACTGAATATATCTTCAACCTCCACATTTAATATGCTACTGGTTTTAAGGGACATATCAAGGTTAACTAGTCTTTATAGATAAAAATAGGGATTAAGACTGCTTTTCTGAGGTGAGTCCATAGTGTATGAATGGCAAAATAATTTATGAGTGATCCACCTGACCTGGAACAGAAGAGAAGCTGTTTTAGAAAAGCTAGCTGAGTTATACATAAACTAACCAACGTATTACCTAGCAGATAAACTTCTGACACTAAATAAATAAACACTATTTAGTGAAGAATAATCCAACTTTTGGATGTAAAAGGCTGCTAAAGACTGTTCCATTGAGGTAGTAGCTCCTCATTCTTCCCTCAGATACACTACTGAGAGAGTGGTCAGAAAAAACACCTGGATCCTTCCAAAGAAGCCTTCGCGTATATTCTGTTCATTCCCTCTCTTTCCCTGTCTCCTGTTAAAATTTGATTCAAGATTTAGTATGAAGACAGAAAGCTGGCTTTATGTCTATAAGCTTTATGTCTCATTTATGCAAGTATAAGTAGTGTTTATTTAAATACTGCTGAAGCTGAAGAGGCAAGATTTCATGTGGGGGATTTTTCTTAAACTTGTAGCTTTTTGATTATGATTCATTCCTCTTGTTACTGTCATTAGAAGTTACTCTGGGAAGATGAAAAGCATGTGGGGGCCATAAATTATTTCACCCAGAATCCCTGGAGCACATTGAAGATGGGAGGAAAGTCAAATCAAATGCCTTGACTGATACTAAGTCAATACCTTTCTCAGTTTTACTCTTCTTCCTTTTCTTCCACTCTCTCAGTTGGGATGCATCGACCTAGCATGCACATGGATAACAGATCTTAAATTCATGGAACATCCAGTTTGATTACGCTTTATTATAGAAGCTTGATGGGAACATAAGACCAGAATGCTAATCAATGAAATTGAGACTTTTCAACTGAGAAAGCCCAAAAAGTATTTATGAGCTGATGCTCAGAGAGATACTTTTTTCCCAGATTGCAAGTTCTTTATGTAAAATATATGAGGGATTATATGTTGTCCATACAGAGAAAAGTTAATGGTGAAAGAGTGCTACCAAGTTTGCAAAGCCAAAACCTTCAACATTAAGGAAAGCTGTCTGCCTTTGCAACTTTACTTAAGGTCTGTTAATTTCCTGTCACTGTATTTAAAGTGATCACATGCTACTTTTTCCATTGGACTTCTTTATCTGATACTCAGAGTACGATGCATTAGTCTGTGGTCTTTGCTCAGATTTTATTCATGGAGACATATGGACTTGTTCTTAAGATAACCATCAGTATGCTATTTTAGGACTTCCCAGACAGCTGCAGGGTCACATTTTCTTGCAGTACTGTGGAATACTAATATCTATGTTTTAAATAAAAAATAATGCATGGACCGAAAAGTGAAAAAAATTAGAAATTCATTAATAACATTTGAGATGATGGAGCAAGGGATAGTTATAGTAGAGGGATAAGTTGTCATTCTTTGATGGCTCACATTTGATGAATTTTGTTGTCTGTCATGAAGCACAGCTCTGCCACAGCAAATTTAAGCACAATGGCTTTCAATTTGGCAAAGTTATAAGAAACTGAAAAAATATTACCCAGCTATATTTCAATAACTGTTAATACTCAAAAGAAGAATACCCAAAAATAATCATCATAGTTTTCTTGTCAGACTTTATACCTTGCAAATAGTTCTCCTTATTTTTTCAATTAGGCCTTAGGAATTGTGCAAAATATGCTAATACCTTTTATGTGGTAATAGACTTACCCAGATGAAATATACGTATAATATTTAAAGGATCTGTTATATAGAGTGAAAAAAGTTTTAGAAAGCTTATGGAATTTGTGTTATACTAAAAATAATCAAGGGTTTTTTTAGATGAGAGTGCTGAAGAGAACTGTGCAGAACGGGATATAATTAAAATTTATAAATTAAATTATTCTACTTTCCAAGGAAGTAAAATGTAACTATAGTACTTTATGTCATTTTTCTTCCTTTGCCTCTAGGACTAATAAAAGAGCAGCAGAAAGTGAAGGCCATGACACTGAATTGGGAGTCTTGAAAATGAGTTCTCCTTGCAGCTCTGCAAGTGATTTGCTTTCTGACCTCCTCATTTGTTTTTAGGATGAAATGCTTTAGGTCTTTCTTTCTTTTCTTTTTCTTTCTTTCTTCCTTTCTTTTTCTTTTTTCTTTTTCTTTTTCTTTCTTTTTCTTTTTCTTTCTTTTTCTTTTTCTTTCTTTTTCTTTTTCTTTCTTTTTCTTTTTCTTTCTTTTTCTTTTTCTTTCTTTTTCTTTTTCTTTCTTTTTCTTTTTCTTTTTTTTCTTTTTTTTCTCTTTCTTTCCCTTCCTTCCTTCCTTCCTTCTTCTCTTTCTCTCTTTCCTTGTTATGTGAAAGGGGAAGAATTTATACCTCGATAAATTTTTGGTCCATCCCTGGCCAAAATGGAAAACTCTAGAGAAAAATGGACAATAAAAAGAAAATAAAAGTTAGATTTAAATCTCATCTTTTTAATAATCCCTGTGACAAGAACAGGAAAGATTTGATTTAATGCATTTTTAATATTCAGGTTCTAATTTCTGAACTCTCCAAGCTCTTATTTAAACTATGACTTATTCTGACAGAAATCTGTTTATAGGCTTTGCAATCCTTAAATTTTATTCTTAACTGATGAAGGCACTTTGGCATAAATTTCCCACAGTATTAAAAGTGCTACAGTATTGGTCAAATCCCATCCTATCTGGCTTTAAACATAGTACAGAAACACCTGTTACCCTCAGTCCTCAATGCAGAGGTTGTTGCCATTGATCATGCTAACCCTGGCTCATCATGTCCTATTTGGCCTGGGCTTACAGGCAGCTCACAAGCTCCTCCGGTACTTACCCCACTTTAGGAGCTAAATCTCGTCCAAAGCCTCTGAAAATCTCATCTCAAATCCTGGACTAGCATCATGCTGAGACTTGAATTTAACTGAACTTGTCCAGCATACCTATCTCATCAATCTCTACCAGTTCATTTTTTTTTTTCCTAAGCCAGACAGGGACAAAACTAATGATAAACAAGTGTCCTCTTCTAGACTGAGCATAGAATGCAAACAGAGAAAACAGACTAAGCTTTTTTTTTTGGGGGGAGGGGTGGTGGGGAATGGTGGTGGTAAGGGAAATGGTTTAATTATAGACTTGGCAGCACTGGGAAAACAGTTGGACTTGATGATTATAAAAGTCTTTTCTAACCTAAATTATTCTACGATTATACAACAAACCTAGTTTTAAGCTTAGCTTGTAACTCCAGTTTTGTGACACTGAAGGACTGCTTAGCTGTTTTCTTGTATTTTCAAGCATTGGAGACACTTGGCCTTAGCTGACTGTCCAAACCAATTGTTCAGATATTTGAGGGGCACGAATCTCTGGAGAAAATTTCTTTGTTATTCATCTCTAGTCTTCATGGTTTGCCTTCCTTCTCAGTATTTTTTTTACCTCAAGGATTTTTTTCTTGTCAGTGTATATCATAAAAAAGGCTCAGTAAAAAGCCAGCAATTCCATGTATAAAAATGTCTAAATAATTTTTTTCTTTTACATGTTGCCTTGCTCTACTCTCAGTGACTGTGTACAGTACTAATTTTAGTCAAATAGAAATGTAACTGCATGTATACATAAAATAGAGATGAACACATGTACATGCATGCACACACATAAACATATCCTTTTTTTACACAAACTGCCATGCTCTGACCTGTTTAAAACAATCAGTGTGTGCAAGCTCTCTCTCAGATGCGGTAATAAATGAATATTCCTTTTAAGACTGCAAATTGCATAACTTTGTGGCATAAATGAACTTTTAAGTCCTGAACTGATGTTAAATGTTCTAATGCTGTTGAGAGGGGTGCGTGTGCCTTGAATGATATTGTCTGAATAGGATCAGCTTGTAGAAAATCAAGACACACTGTAGTACAGATTACCAAAGCATTGAATCTTTCTATCCAAGAATGTGGAAATGAACTTGTGGATTTGTACCAAATCAATCTGAGGCTGCTTTATTCACAACACATGATTCTTTATGATTGTCCTGATGAAACTTGTCACAGGATCATTTTGAATCATCCACTTTTACAGCAGCACAGTTTACAACCCCAATGCAGAGGGAAGACAAATAGGATGAAATGGTGTAAGGTTTAAGTTTGGCATTTTTATTCATTAAAAGATTCTCAATATTCACTTTGATGTTGCTGTATACCAAATTAAAACAGTAGCTCCCTGAAACACCTTCAGGAAATTTGGCCCATTTTGTTATTTACATGTAGTCTGCTTTGATCACAAAACTCAAAATATTGCACTGATTCTTATTTCAGCTTCTCTCAGACATACCGTATTTCATTACCAGCTCACTGTATGGTTGGTGGTGAAGGTTCTGTAGGCGGTGAAGAAGGTTACCAGAAGCTGTATCCTATTCTCTTTATTTACACTCTGAACTCCCTCAATTTTCTGCATACAACCTAAAACTGCAGTCTGCTTTTCAGTGTAGTCAGTTACTTTTTTGCTTTGTGATGAATGCTGGATGCTAGCTATATTAGGGACCCGTTATTTAGCTACAATTAAAAGACTTTCTTCTGCTTTGATTATGGCATATTTTCCAAGAAATAATCTATGGAGCTATCTTGAACAAAGCATACAAGTAAATGAAAGGGGAAAATATATATTAGGATGCATTAAATAGCAGTGATGTAAATTATCTAAAGTAGCCCTATGGAAATATGCAGAAATGTAGAGTGGAATACATATGTAAATTTTTGCTGAATGAAGGCCTGAAATGTTATAAAATATGCTCAGAACTCCATAGGTTAATCCATGTAGATACAAACCTTGCAAAAATAAAATCTCTCATGATGCTCTTCTTGACCTCTAAGACCACTGCTGATTCTTAATACTGATCTGATAGCATCTTGATTTTTAGTGTTCTCCTTTGAGATACTTAGATGCATGAGCTGTAATAAGATTCAAATGTCCAGAAAGATGATTGTGTTGCAGGCAGAATTTTGAAAAAAATCTTTAAGTGGCTCTTGAAAGAATCTATGTGGTTTTGAAATATCTTTACTGACCACACAACATTAAAATTATTTCAAAATGCATTGGTAGTGCCTTTGCAGTCATTTGTAGAACAAACATACATGTGGTTGTTCTGAAGTAATACATGAAGTACTTTTGAAATAACTTTCTTTTCCATTATTTAAATTAATAAAATTGCTAAAATATATAGTAACTTATGACACTCTAGTTCTTCACCAGTATTTTAGGTTAGGGTGTTCTCCAGTTGACTCCATTTATTGTGGAGTGATCTTAGAGTGCATGAACTGGTTTGGGTTTTTTTTTCTGAAGCTAAATGGAAAATGTGATGGAGGTATGGATCAAGTTAATACACCCCAGCCACAAATGGACATTCCCCTGATACTAGCCATATGAGAGCTAGTCTGAAGTAATCCCCCTGCCATAGAACATATGTGGGATGGATCTCAAGTCTTTTTCAACAACTATCTTATTCCACAGGCAGTACACAGGTACTGCCCTATGCCATTTGCTAATGCAGATGCTGCCTAACATGCACCTGCACTAGTGCATTTCTCGGTCTAGGTGTTCTGAAACTTAATGATACTAGTTACCCAACTTTGTAAACATGATCCACTTGGGATGATGGATGACTCTGTTTTCATGTTTCTAATAACTCTCTTGAGCAGGCTACTCATTGCTCTGAGAACATGCCAAATTACATGTGCTGAATCATTTTCATGGGAAGGATATAATGTGCACAAGGTCTGGATGTTGTCACCAGTATTATGATGATCAGTGTAACAGCATGACTGTGTGAGCCCTGATTTTTGCAGGGCTTAAATGCATATGCATATATGGACGTTCAAACACATTCTTATTCTATAGTACATACAATCTAAAAATTATGATTGTTTGATTTGTTCTGTAAGACCAAGAAAGTACTAAGAGCCTTGATCAAATCTGAAAGTAGTGTAAAGTTGGAACACAATTCACTAACATGGTTAATAATCAGCCTGAATGATAGGTCACGGAAGGAGTGGTCTAAAAATTTTCTTTCTCATCAAAGCCTTAATGAAAATACTGAACTCAATTAGGAAAAGTTTTATCTTTGTGGAACCTGCATACTTAGATCACTATATATATAGTGAGACAAATATATACATATATATATATAATTGCAGTTATTTAAAATTTGGGTTTTATTTTCAGCATAATTTTGGCAATTCATCTAAAGCCCATGAAGAGAATGTTACATATAGATATTGACTTATCCTACCTCACTGAACTACTGAGATATTTAGGGTCGGCTGAATCATCTTTGGGAGTCCCTATTTTGAGATTATAAAGTGGCTTAGAAAATTCTATATACTGGGTAAGTCTTTTTTCAGAGGGATGAAGTTATTTGAGTTGAAAATCAAGAAAAAGAACATAGCATCTCCAGAAAGCACATCACTTCACCCTCAGATTGATATAAAACAGATGGCTTTTGGGTTGATACCTTATTTAAGATTACATACCTACCTTTTTTAGATATCGGTGGTGGGATCTACACAACCTCTTTTAGACAGCAAAGACTGGCACCCTAGTTAGTCTCCTTAGACTTCTCTTCCACCCAGTGAAGGTGCTTCCAAGGTGCAGTCCATTTCATCCTAAGGAAGCTGTCTAAAATATTTCAGATATATCATGCCCTAAACCACCTCTTTCCCTTTATGTAAGGAGGCCAGGGACAGTACTTCATGTGCAAGACTCTGTGTTGTGGAAGTTTCAAGTTAAGTGATACAGGTAAGCACCTGAAAATTCAATCCTTATAACCTAAATACAAACAAAGAGCTTAGTATAGAGTTGTCGATTAATGAATATCTCCTCATGCCTTCTTTGTTCAGGTTGTATGTATGCAGGCAAGTAACTTCAACGGGTCACTTATACCATAAGAAGCAATCCCCAGTACTAAGAACAAGATGACTGGAAGCAAAATTTACACTGCATTGCACGAGGTTAGTCTTCCTGGGAACAGAGAGAGAAGAAATGTTAAAAATGTTAATAGTGTTGCTTCACAGCCACCACACTTTGGATAACCCATGTCTATGAGTATCTGAAGGATGGGTGTCAGGAGGATGTTTCCAGGCTCTTCTCAGTGGTGCCAAACAACAGGCAATGGGCAGAAACGGAGGAAGAGGAAATTCCACCTGAATATGAGGAAGAACTTATTTACTGTGCAGGTGTCTTAGCACTGGAACAGATTGGCCAGAGACTTTGTGGAGTCTCCCTCACCAGAGATATTCAAGAACCACCTGCAATTCTGTGGCATGAGCTCTAGGATGAACCTGCTTGAGCAGGGAAGTGGGACCAGATGATCCACTATGGTACCATCCAACCTGACCTATTCTGTGATTCTGTGACTACATAATAAAACAATTGAATCACTGTGGTCCTCCACAATCTGGGCAACAGCAAAATCTGGTGCTTTAATTAAGCTTTCAATATTGCATAAAGACAAATAATTAAACACAATTTGTAGATGGGGAAGCTGTTTCTCTGTGTTGCTTGCCAAGGCTTCTTGGAACCGCCTTTTTAAGTAGAATATAGCTAAAAGTAGAGTGCTAATAGAAATAATAGCTTTTAATGCTTGAAAAATCCCCAAATTCTACTGGCATTTCAGAAAAGCAACTTCAGAAAGTATTTCTTTCAAAGGAAAGAAATATGGTTAAAGGCAGGATTGAAGAAATAAATAAATGAAGAAAATAAGGAAATATTTTCTTTTATCTTTAGGAGAATTTATTGATGATTCGTCTCTCTTTATGAAAGCTTCTGTTCCTCTTTGCTTCTGTAACCTGCCTGAGTGATTGCACAGTGTTTGTTGGCAGAACATAGTGACTACCTGACCCTGTACATGCAGTCAGGCAGAATCCAGGCAGAGAACTAGTCACATTAAAATGTTTGTGAAAATGATCAATTGATGTGACCATTTTTCTTCCAGGTCTCTGTTGCTGCTGTTAACAACCAACTTAGCAAAATGACCAAGGGTATATTGCTTTCTGTGTATATATGTCTGCCCTTTTGCTGTATATCTGCTGCACAATATGTCCTAGGGCATGAAAGAGTGTCAAACTGCCAATATGTGCACATTGTAGAAACACTGACATCTCTTTGACCCTTCCACGGCCTGTTCAGGTACACAAGGACTAAGACCTTGACCTTAATAGAGATAAAGACACCATATTAACAAAATATAAATAAATAAAAAGAGTAGGACTTTCACATTCTGTGATTTCAACTCTTGCCCTACCCAGATCAACAAAGTATGTTTACTGTTGGACTCTTACAAATAAAAAATAAGTTTTTTTGAACATTATATTATTTATACTCTTGAAAAAAGATTTTTTGAATATTATATTATTTATACTCTTGAAAAAAGAATTGAAATAAAAGTGAAATTTTGAATTTGAAAAATTCACTGATTTTTCTTTTAAACATAGCTAAATTATTCCTTCCACCTATGCTTGTGCATAATTAACAATTTTAGCAATAACTGGACATGGTTCTGGGGAGATTAATTGTGAAGACTGAACACAGTAAGATGATTAAAGGAGTTTCCTTGTTTCCTATCATTCAAGACCTACTTCAGGTCAGAGAATATTTTCATGCTGTTCTTTTCCTGCAGTCCCTTGATGACAGCTGTACCCCGCATTTCAGTGGGTTAGACTGCTGGCCTTAGTCCCATATTATAACAAAAAGATATTTTCTAACTGCGAAAAATCATGTTGACATCTTTACTCTGTGCTCGCAAAATGGTCACATTTCCTTTTTCCTAACATATTGAAGATGGGAGGACAAATCTTATATTTATAGATGACACACAAACTACTCTGCATCTTTTCTTGTGGTTCCATTTTGATGGGAAAAGCCTTTTCTTAGGCCTCTGCACAAAAAGAAAACCAGTATGTCTGTGTTCTGGCTCACTATTCAACTGTCTAATGCCATTCAAAAGTCCTGTAGTTTACAAAGGCAGAAAAAGGCTTGTGTATCTTGAAGCTGTTCATACCAATTCCTTTTTCATGGTATCTTTAATCTAATCTAAGTAGGAGTTCTTTCTTCTCCCTCCAAGAAGAGCTACTGGCAGATACAGGTGACAGCACAGCAGCAACCACTGTTGGCATTAACTCTGAGGATTCAAAAGACCTAACTTTGCTGATGAGTAAAGTCAGAGAGCTGCCAGTGGCATCACGTTTAGAGGCTTGATCCATTGCCCACTGAGTCTACAGAGTTTTTTCCTGGTTTGTATCATAATTTGCTGCAAACATTTTAAATTAAGGTGATTTTTTTTCTTATTTGTAGCATCAATGATACAGAAATAGATTTCAGCACATTTTACAGTCTCTTCAGTCATGTTCCACTAAGCCCATGACCCATTTTTAACTAGAAATCTTAAAAAACTATTGAGATAAAAGTGGTGCTATGAATAATCCTTTGGGAGTAAAAACAACCCCCTTCATTCTTTCCTTCCCTCTTTCCTTTATTTCTTCCCACCTCAGGCCCTCATAATGTAACTTTTTAAAAAATTAGATCATCTACAGGTCACCTACCTGTATGTTAACTGTGTCAATTTTTTATTGCAGACATGCACATGCCTTTGTTCTGCCTGGGCATTCAAAAAATTTTTGCTGGTTTTGCTTTCGTGGTGATTTTGTTGTTGTTTTTCCTTTGCTATGCATAATCGTAATTACATTATTTGGGTTTTTTACAAAAGCATGCAAGAAAAATGTCATTGCTTTAGAGTGACTTTTCTCAATTAAATCAATGGTATCAGATAAGATTAGGGAAAATGCTTGCAAAGCACTGGTCAAAGAGAATGAGCCTCTTCATGTTAAACTTTCAGAAAAAACTTCTAAATTATCTCTCTTGTATTATTTGCTGAGTTCAATCACAGATTGTATTTGACCAAGCAAATAACAACATGATCTCAATTTCCCCCAAAATAAACAGAAAATGGATATTTTCCACCTCTGTATCTATAAATAATAAATGCCTTAAAGTTTTTACACAGTAAATAAATCAGTAGTTTAGGACAGAGCTTAATTCTTCTCCACATCATTTTTACAGCTACAATGACTTCAGTGAAATTTCTGTGGAGTTTAGATTCACTGATGAGAATTAAGTTTCTTGGTCTGATGCAATGAGTCTGAATTACAGGCATTTGACCGAGGCAATTTCATTAGCGATTAAAAAGCATACAGAAAGCAGATATATGGGGCATAAGGGATAATAACTGGAAGTCTTGGAATGAATCCAAGGAGGAAAATGCTCTAACTTTACAAATTTTAAAAGTATTTTGGTGCTTTCTCCACCTTTTTGCCACTGGGTCTTTACATGCATTCCCACCTGTGATGGAGCAAATATTTGATATGATCTTCGGTGGGCAGATAATGATCTGTTGAAACTGACCAGCTTTAAATGAAGAAGTTTAATTTGCATCACCCTATTAACCTGGTACCCCGTGAGCCTAAGCAAATACAAGATGGCTGAGGAAAGGAATGGTGGTGCAGGAGCAGAAATGTGAGGCAGTGACTCATACCATAGTATCTGTACTATACTGTCGAAACTCTTTGTAAAACTACACAGCCCTTCTGGCTTAATGACACCGAACTTTGCTTAGGCACCTTCTGTTGGCAGTAGGGAGGGACTTCCCCCAACTCAGAGCCTGACTTGCCTTCTCTAGGTTTATACTGAGCAGGAGAAAAGCCCAAAAGATTTAGCTTGCACCCAAAAAAATTTATGGCTATAGTCTGCAGTGCAAAGGGCCATGTCCCCTCCTGCACACAAGCACAACGCTCAGCCTTTCAGAAAGCATTCCCAGCCTCACTTTTCTACTGAATAATGTCATCAGTGTTATGATGTCTGTCCACAATGTGCATCAGCTGGCTCTTTTGGCGTAGCCTGGAAATGGAGAGAGTAGAGAACCCACTGTGGTATGTCAAATTAGAGAGTACCCCAGGAGGTGAACAGAAAATACACAGGCAATAATGAACAACATGTACCTTGCTCATGTTTCTGACAACTGTAGTTTCAGTTTAATTATTCATATGAATACTTTGCTGGATTACTGCTGTTGTTAACGTGCTCTTGCATATTTTATAAAAGCGATGACCTGGAAGCAGTACTCAGTCTGACAGCCGGAGCAGCACGCTGGGCTGCTTTTTAAAAGAGAGGATAGAAAAGTAAAAGCAGAACCGTCCTCCTTTGTTACCTCAGTGTGGCAGTACTGTGCCTCCCCAGATCCCTGTGCAGATCAAGGACTCCAGTATGTAGCAAAAAACCTATCACACTACATAAAGTGCATACCCATGGAGCTACTGTCATTGCTTAATCATTCTACATGTCAGGGAAAAATTGTTGCATGTGGAGAAATTGCCAGTGACCTGTAGAGAGTCCATGCAGCTGGTCCCATTTTGTCCTGTGGAACTGCAACCTCTATTTTTGCTTGTGTTGGGGCAGTGTGTGACCTTAAGCAAAGGCACTTTGTTATGGTATTACTGCCTTGCTAAAGTGTCTGAGCTGATATTCCAGACAGCTGTTTGCCTAACCTATTCTTAAAGACCTCCAGTAGTGGAGAATCCACAATATCCCCAGACAATCTATTTCATTGCTTCATTACCATTACTGCTAGAAACTTTCCTAAATGGCATTTTTATCATAATTGCTTGTAGTTACTAGTAACTGATTTCCAGGATGCCAGATGTGTAAATAAAAGGGACTGCTCCTTCATAAGTCCTCCATTTTCACTTTTCAACAAATTTAAATAAATAGTCTGTATTCGAGAAAAGGGCCAGTCTAGACAATGTTTAACTCTTTGCACTAGCCAGGACAATTATATTCCATCAATTCAATGCCCTATATAACTGAAATAGTGCAGAATAGCCAGAAATTGGCTGTGAACATCATCATAGAAATCTTGGTGGAAAACCTTCTGATGCTAAATATATGAAATTTTTTCATAGGAGTAAATATTTGCAGACCTTCAGTCTTTCCTTCATTTTGACATGATAAAACAAAATTTCATTTTCTGATAAACAGAGTGCATCACCAAGTTTAAAGCTACTGTTGAGAAAATCAGTGTTCTCAGTGTATTCTCTGAATTTCATCAATGAAAGAAGAAAGAATCAGAATACTCATTACTTTGCATGGATAAAAATGTACCCAAGTCCAAACTGGGTATTGAATGCTATTATTCTGATTAAGTAATGTTTGTACTTTGCATTAATGTAATTACCTATAGGAGTAAGTCAGTAAGAAATCAAACTCACTAGAGATCAGTCCTTCTAGGTGCAGTTTCATTTGATGAAGTCCAACCAGGAAACCTTATGAATTGCTCCAGATCTGGAAAAATTTTGAAGAATAAGCTCTGTGGGCATTTTTTAATTCTAAAACCTGATGGAGCCAGCATTGAATGTGGGCTAGTTGATTATGTTGATGCTTAATTTACAGGTTATCAAACCAGTGTGAAGTATTTATGCACCAGAAAGGCATAGTATAGTACAAAAAGTAAAATAGTTTAAACTACAAATGAAGAAAGTTCATAAAATTACTATATCCAGACCTCTTACTCAATACCTGCAACAATATTCACATTATACAAAAGGTCATATAGAGCCTACAATCTCTACATGAAAGCTGATTCTAGGAGCAGTGGGTCCCTGTGGACAATGTGAAGTACAAATAAATTCAGATTAGACAGATTCTTAATTTCTTATATGGCTAGTTATTATAAAGTAGAGTGTGCTTTTATCTCAAACATAGAATTAAGCAACAGCAATGAATAAAATCTCAAATTATTACCCACCTTTTTTCCTAGTAGTAATTTTGAAGAGTAAAACAGTTTTACGGTCAAGTCATCCAATCAAATGAATTTAATAATATTGCTATAGCAATGTAATCCCAAGGAGGGCTATAATATAACTATTGCAACACTTTACTAAGAGAAAAAAAATTCCATATGTAGATATGTATGCAGGACAGGATGGCTGAATGACCTGTCTCAGGGACAGTAGGAAGTGCATACTCCAACAATGCAATTGACATTTTTCTTTTGTGTTTCAAAAGTGTCAGTTTTGCAAAATAATCTAAAAAGAGAATCAAAGAGGTTTGCAAAAGGAAGCCTAAGCAATTGAAAATTAAAATAGAAAAAGAAAACATAATAAAACCTGAAATATGCTATATCATACTGCAATTCATGCATTACCTTTTCAGCAGTACTTCAAATAACACATTTTTTGACAATGGTGCAGGCCAATTAACTTGTTGTGCTTCATGACACAGTAAGTACTGCAGCTCCAGCAGTGTTACGTGATTATTTTATTTAACATATTTAAGGTTTTTGAATGGTCTTATAGTGAAAGCTAGAGAAACCGTGAAATAAATTTGCAGGATGAAAGGAAAGGTGTGTTTGCAATTCTTGCACAAGTTTGTTTCCCTCTTAAAGGGAAGAGAAGCTGCAAGGAGGATGAAAACCTGTCAGCTCTTCTTGGATGGGAATTTTCCTTCTGGGTGAGTTATTGGTGAGTGTATGTCCACTTCAGCTGGCTCCGTAGTATCCCTGCCTGACCGTTCCCGATGCACTTTTGGACAAGCAGACTCAGCTGACACTCTTTGCCCTTTCCCTACATGTGCTGATCTTCTGTTCCGTAAATATCTGGAGACAAATTTAGTATTTGCTGTTAGTTGACTACTTCTGGTTTAGTAATAGTCCCTTTCATCATGTACTATCCCAGAATTCTGTTTTTATATTATGACCTTTCTACTAAGTCTTTCTGAGAGACTCAAAAGTGTTACGTTACATAACCATACAAAATGAGTTAGCTTTATTGCATTTATAAGAAGAGATACATGCAGAGATTAAGGTCAGGAATATTAAGAGGATTCACCCATTGTGGGTATTTCAATCTTGGCACGAATAAACGCTTGGCTCAAATAGAAACATTGGTAAGTATTTCAGATAAGCTTGATCTTAGTGACTCCTTAAAAGGCCAGACAGTGATTCAGAGGAATATCTCAGAATGGACTTAGGAAACTTGAACCCTCAATTCTGTGGTCTAACCACATGGAAAATAGCTATAGCACACGGAACAAAGTCAAACACCAAATCAATATGACAGATCTGTACTTGTTCAAAGGAACTTTTATATTTGATCTGGGTTTAACTTATCTATATCTGTGGAGGCACAAATGAAAAGAAGATTGACAAACCTCAGAGTTAAAAGTAATAGCTTCTGATGCTCTTGATTACCTTCTGCATCAGAAACTCTCAATAAATATATGGTTGCACTACTGCAGCATACTGCCAAGGTGACCATCTGTCAGTTAGCTTCCAGGGAATCTATAGAAATTCTCTTCTAAGTCAAGATTATTATTTAATTTTTAAAATTGGGGAAGAAGGCTCTTTATAAACACTTTAATTTACCTGATGACTTTATGGGCTAAACTGTTAATAGGATAAGAATTCTCAGCAATAAGTAAATAACATCAATTCTCATCAGATACAAGCTCATGCAGAGATTGAATGATGAGGGTAAAAGCTATCATGGAAACTTGAATCAAATTTATTAGCAGATGTTCAGTGGTGCAGAAGAATTATACATGAATAATAAAGTGCAATGCTAGCTGAGAGCTCTCGATTTCCCGCTTTTCCCAGGAAGTACCTTTTAATGGAGGTCTTTTCCCAGAAGCTTAACATTGTGTGGAATTATAATTAAGCCATATTGAGAAAACATTTGAGTGACAATGATTTACAAATGATCAAATTATTTTGGGCTTAGCTTAGGGCTTTACTGACTAGAATAATTTCTCTGTTATGACCATATGTCTGTTGAGAAACTTGATTCAAATGCGAAAACTATTGGGATTTTTGAGACAGTTAAAGAAAAAAGAAATTGAAGATGTTTCTTGCAGTTTTATTCTTATTTAGTAAACTAAATATTTTGTACTTGTCAAAGATCAAGAAATAAAATTTCATAACAAATATAAGTGCATGAACCTCTAAAACATTTACCACGCCTGCTTGTCACAGGCAAGGAAACTTTGTTTCATGACCTGTTTACCCATCCAGAGGTAATAACTAGTGGCATGGACAGAGAGAGCAGGAAGACACATGCTTTCACCTTCCCTAAAGGTATCCCATTGCCACGGTCCCCTTCCATGAAAATGAGCAGTGATTTCTTTCTGTCTCTGAGACAAACTACACCTCATCAAAACAATCTTTATTTTGAGCAGCAACATGACATCCTTCTGGTCAGGGAGCTTAATTCATCACCCAAGAAGGTATCCTGAGAAATGCATAGATGGATAGTGATATCCTATAGGCTAAGGGACTGAGAATGACAGATGGGAATGAAGAATAATGAGTGGAAATCTAAAGATGTTTCTTTCTTTGTGAAATTTTACAGTTGTTATCATAAGTACAGGATCCAAGGTGACTCAATATCTATGTACAGGGAAAGATTTGAAGGTCAGTTAATTCAGCCAACCAACACAGACACATCAAGCTTAAAAGGTGAGGTTTTGACAGTTAAATGCCACTCTCCCCTTATTCTGCAAGGCATTGAACTTGATACTGAAGGCAAAGGGACTATTTAGGTACATCAAAACATTCATTTTTATGCCAGGTTCTGCTTCCTGATCTTTCAGCCATGCCCATGCAACTGCCCAGTGCAGCTACCTGGTGCCGCTTCAATAGTCAGGGTAAAGAGAATTTATTCTCTTCCCTTCCCAAAGCATTGCATCCATTGTTAAGTCTGCTGCTGAGAACAGGCACAGGCTCTACATCTTGACTTCATTGGTTGTAAATTCAGAAGTACACTAAATATGCTAACAGTACATTTACAAAGGATACCCTGATATATTTTTGGGCCTGCTATATGTGAGGCCTGATGATGCTTGTCAGAGGGCACATTTCTGAAGTGCCTCAATTGGATTCTAAACCAGCCTTATTCCCCTTAAATTTGCTTTTACATGGGGGCATCGCAGGGCAAGGCTGTACAAATAATAATCTTTAAAATTTCACACTGGTGATCTTTACCACTGAAAGTGAATACTGAACTACCAGATAAAATAATTACCAGAAGTTTCATACTCTTTAAATCTGCAATCACAAGTGTTGGTAGGAAAGGGTTAAAACTGGAAGATTTGAAGATGAGGAGGGAATAGTTTTGCTCAAAGTGACCTTGCAGCTGGAAATTCTAAAAATGTTGGTGTGGGAAAACTGCATTTCTTATGCCTATAGCTGTTCATCCTCTGCCTGTTTTGAGAGCTAGAACTCCTGTGGCGAGATAGCACACTCTCACAGACATGCCCAAAGCTTTTTGTATCGTAAGGCAGGGACCAAGCCACCCCCAACCCTCCTCCTGCTGTTCGCTAGAATGAACTGAGCCCAACGGAGCCTGAGCTCCCACGTGTCTCTTACGCCCAACGTCGTTAGCGAGGTAATGAAATAAATCTACTCTGCATTTCAGCTGTGGTTTGATGGTTGCCCTTAGTTACTTGCATGTGTCGATTCACACAAGTCAATTTGCGGTATACAATTACACATTTTGTTAGCTTTCTCCTTAAAGACATATTCAAAATTCACTATCTGTAACAGGCAACTTAACTGATGGAGCTTAGAATAAAAAAAAATGCTGAAGAAAACTTTGTCTTCAGTATCTCATTTCTAGCTCATATAAATGTGATAAGGTGGTCTGAAATGCATACATTACAAAAGACATTCACAGTTTCTACTTTTATATATCTTTATGTTGCCATAGCTCATCATATCTCTTGTGCAAACCCACTATCTATTGGGAAATGTGTGTGTGCAGACTCTCAACTCTCTCTTAGAAAAAGTCCTGCCTAACAGTAGATTCATATCAGAATATTGGAAATCACTGTATTTTCAGTTAATTGGCAAAACCTAGTCTTTTTAATATCTGAATTCAGAGAATTGTAGAAAAACAGTTCTGATAAGGACTTTGCCTATCCTTTTGCCTTATGAAGACAAATTATGTCTATAGGATTTGTCTGTGATAATTCTCAAATATTAAGGCAGTATTGTTTAGTCTTGATTAAGGTGTACTCCTAACTGGAATACATGAGTCCTGGGATGAGGAAAGACTGAAGGATATGCCTATGCATTAATCTCATAAAAAACTTTGGCCTTTAAAAATGTGATTTCTATTCCGGTGGTCATTTTTGATTTTACTTACTATTATCTGTTACTTAGCATCACATTCTCATTTTACTATTATTTTATATCTTTATATATTTATTGCTTTGTACTTTTATTATGCTACATATCTTTGGGAGGCTGTTTTCCTTCTACATTGCAAACTATAGATATGCTATGTGCTGCAACTTTATTGATTTGGCTTTTGAAAAATACCTGCAATAAATATGCCTTAGTTTTAAAAAAAGCTTCTTATTAGTTAAATTTTTAGTGGGTAGGCAATTAAATTTACTGCTCAGAATTGATGGGCAGCAAATCCAACAATGGGTAGATGGATTCATCAATTTCCTATTAAAGGGAAAAGCAAAGCACATGGCTAAAGGTCAAAGTATGAATAGTAGCATGGATAAGGGGCTGAAGTGATCACACTGAAGGAAAGCATTTCCATATTCAGAATCATATTTAAGACTTGTAGAGTTATTTCTGGCTGGTTTTAGTTATCTCTAAATTGCTTGTTGGGGTTCAGAAGTAGGTCTTATGTAGCAGAAGCTCTTCTAGTGCAATCTTAAAAAATAAAATAAATTTACTTTAAATAACTAAATGTCACCACAGAATAAGCACTACTCCTCATATGAAACGTACATCTGGAAAAGTTAGAAGCACCACTAGGTAAGCCAAAACCAGAAAGTCAACAGGCCTAATTAACCTGAAATTCTGAACAGCTGTTAGCAGTGCTTGTGGTATTAGATTTGGACAGAACATATCACATGGAAAATGAAGAGTACAGTCCTGCCTACTTCCTCCATGAATTGGAGGTATTGGAGGGCAAGTCAGGCTGCAAAAATAATATAGATAGCTGGAAGGTACATCTTTAAAGTAAATTTCCACTAAGCTCTCTTCTTGGAAGAGATCAGAGTTTTCATTTAGACCTCTTGCCTTACTGATGCTGCTGTAGTGAGGTAAAGTTAACCTCCTGTTGGTAAACCAGAAGTGTTGGGAAACTAGATCTTTAGAGCGGGGTTTGACCCAATTGTCCTTAGCTGCCTAGAAATTAGAAATGGCTATATAGTGGCAGGTGGAGTATCCCACCTGACTGCCCCCTGTCTGCAATCTCTCCTACATCCTGTGTAGTATCTTTCAGCAGTATGCAAATTTCTGCAATGCTTTAGGAGTCACAGTGGCATTACACATTTTTTGCTTAAGCCACTGCATCCCATCCCTTCATGGCCAGCCTAAACGAGGTGTTGAACTATGTCATTAAAAGGAAGAATAGACATCTGAAGAATCAGTAAGTAGATCAATCATTCTTTGGAAATGCCATTGCCTCTGATTGACTATACAGAACAGACAATTTTTAGAAGGCTAAAGTTAAAAAAGATGAATGTCTGTCTTGGAGACAAAGGCATTAAAGAAGTAACACTTACAAACAGAGATGCATGATAAGGTGTTTGTTGCCCACAGAACATACAGGTCTCTGCATTATCCTCTACATGAAGAACAATTAACTAGTTTTTGTATTTTAAGGTTCTGTGTGACAAAATTTAAGTATTTCACACAAAACTAAAGTATAAATTTCCAGTTCATTCTCTGAGAAGCACATTTCAGCTTTCCTGCTGAAGAGTTCTGCACCTGAACTTCCAAACCTGGGGAGGGAGTGTAATGTTATGTAGTATGTCTTCAGCTCCCTGGATAAGTGTTTTAATTATTAAATATTACACGGTATTCAATAACATTTTAAATGTAGTTACTTGCAGCTCAGTTTGTCTGATTTTTTTAAATTAAAAAACCTACTCCTCATTTGTCAGAGGCCCAATCTGATAATGTGTCATATCAGAATACCAGCTTAAGGGTGGGACTAAGCTTGACCCTTGTACCTGGCCTCATCAATCCGGCAGAAACCTGAGGACCTCTCTGTGAATTGCGTGGAGGTTGCATGGCAGTGACTTTATTTTCTAGGATTACTTGTTCTCAGGCTATTTTCTTGAGAGGACATCAGGGTACAGCAGCCTCCTTCAGACTGATAACTGTAGATTTAACTCTCTTCATTCCCCCAGTGTATAACGGAGCAGCAGAGGAAGAAAGAACAGTAGCTAATCTTGTGAAAATTAAATCAGCATTTAGCTAACACCTGTCTCCAGTGAGAGAATCTGATTAGTTCTCTGAGAGAGCAGGAAAATGAAAATCAGAGCAACAGAACAAATAATTATTTGGAGAGGACGAGGAGAAGCTGTAAGCCTGCCTGATCCTTGGAAGGATCTTTAAGTTTGACCAGACTGAGTGAGGTGTTTTCTCCTCTATTTTAATTCTGAAGAAAGCATCAAAGTGGCGGTGTTGTGGGTGGCATTGCTGCAGAACATATTTTGGAGACCCAGACTCTGGTCTGGCTGGAAGCAAGGACATGCTGACAGCATGTCCTGTCTGACCCTCAGCCATAGAAGCACATCCCCAGAGAGACGGGACTCTTCACATGCACTTGCACTTATTCTGTGTCAGTTGCAGGTGGATATCTCAAAATATCAGTCCTATCAGTTCCCATCTTCACAGATTCCCCTCACCAACAGCTGTATTTTGAAAAAAAAAAAAGTTAAAATTAGCATGCAAATAGATTGTCTTTGGAAGTATTTCCTGAGAGCTGCTAGGGTTATCTGTCCCTTACATGTATTTCATAACCTTCCTTTGTTTCTTGTTGGAGAAGCAGCATTTTGAGGCATTCTCAGATTATTTTCTCCTCTGTAATTTGACTAGTTTTATGAAATTACCCTTCAAATCACCTGCTAATGAAATAATAAACCTCATGCAGTTGCAAATACATACGTTATATGTCATAATTTAATTTAATTTTCCCCCACATATCAAAAAGGTTTAGTGAAGCCAAAACTGATTACTGTGTCTCTGTGGGCCACAGGCATGTTTCCCCAATTTGTGTCTTTTTTAGTATGGCAAAAATTCCTCTCAGTAGGCTGGAACATCAAATTTAAATTAACAACTTGAATATTGTAGGTTTTAAACCTTTGAAACTGTGAGTACAATGAGTATCCTATCTAGGTATGTAGCAGCAAAAATATAATTTGAAGTTTGAGCTTTGAAAGGTGTCTTTCTCCCATTCCCATCACAAGCTCAAAACAAAAGGGAAGATAATTAGAGGAAAATTATTATTTAACAGGTTCCACTTTCTTAAATAAGTTGATCACCTTACGGTGAGGTGGAAGACTTTTCAGTGAAACTATGAAAGAGCTAACATTTTCAGGAAGATGAACAACCAGTAAGTGTTTATGAGGACACATGATTTTTCAAAACTTCTTTCTTCACTTGATTGAAGATTACATTGTGATCTCACAGCAAGGGAAACCAACAAACTAAGCCCTGCTCTTTAGCTGAGGCAGGAAACACACAAACAGAATCGTCCCCTTTCTGAGACTTCTCCAAAGAAACTGGCTCTCTCTATTAAGAGTGAATGGTACGAGTTGGATTGACAGAGTCTCTTTCTAATGGAGAGATATTGGGATGTCATAAATGATGAAATCCTACTTAAATTCCTTGAGATTTTAGGACACAGTCTATGACTTAGGAAATGGTCTAAAGTTTGAAGGTTAGGTAAAGTGACCTTCAATCTGAAAGTATTTCTCTTCAATGGAGCCAGCCAGTGGACTCCACCCTAAGGCATCTGAACAGAGGAGACTGTATGCAAATGCGTACGTGAGGGAGAGCTTCGTTTGGTTGTCTGCATGTAGGCATTTACTGTCAACTTAGACATTTGAGACTTTCTACCTGGCTTGGAAAGAGCACATCTTCCATGAGTCACATCTTTGTCATATCTCCAAATCTTGTGTTTTAGATGTTCTAGGTCTTCTCAAATGATACTGTAAATGAATACCATTACTGTATTCAGCTAAAATAAGTTCACACTTCTAAAATTCCCACTAAACCTAGGGAGATATAGCACCTAATAAATTTAGGGAGTGGTTCAGCTAACCAGAGAGGAACTGCCCAAACACAAATGTTTAGCAGCTTTTCAGATGCCAGTTTTTACCCAGTATATCTGCAGAGAGTGGTGGATATCACCCAAGGACCAGTGAATGTGTATTGTAGCACAAGGGCTCACACTCAAAAAACCTCAGTTGGAAGCTGGAATCTTTGTAGGCTGGGGGAACTCAGAACATCCAAAATGCCTCTAGAATATTACTTTTAAGCAGCTAAATCCTGTGTTAAAGGAGGTATTTCATTTCACTTTAGAGTGAACTTAATTGCTCCTTCATCTCTGTTTTCTTCACTGACTTTGTCTCCACTAACTACATTTGGAGATAAGATACTTTGCATTATATTTAGCAGTTGTATGAATCTGTAGGTAGATGCCTTAATCAGGCTCTAAATCTGACTTCTGGACTTGGCTTAAACCTGGAGAAGTCAAGAAATGAATAGCAGCCTGAATAAAGTTTGCCAATGTCTGATTACTGTCTGGACTAAAATAGTCAAAAGTGAGTCATGAATATATTGGGAGATTAGATCATCTCTCTTCAACTGAGTGTACTTCTCTCTTCAGCAATGTGACAGATGCAAAGATAAAAGACGAAGCCATTCTTGTTACCTTCCTTCCAGCCAGCCTCTTCTTACGCATCTTACACTCTCAAGAAGTCTCAGAGATAGAAGATATTGGCGACAGCTCAGAGCAGCACCGTGCTCTGCAGTAGGGAACTATTACATCCCTGTGCACCTGCAAAGAAGGAGTTGGCAGAAATCTATTTCATAGTGTTTCCTTTCCCAGATAACCTTTGCTAATCAGTCTCACAATTGCTTTTGCAAATTTAAATGCTGTAATTCCCTACTTGGCTTGAACACCCAAGCTTGTACAGTCATCTAGACAAGAGAGCTGAGAAAGTGCTAGCTTCAGTGGAAAGAGGAGAGAATGTCACAGAGGAAATAAAAATGAGTTGTTCTAATGAAGCTTAGCACCTGCACTCACAATGATGTAATACTGTGAGTTCAGCAGCTAGCATAGGTCTGCAGGATCCCACCAACACATTTTGACACTCCAGCTTCTTGGTTTACTAGACAATTCTCATAAAGTTAGGTGATACTGATAAATTCAGGGGTTAGGAAGGAGAGCTGTCTTTTGTTTGTTTTAGTATTTCTGTATTTTTAAGTTCTTATTACTATGAAGACATAATATATTGAAATACAATTTTATATTAAAATAGTTTCATTTCCTGCTCTCATCCATTCTAATAAAAAACTATATACACATTTACAGACATCCAGTCAGTTTAAAAAAATACATATTCACAAAATATGGATATGCCCTTTAATATCTGATTCTAGTATTTTACTCATTTCAATTCCTCTGATTTGAGATACACATTCTTATTTCTCAGTTCTGCAAGGACTGGACTGTAACACACTGTATGACCCCACATGAAGGAAGAAAAAGGACCTTCAATTTACTTAAATTCCTGAGTAAATTACTGGGATCAAGCTATACAAGATGAGATGCCTGAGTCCTTCCATAACATTCTTCCAGGCTAGACTTCTGAGCAGGAGACGTTCCCAAGGCAGGGAAATCACAGTCCTATCATCATCTTACCTCTGAACAAAACTGACATGATGTATCACAGAATCATAAAAACATAGAATATGCTGAGTTGGATGGGACCCAAAGGGATCATAGACTCCAACTCCTGGCCATACGGACTTCCCAAGAGTCACACCATGCGTGTGAGAGCATTTTCCAAAATCTTTTTGAACTCAGTCTTAGTGTTCTGACCATGTCCCTGGGGGAGCCTGTTCCAGTGCTCAACCACTCTCTGGGTGAAAAACCTTTCCCTGACAGCCATCCTAAATCTCCCCCAGCTCAGCCTCATGACAGTTCCTTGAGTCCTGTCACTGGTCATAAGAGTGAAGAGATCAGTGTCTACCCCTCATCTTCCTCTTGTGAGGATGTTGAAGACCACAATGAGGTCTCCCCTCAGTCTCCTCTTTGCAAGGCTGAACAGACCAAGCAACCTCAGCCTCTCCTCATAAAGCTTCCCCTCCAGACCCTTCACTATCTTTGCTGCCCTACTTGGGACCCTCTCCAACAACTTAATGTCTTTTTTATATTGTGGCACTCAAAACTGTACACAGGATTCAAGAGGAGGCTGCCCCAGTGCAGAGCAGAGTGGGACAATCCCCTCCTGTGCCCAGCTGGCGATGCTGTGCCTGATGCCCCCCAGGACATGATTGGTCCTCCTAGCTGCCAGGGCACTGCTGATATTCAACTCATATTCAATTTGCCATTGACCAGGATCCCCAGGTCCCTTTCCACAGCACTGCTTGCCAGCTGGTCATCCCCTGGTCTATACACACAGCCAGGGTTGTCCCATCCAAGGTGCAGAATCCAGGATCTGCCCTTGCTAAAATTCATACAGTTGGTGGTTGTCTCTCAGATTTGTTGAGGTCTCTCTGCAGGGCCTCTCTGTCCTTGAGGGAGTCAGCAGCTTCTCCCAATTTAGTGTCAATGGCAAACTTAGTGTTTCTTCAAGTCCTGTGTCCAAGCCATTAATGGAGATGTAACAGCAGGAACAACAATGCTGTAATATAACAGCATTCAAATTTTGTACTGTTTAAAACAAAAGGCTGCTGTGGCAGAACACAAAGAGAAAGCATGTGAGTAACTGGCATTTTAAGGGCTACTGTTATTTTTTTATGCATCTTCCTATAATTTGGACTTATTCTAATTTTCATATCCAGAGAATCTGTCACAATAATGCTGTTTCTACAGAGTATGGTAAGACTTAATAAAAAGGCAAATGTGAAGCTCTTTGAATAGCTGTAAGTTACATGCATAAAAAGGAATCCTGCCTCTTTTCACCTTGTACTCTTCGAAAGATGACAGCTCTGTGAGGTGGAGGCACTCATACTATAAAAAAACCCTGTTCGAATTATCATGAGATTGTGGCTTAGATGAACAAGTCACATATTTGTATTGTCAGTGTGCAAAAGTATGAAAAACCCGCAGTATGCCAATCCAAAAATGGTGGAGTTCCTTGTCCTGTTCTATCATTAATAAAATCTGTTTGTTGGTTTATTTTCAAAATCCAAAGTCAGAAATATCAGTACAGACATTACTCCATTTACAAAAGAATAATGATGATAGTTGTCTCTTCCTACTGGTTTGTACAGCTTAAGAGGAGAGAGAGATAAAGATACACTTAGTGTAAAACACCACTGAATTCTGCTGATTTGGTTTCACTTATGGACTTCAGATATTAAATGCAAATATTTGCTGAAGCCTGCAGATGTGTATTTCTGATACATTACTTTCAGAAAATGAGGAAGTTGAAAGAAGCTGTATTACATTCTTTTCAAAAAGTTGCTGTGTACAGTTGCTTTTCAACTTCCAAGAGTATGTTGTTTTATCCCCTGTCCCCTCTTCCACCAACTAAACGTCCTTTAGAGGATGGCTGACTAACGAGCTGCTCACTCTGGGTTTTTTTGGCAAAATCTGAGTTGAAAGGTCCCACATTTCCCCAGTGTGCAGCTGAGATGCACCTAGGGCATGCACTGAGTATAAGGAATCACTTCCTTATTTTTTCATTTAAGTCAAATGTCTTAAATTTATTTAAGAGACTTAGAATCTTTCTAATGAAACAAAAAATGATCAGAGTGTACAAATATGTTAAATTATAATAAAAATTGAAAAAAAATTGTGTTCTGGATTATTTTTTTAAAAGAATATTCAATCCCATTGAAGAAAATTGTCTTTTGTCATTCCAAAAATGCAGACAGACTGAAGATATCAGAGAATGCAACTGTTGCCAATTTGCTGATCATTTTCTTTCTTACTACAAAGATAGAACAAACAGCTTTAGGTGCAAAGAGCGCATATTTTAAAGAAATATTGTCAATTATTAGGCTACAGGTCTTCTCTCAAGCACTTTCTTCTTGATTTTCTTGCTGCAGAAAAGCTTCAAAATGTCAGATTCAGAAAATATGGTACACAGAAAGGTTCCCTGTGCATAGATCAGGAATCTGGATAATGAAAATATTTTTAAGAACTTCCTGTCTTTAGAGAATTGTAGTCTGTCTGGTCACTAAACCCAGTAATGCCAAACCCAATCTTTCTTTCTGCACTGATTTCCATAAATTAGTTTGTTTTAGCAGTTGCTGATTAAAAGCAATGAAGTTCCATTCTCTTCATTCCGTTATTTTCTACCTATTTGCTCCAGAGGCATGATACCAGTGTTAATTCTTTTATGCTCAAATTCACTTTTAGCTCAATTTATCCATCGTTCTTGCCACCGATGCTGTTCATTCCTTTTCAGTTTTAAGGGTAGGATATGTTTAGTTTGAATATGTTATTTTACAAGGCTGGCTAAATGACCAGCTGTAAAAAGCCCCAGTTTGTCTTTATCAAAGTCCAAGTACTAGAAATCTGAATTAATCCTGTGTAACTTTTCAGCTCTGTTTTTGACTGAACCTGTGTATCTGTAAAGTATAGTATAGTATAGTAAATTAGATTCATGTACTTGTCATACCCATGTAGCTGTCAATGCAGGTAAATTATAAAAAGTCAATTCCTTGCTGAATTTTGATTTTAAATGGACTAGAAAGAAGTATTTCACAAAGAAGATGAAGAGTTAGTTTGAAACTAGTGCCATACACCAGACTACTAGGCATTTGGGTACTCAATTCAAATGGAAACTTTTTCCTGGCTCTGGCTGAAATAGCCTGCAGCATAACACAGCTTATGAATACATTTAAAAATAGTGCATAGCTCAGGCTGGAAATACGAAAGGGAAAAGGGGCTTGGAAAAGAATATGCCTAACAGGTTCTTTGTTATTAAATTAAGCTTAGATAATTCATGAATAGGTTCCTAAAACCCAAGTGTATATAGACTACATTTTCTTTCTATTTTTTACCTGTAGTGGCCACTATAGTGGCAGACATTTTATGTTTCTAGTTTAAGAAGACCAATGGCAGAGAAATATATGTCTCTCTGTTCATATTCACATGCATCTACATCTTAGATCTTGACTTCAGAAGAAATATTTCTAGCAGCAGATAAGCATGGTTACTTTTAACCCATTCAATATTTATTCCATTGTTATTTGAGTATGGTGGCGTAAATTGAAGTTACATGTTAAATTGATCCATTAAGTAATTTAGTTTAATTATTAAATTTGATTCAATATTTAATTTGGTTTAGTAAAACTGGGCTTCCATAAATGTATGCATTTAACTGATATATATTGGGACTGTATAATTTTGAATAGATTAAATATTTAATAGGCAACACTTATTTGAATTATTCAGTATGGAGACTAGATAACTGATCTACCCTTTCAAAATAGTGAAAATACAAATGGCACATTACAATAATAACATATTTCCAACCAAGAATTTGTATAAAACACTTTGAACCAATTGTTGGTTCATTTCCAGACAAGCAAACCGATCTTTGCTTAATGGAACCAACCATTGAGAATTCATCAAGAAAGCTCCCAGAGCTGTTTTAAATTTAATACAGCTTATGAAAACTAGACTACTAGGATATGCAGAATACTGTGGTGAAAAAATTATTTTAAAAATGGCTATAACAATATAATTTTCTTCTGTCTTTTGTGAACAGCTAAATGTTTGAAAGATTTGTAGCTAACTGTGATTTAGTATTCTGGATCAGATTCAAAGTGGAATATTCAGAGTAACAGTTGAATTTTCTAATCAAAACATATATTTTGTGTTGATGTTGGATCATGAGGAAACTTCAGAAAATGAGACATAATTTAAGTGAACTTCAACACTCTTCTAATTTCAGGTACACGTGTCATGTCAGCTAAAATAAATGAGACGATACTTAGCCAATGTTTGCATTTTTTACTAAGAATGCATATATTTATAAGCATACGGCTGTGCAGAAGGATTTTTTTGAATCAATGAATGTGCTTCAAAAATCATATATCATACAAGGATCTCTCTCCTTAACTGTCAGCAGGCAAGATCTTCATTCTCTCAGAAAATCTTATTTGACTGCCAGTGAGGACTGCTAGGCAGCAGTTGTGATCTTGTTTACAGTATGGCTGCACAAATGCTTGTGCCACTAGAACTGATGGAGCAGCAGTGTGATGCCTGGACATGCGAAAGAGTTGGTAGCATTGTCACAGCGGAGGCAGCCTCTCTGGTGTTAGAACTGCATCTTGATAAGGAGTCAGTCAGGAGAAGAAGAAAAGAGACATAGAAACTAAGAAAAATACTAAAGCTGGTGCACAATATTCTTATTGCTAAATGCAATCTTAGGAATCTATTCAGATGCCTTATCTACTGTAAATTTGCTAATTTGTTTCCTCGTTGAAATTCATGCTTTCAGGTATACTCTCCTTTATCCACGCCCAGTAGTGAAAACAATGGATTCTTTATCTGCAGTGAATGAAGCATTTGCTGCGTCTTGACACCCTGCTTAGCAAAGCCCTAAGGGTGGCAAGGTCTGATTCCCTGTGAGCTGCATGTATCCTCTGTACCCGGGCATCACCAGGCTCAGGAAAGGAAGACGTGCCCAGTGAGTACTGGGTAAAACCTAGTGTTCAGTTAACTCGCCACGGACAACCTTTGAGGCTCAGGGAGATTTTTAAGTGACAAAAAGAATAGGATTATGAATATAACCAGATATATTCCTCCTTTGGTTAAAAATTATGGAAGCGGAGCACATATTCTTTTTGTCTATAAAAAGGTACTTTCTAAAGCACCAACAGTCTATTTCTACCATCAATAAAAATAGTTATGATGGTTCTTGAACACACAAAAACCAATTAAATCTGTGGAATTTCACATGAAGTACAGGTGGCCAATGTGAACATCTTTGCAGGAATGTAACCTGAGTAACCAAATCAAAATAATGACTACAATGCTTATAAATAAGAAACATCAACCCCATAAATCAATGCTCACAGTATTTTGTTGTGATTGGAACACATTTCTCCATACATTTATATAATAACAAGATGAGTTTAGGTAAGATTTTTGATGCCCTTCAGAGATTATTCTTGGCTTTAAAGTATTTGAGTTTGTAAATAATTGGATAGAAAGTTATAAATGGAATAGTTGGGAAAGGAGATATTTTACTGCTACTGTAAAATAGCAGCAATTTTTGCTACAAGAAAATATCTAGGGAATTTTTTCAGGTTTTAGAAATATTTCAGGAATGGATTGCTAAAGTAATGTGAAAATTTTTGGTTACTGTCATTGTTTTATTTTTTATGCAGTGGGAAAAGAAATGTTAGCTCTGTCAGATCAAACAGCCTTATAGAAACAACATAAGGAGAGGTATAATTTTTGAATCAGAATTCAATCAAACTCTGAAAGAAAAATACTTTCTTCATCTAAGATTCATTTTCAGATTACTGTTTGCAACAAAATATTATTTTAAAATAATAATGACCAAATCAGATACCTTTCTATTATAGAAATCTAATAGTTTTTTTAACTGCTTGGAGAGTGACAAAGTGGGTTTTCAAAAGTCTAGTTCTTAATGATTCAGAGAAGAAACAAAAATGTTGGTATACTTAGCCTATCATATGAAATTAAAAAAAAAAAAAAGTTCAGAATTAAAATAATACATAAAATGAAAACATTAACTCTTAGACTTTTTTCTTATTATTTCTGTTATCAAGATAATGAGGAATTAACAAGATATACACAATCTGAAAAGTTTCAACACATTTCATTTTTCCCCTTTGAATCAATGTTTATATTGAAAGTATGAAAGCACTTTGACCGGGAAGAAGGATAAGTTTGAAAATGGTGAAGATTTGTCTACAAAGAGCTGCGAGAAAGTGTTCAAAAGACCATCAAAATTCATGGACTTCCTCACTCTGCTATGCCATGATAAATAATGCCTACTGTAGTCCTTTCCATAGTGGGACATGACACAGTGTTATTCAGAACGATAAACTCCATTATAAAAAATTTGAAGTTTTTTTCACTGTTTGCCCTCAACAGGAGTGCTGCAGAATCAATATACTTGTATAATGTCACATTACTTTCCAGCAGGCCTAATCAAAGTTTTGGGTGTTCAAAAAATCCTAATCCCCACAGTAGCCTCTGTGAGTCCCTAAGTGTTTGCATTGTGATGTGAAAAGTACTGTCCTACTCCAAATTTTCAAAGACTTCCCAAGAACTCTAAAGAAACAGAAACTGATAAGAGAGAAGAGGGAAGAAAGCACAGTATGATATGTAGGCTATGCTAATTTCATTTTGCGAGTCATTTGTAATTTCATGCTTTCCTTGAATTTTAAATTTTGTCAAATCACAAATCTGCACTTGAGACTGGCAGTTAAGTGTTTCAGTTGGGACAATCTAAAACAGATGAAAAGTGGTATTGGCTAAGACAGTGTGCACAAAAGTGATTTCTACACTTGCATTGATTAGAACCTTCATACAGAGCCCCTCAGTGTGAACTATCCATTGAAGTAGGGGTTAGTCACCAACCACACAAGGCATATCATATGAAGATTGAGAAGGGGATAGCATCTCCTACCTGCTATCATAACCCTTTTTATCTCAACCATCACTAGGAAAATGTAGGAAAAATGAAGGGGGAAAAAGAAAGAAGAAGGAAAGAAACCCACAAGAAATCCATAAGAACAGATCTCTCTTTTCAACAGAATTCTTCTGTTCAAGTTTTGTAAACATCTGTGCCAGGTTTAATGTGATCCACACTCCTGATCATCACATGCATGACCATGTGCACACACACACACATTAAAAACATACAGTATAAACTAAGGGAAAAAGTTCTGTGGAGAAAACCACAGCCATAATTTTGGATGACACTCATGTCAGTGTATGACATTGTGGTGGAAGCATGCTGAAACTGTCATTAATGAAAAGGTGATTTAACTTTTATATTAACTTCACAAACCTTCTTTACACAAAGTGTGAAAGAGGCCAGCATATCAGCAATGTTAACGTTCCATTAGTTTAATTCTTTGCTAATGGGTTAATTCAATTTATTACAAAAGAAGTATTTAACGGTCCAGTTTTGTTTGTCTTAAATCTATATAAACTTGAAATACAGTCTCCTTGACAAATGAGGTTACTAGAAACTAAATGGAAAATCTTATTTGCCACCACAGTGGTGACATGAAGAATTGCAGCCTTTAGCTCAGGGCTACTAAGCTCTTAATAATGAGAGAAAGGTACTCCATCTTCACCTATAGCCACAATTACAATGAACAAAAATAGCTGCCAAGGCTTCTGCAAAAAATATTCATGATAGTGTGAAAAATATTGATTTTAAAAGCCAAGAAAAGAAATATCTTCTAAAGTGATCCATTCAATCTAGTTATTATTTTCCAAAAGAAACTGAGGAAAACATAAATCATTTTGCTGAAATCCTATATTAAAAATAAATCCTCCCAGGAACAGTATAAACAAGCAATCCCAAACTGTCCATAAATTAATGCAACTCTTGAGTGATCAGGTCACATGCAAAATGTGCACCCTGACCTGGAACTGTTTTTGAATATTGAACCTTCATCCATTCTTCTCTCTTCGTTTTTTACTTCTACCCTAAATAAAAATTGAGAGAAACGTCCATGTATGTGTGAACCCCGGGAACGCTATTGCACAGCCTATTGCTCTGAGCTGCTCAGCGTGTCATGCAGTGGCACTGCATGCTGATTCTGAGCTCTTACACTCACTGCATATTGGATTTGCAATGAACTTCTGAGCCATTATACATGTCAGAGCAGATGGCAGAGCCCACTGCTCTGAGCCTCCATGCATATCTGAACATTGCTTTCTGTTCTTCCCACATTAATGCAGTATGACTATTTGGTACATAAAATAATGGCTTAATTTTGAACAGAATACAGCATTCATTGCAAGATGGAAAAGATAAAGGTCAGGGAAACATGCTATATAATATCAGTTGTTACAAATCCTTTTTGTTAACCAACTACACTTTTCAAATTTAACTTTAATAAAAGTTAGAATTTTGAAAGATATCTAGGTATCTCATTTCCTCTGAAATCACTGGAAGAAAATAAATATCTTTAACAATCTAAGTTTAGAGAATAAGCCTTCATTTGAAAAAGAACCTTAGCAGCCAAATATTAAAAACATTTAAGTAGGGAGTGTAAAGATGTGGACAGGTAACCTAATGAGATTTCCAGAATGACTAACTCCCACTGAAATAAATCTATCCTAAGTCCCTTTGGCTTTCAGTAGGATTAATGATCCTCTGTAAGTAAAATTCTTTTGGAAATGAGGCTTCTATAGTTTCAAAAATCTTACCGGTGCTCCCTAAACTACAGCGCTATTATTTTAGTGCATAGTTGTGAGAAGCCAATTAAGTTTGAATTCAGCCATTTTATTTGCCTCAACTCTGGTTGTCAGGGCAGGTGGGGGGATGGAGTGTACACCTATCGCTTGCAGGAGGCAGCCAGGAGTGAAGGAAGACTTGGCTCTGGGGAGACTTCGCCTGGCGACACCCTACACGAGGCCGGCAGTAGGAGACACCGCGGAGAGGCTTCTCCAATCAAGTTGTGAAGAGCTCTCCACCAATGGACAGCACAGGAAGATTGGACTGCACCAATAGATCCCTGCTAGTGGGCAGACTCTGGGAGGGGCCAGGGGAGCTATAAAAACTGTGTTTCTGCTTGCAGGGTCTCGTTCCTGTTTGTTTGCTGGCCTGCTCGTTCTCCTCCTTTGCCCTGGCCCCAGCCTGCCTGCCTTCTGGCTCTCCTGCCCTCGCTGGTTTGCCCTCACACCTGTACTGCCTTCCTGTGCCCCTGACCGCCGCCTTGCTACTTCATCCTGCGTCCTTGTCTGGACTGCATGCATCCAGCCCTGCCGCGCTGATCCAGCCATCACTGCCCGCCCTGCTGCCCCTATCCAGCCGTCACTGCCTGCCGTGCCGCTCTGATGCAGCTGGTTGGATCCAGGGTCCTGGTCTTCCTGTCCGAGCACCCACTCACCGCGTGTCCAGTGCCTTCACTCCGAGAGCCCCTCCGGGAGCCGCGCCACTCCGGGGCTGTGCAGGCTTGCTAAGACCCAGCCCGTCCACAGGCAGGCAGTGTGCACACCCCCCGCCGCCTGGATGCCGACCTCACTGCCCTGACTCTCTGGTGGTAACGCCCCCTTTTTCTCTCCGTCCCCTCTCTCTCCTCTCCCCCATTCTTTTTCCATTTTCCTTTCTTCTTTTCTGTCTCTTCTGGCCCTCTTTCGTTTAGTCAACTCCTTTTCCTTCTCGTTATCAATAAATGATTCTCAGATACAAAGTTTGCTTTGGTTGGCTTCATTTCATTCCCGACCATCCATTTTTAAAAGAACTCCTTGCAGTTCCCCACACTGGAACGTGACAATGGTTTTTAGCTTGTTTGGTATATATTGTTATTTGATATCTTCTTATCCACACGAGCCAGATAGAGTTTCAGTTATCTCAAAGCTGTACATCTCTTTGAACCAAATGAAATCAGGACCGGGCTCTCAAGAGACCAATAGTACTGCATGTAGTAACTGCTGAGGTTAGAAAAATGATCTTTCTTTCACTAAGAGAATCTGACTGCAGGAGTCTTAATTTAGTAATGTGTCCTAGTATACCAGAGGATCACTAACATACTGTTTTATGATCAGGTACTTGGTAGAATAGTACAAACTGGCAGTATTTCAGAAATCAGTATACTTTGGCAATTAAAGCTTTCTGTTATGGTGTGACAGCTTCAAGTTGACACCCAACCATTTTCATCTTTCCTCCAGACTGGAGTGGATTTACTGGGAGGAATACAAACTGGTGGTGTCTAAGTGACATCTCTTATATATACTGATGACTATCATCTCAACCTTCCTGAACAGCACATTCATCTCACACATTCCAAGCTTTGCTTACAGTTACCTTGAGGGCATGTGGGTGGGATTCATTTTACATGACCTGAAATTCATCCCACTTGACTTGATGATGTATTTTTATATTTATATATATATATACATGTACATAGATATGTATGCATTTATACACATCCAAAACAATTGACGTAAATAACGGTTTAATTATTTTGTTGTGCACTAGGTAGGCGATGGAAATTCAAGTTAAAGGTAGTGTTAGCCTGTTTCTCTTCACCTTGTAACCTCCTGGCATTCACAACAGAGTAAGTTTATAGAATCATACAATCATAGAATCATAGAGTTATTTAGGTTAGAAAAGACCTTTAAATCGTCAAACCCAACTCTTAAACCAACACTGCCAAGTCCACTACTAAACCGTATCACTAAGTGCCAAACTTACATGTACTTTAAACAGAGATTATGACTCCCCAACTTCCCTGGGCAGCCTGTTCTGATGCTTGAAAACACTTTTGGTGGGGAAATTTTTCCTAATATCCAATCTAAACATTTCCTGGTGAAACTTGAAGCTGTTTCCTCTTGTCCTGTCACTTGTTATTCGAAAAAAGAGGTGGGCCTCCATCTGGCTAAAACCTCCTTTCAGATAGTTGTAGAGAGTGATAAGGTCCCCCCTGAGCCTCCTTTTCTCCAGGCTAAACACCCCCAACTTCCTCAGTCACTCCTCATCAGACTTGTACTCCAGACACTTCACCAGCTTCATTGTCCTTCTCTGGTCTCGCTCCACCACTTCAATGGCCTTCTTGCAGTGAGAGGCACAAACCTGAACACAGGATTTGAGGTGTAGCCTCACCACTGCCAGGTACGGAGGGGAAAATCCCTGCCCTGGTCCTGCTGGCCACACTATTGCTGATACAGGCCAGAATGCCTTTGGATCTCTTGGCCGCCTGGACATACTGCTGGCTCATTTTCCTGCAGTTGTTGGCCAACAGCCCCAAGGTCCTTTCCCACCAGGCAGCTTTCCAGCCAGTCTTCCCCATTCTGTAGCGCTGCGTGAGGTTGTTGTGACTCAAGTGCAATACCCAACACTTTGCTTTATTGAACCTCATACTGTTGGTTGTCCAGATCCCTCTGTAGAGACCTCCTACCCTCCAGCAGATCAACACTTCTATGCAACTTGGTGGCATCTGAATGTTCATGGTAGTAGAACGAGTACATATTTATTTCCTTCAATATTAGATTCATGTATATGAATCAAAAACTAAAAGTGATAAAGAACCACCTAAGCACATTGTTGTTAAAGCAGTACTTTTTTTAACATTAATTCCAGGTGACACTAGGAAAATACTTTAGGCATCATTTGTTTGTCTCCTTGCTTATTTGTTTGTTTTTCTCCCCAGACAAATGTTTAATAGGAGTTGAATTCTGTCCTAAAGGAAAGTCTGGTACAAAGCATGCATGCAAAGGAAAAACTAGGACAAGAATGGCATATAGGCTGTGCATAGCACTTCTGCCACAGAGTGGGTTTTATTGTTGTTGCATATGGCCAGACAAGCTTTGAAATATTTTTATTGTAATCTAATGACTTTTATGTTAACACCATTACCATATGAATATGTATCAGGACAAAGCTATGGGCAGATGCTCTAGAGACAATAGAAAGTTAATGGACCTTATCTTTAATCAATGTCAAATACTGTAGCTCCACCAAAATCAATACAGTTGCACTGGCTTATGCCAACAGTGAGTCTGGTGCCAGGACTCAGCCTTGAGAATGGGATGCATGATTCAGTGCCAGGAATTGCATTGCTGGAAGCAGAAAGCTTCACCTTGCCTTTTTTTTTTATGCAGTATGCAAGATACACAGTTATCACCCTATGTAAACTTTTGAACTCAACAGAATATGTGGCATGTAAGGGTTACAGAATTGTCCTTTAAGATGTTATGCCTTTCTTTGTGGTTGGACCCAAATCCTATTTCTGCTGAAGCCAGTGAACATTTCTAGCAAAGCATTTTCACCATTTGAGCTTCAGTTTTACATGTCTTTGTGTTTTATTGGCTTTTCTTGAAGCTCCAGACCCTCTGATTACTCCTCAGCCTAAATATCTATTTAAAACCAGAATGTTTTAATTTGTCATTTTGTCCCTAAAGACTTGAGTTTATAAAAGCAAGCACAAATAATTCCTTTAATAAAACCTTCATGATTTTAAACTGAGCTCAGGAGCTGGGAAGCTTAAATTGTGATTTCGTCATTATTTTGGATTGCCATGTTCTTTCAGACTGATCCACTAATATGACAAATAGCACATTGAATACAGCTGCATTAGGAGTACCCAGAAGGTATTGCCTTTCAACTGCACAGACATCACTGGTGCCTGAGTTTTTTACTTTTAAAGGGAGTTGGAGGGTTAATTCACACCTCTCACACAGCAGTTGTGTCTGTCATCCCAGTGATGTGTGGCAAAATAAGAATACCATTCTGATGAATATTCATGCCTGATGAATAGTTTTAACATTTCCACAGCTGGACTCTAGCTGAGCAATCACAGCAGCAGTCAGAAAGTAATATATGTGAAATGAAGCTATTTTCAGGCTTTATTTTCTAAATCAAATTGCCAGTTGAATGCTGATAGCTATGGATCAGATACTGTAGCCTGCAGTAAGTAGGCTCATACTGCATGAGCAAGCACACGTAGATGTGAGAATTTTTTAGACACAGTGATTCTGCTTATACAAACAATACTGCTTATATCAGTAACATTATGCAACACCTGTAAACAATGTCTTCAGAGTGTTGTAAACTGTTGTAAACAACAGTTTCCGTGCCAATGAAACATCAGTGTCTACAAGCAGGAAAGAGGATATGTTTTATCTGAGTACATTTGGTTTTTAATAGATCAATTATATTAATTGAATCAATTGCTTTCCACTCAGTATGTTGGATTAGGCAAAAAAGCTCCAATTTTTTTGCATTTTCTTTTTTTCGGTTTTGTTTTATTGGAAAGGCACAACTTGCTGTTGTTAGGTCTACAATCATGTTAGACATTAATATGTTGGCCAGTCAACAGACAGGGCTCATCTGAAATACCTCATACTGATAGCAAAGTTTACATTGAATAGTAAGAAATACAGATATCAAACTAAGAAAGAAAGAGATGTACAAAAATAAAGGAAAGGTTTATGTGAAATAATCTGGTATTCATTCAAAATTAAAAGTCTCATCCATAATCTGTACTTCCTCATCTACTTCAGATGAGAAGGGACTTAACTACCATAAAAGCAAGGACAGGGTTCATCAAAGGGAATTGGTGTCATGATATGATTATATTCACCATTTACATAAAGACAGAAAAGCTTTTGTTCCTGACTTAAATAAAAAGAAAAAACCGCAAACCAGACCAAACAACAACAACAACAAAAACCCAACCAACCAACCAAACAAACAAAACAATAAAAGCAGTAAAAAGCTATTACCCAATTTCAAGTCAATACAGTTTTTATAAATAAGACCAAAAGTACACAAGTGAAAAGCTCAGTGGATAAAGAAGCAGATAATTTATATACATTCAAATGATTCCCAAATATTCTAATAATCTAAACCTGATTTATTCCAATGATGAATAGTTTTACTGTCTTAAGGTAAAATAGTAAAAATTAAAATTTTTATCATGCTGATTCCTTGTCTGCCAAATTATGTTCAGGTGTAAGGCAGGCCTGCAGTTTGTCTTGGCTCTGCGCATAGCTCAGAATAGGAGTATTCACACGAAGTCTGTCCTGTGAAATTTTCAGATTGAGTTACTTTAGAAGGAAAAATAATAATAATAATTACTACAATGATGATAATAAAATATCCCAACTGCAGAATGTTACTGAGGGAAATTAGACACAAGGAATCCTTTACTGTCTGAAATGGACACACATTCCTATCTTATTTTCTTTTTGTATTCCCATGTTTGTTCCCTCTTTGTTCTTATTTTTCTCCTACTGCAACATTTACTTCATTTTAAACACTTGACTATTCATTTCTGAAACTGTGTTTGATGACTCTTTGAAAGCACAGGATGGGAGCAAGCTACAGGCATCAGTTATATGTCTTTGTATTCCTGTTCTTTGGGTCACACTGTTTCTAATATGCTTTTAACTCCTTAATGAACTGGTTTCATGAGTGGTTACATGCTGAAAGTTTTTGAAAGTAAATCAAAAAAACCAAATTTTACTTTTTGAAGAAAAAAGCTGTTAACCTAAATTTAACTCTGAGACCTGTTCTATGGGTTGCCTTAAAAATAATCTCTTTCAGTTTTTCTTTCTGTTGTTGATATTGTTACCTTTTTAGCCAAAAGTATTTAATTGAAGGAATAAGCTATCAAGTTGTAAAGAGATGAAGAATGAAGGTCACAGCCTTTTTATGTTATCTCTATATTCCTTTAAGCCTCTGTCTAGCTTCTGGGATAATGCCTCTTTCTGCAAAACGTCTTTCCACTGTTCCTTTTTTCTGCCGTTATAATGAGAATTTTTCAAGATTTTCAAGTGCCTAATGAACAGAAACTATATCATGTGAGAATAAGACCGTTTTCTTCAGTTTTACTGCAGACAGAAGTCCTGAAGTAGACATACTCAAAGAAACCTTTTGCTACATTATGTAATGAAGTCCTAAGTCTGCCTTACAGATAGGGTAATTATCAAAGTGGCCAGGTTAAAGTAGGAAGGATGTGGGTTGCAAAGAGAGGCAAATATAATGGCATTTTTCAGAAAGCAGGGCTGCAGTGGTGAGACATGCAAAAACCACTCAAAAGGAAGAAGGCTGAACCAAGAAGGAGGAAGAGTCCCAGAAATGCCAAAGACATTCCAGTATGGGTGAATCTTACAGTGTTTAAACAATAGATGTCTGTAATTTGGACAACAGGAGAAGATGGCTGGTATCTTTGCTATAAAAGCTGCAATGCCCTTCATTTCTTCTCCTGGGAGGCATAACTATGCTGCAGAGGAATTTCTGACTTTCATGTTATAAGCAGGCATTATTGTTTAAAACAGATACCAAGGGATCTGAGATGCCTGTGCTGGCTGCATTTAGTAAGTGAAAAACTCTGCTTAAGTCTGTCTAAAGCTGCTAGGTAAAGATGGACAAACAAACAAGTACCTGCAAACTCTATTTTGCATCTGCGTTTTTTGACAGTTGCTTGGGCTCTCTATTTCTCTCATCTTAGTGAAAAAAAAAAAAAAATTACTATCACAGTTGTCCCAAGGTAGCCTGGGTTCCATGCTCATCCATAAAGTTGACCCTGAAGTTTAGCATGTTATCACATGTCGGCTTGTTGAAAGTTGCTTGTTGCAATTTATTTCCTGCATGTGAAATAACAGTCTGGAATTGGTAGATTTTAGAGATTCTCTGGAATTAATTCTGATGCTAGTGTTACATAAACCTATTACAATGGTCATTCCTGTAGCAGGAATTCAATAATGTTTTTGCCAGGGATAGCCAAACAATGTAGCACTTTTGGGCTTTCCATCATGATTTTTTCTGACTTTGTAGTTCTTGGATTTCCACTTTAATCTTTGCTTCTTCCCAGCATAGGAATCTCCTCCCTATTATCATCCTAGGGGAACACTACCAGAAAATTCCATTAAGGTATTTGGTCCTATTTATTTTCTTCAATATTCTTAGATTGTTTTGTTTGGTTATTTTCACCTAGAATCGGTGGATGCTTAGGAGAGTGGACTCAGCACAATAGCAGACTCCCAGAAATTCCTATTTCTTGAATTAATAAAATTCCAACATACAGTTGCATTGCCAAAGCTCATTAAAATCCTTTCCATGTACAGGTGGATTCATAGCTGCATTTTAACTTTTGAAAACCTAGAATTTCTTTTCCTATTGCTTTTCTTTAAATCCTACAATTTTTAGTAGCTGAACGGATAACCTTTTTTTCCCCACAGAATTCAAGACTGAAATTGTCAATGGCTTAGTAAACTCAGAGTTCTTACAGCACTTAAAAGTATTTCATGAAATTAATCTTCCTATTTCTATTTTCCACAGTTTTTAAACCTTCCTAAATAGTTTCTGTTTTTTATTAAAAACTGTTATGAAAACTTGCAACCAAATTAATGGAACATGGTCTTGATAGATACTGTCCGTAAGGGATTTTGGAAGTTTGTATAGCCTCAAGGATTTTTTTTTTTAAATCAAGCCTGACTGTAATGATTTCTAAGGTTTGTGTAAACAGCTACCTAGAACCTGATGAAGGTTCTTGTGCTTTGAAAAGAGGGAAGAAACCCAACCCACAACAGATTTACATGGCTGAGCCTCATTTTTCTGTGTGAAATCCTGTGCTTATGACTTAAGGGTCTGACCTGAGATTTTTTTGTGAGGAAGTATTGATTATATACACCCTAAATCGTAGGATTAAAAGAAGCAAAAGATGAGCAACCTTACTAATGATTCAACAGTTTCAGGACACAAAAGGTCATCTAATCTGATCTCCTGAAGCTAACAGGTCATTAATTTTTTCTCAAAATATTCCCAGAAAACCCCAAATATTTTAAACTGACTGGAGTAAATCACTCCACAAAACAGACAACAGATGAGGGAGAAGTTCTTTAATTAAATCATGCTTCTGCATGGATTTGGGCAAGAGGGAAATGCCCAAGTGAGCCCATCCACCAATCATTACTGATTTTCCACAAAATTTGATGAATCTTTCTAGTAGTCTCATTTACTGGTCTAATATCCTTGGATAGTTTGGATTTTTTCTTTGGCTGATTAAGATCTCATTGCTTTCTTAATAGGTATGTGTTGTAGGAACAACTCATCCTATTGAATCACGAGGCTGGTAAAAGATGTCAGATAATAGCCAGTCCTTAAAATTATTCACTTAGAAGTCCTAGATCCAGTGACATTCACGGAACAACATATATACTAGTGAAAAAGACTGTAGAAAAAACAGATTTGGAAGCCACAAGTTAAAAGCTTAGTCCTACTCATTTTTGACTAAGCTTGTACTGAATAGTATCTAGGAGTCCAGAAAAAGGTTTCATATTTCGTGGTAGCAGAATCTGAGCCTAAGACTTCAGGTAAAGGATGAACACGCTACACGGAATGAACATATTTAAGAAAAAGAAGTCTTCAATTTTATTTTTCCCGCCTGTATCAGTATCATATATGCTAAATATGCATATATGCTTTTCTCATAACACTCAGGAGATTATAAACTGTTTGCACTACAATCGTGCCTAGAAGCCTCAACAAAAATGGAAGTTTCATTGTGCTACCTGCTGCATGAAACTGCTGGGGAGAATGTCTGACCTGCAAACCCTCAGGGTAAATAGACTAGGCAGAAGAGAAACAACAGGACCTGCACAAGTTCAGAAGGACTGAATGGGCAGTGGACAAGAGCCTTCAGCACTACATGCACAACTGGTCTTGGGCAGATCTATCTCTTTGGCCTTCGTGATGGCTTCATAGCAAGGTTTTTCAAGCAGCTCTAATATCTATTCACACTTTAGCCACTTTTACATATAGCAGGCCTAAAACAAACTAATAATTAAAATTTTAAAAAAGGGTGCAAAACAAATACAAGAGTGTACCATTTGTCATGCTTTGTTTTCACTGTCACACCAGCAAATGTGCTGTATCCATTAACCTTTTTGAAAAGAGCAGAAGGTAAGCTAGTTAACATTTGACAGCTTTACTGAGTCTATTGACTTCTAATGAAAAATTCACCACTACAAGATATTTTCTTATATCTGTCTAGTTCATACATTTTGTCACTGAGACAGCCCTTAAAATCTCCATGTTTTACTCTCCCAGCTTCCCGTATTTCTTTAGCAAACACAATTGGACATTATCATGATGATTTATTTACTACATGAGCTTTAATTTGTTCGCTTTAAGTTCACTCCGTGTGGAAGATGACTTTCAAGTTGTTAGCTGATAGCATATGCTGTACAAAACACATGCATTTTGTTGCTTAGTCCTACCCAGGAGCTGACTGGACCCCTGTCAGACTGCTGGATGCAATGAACACTCTCAGTGTGGAAAGGTTAATGGGTACAACATGTCCTTCTTGCACCTTGAAGAGCATACATCACGTTCCCAAAATTACAGGAAGATTAAAAACAGTGATGGTATCATTGAATGCCTGTGTGAGGATGCAGGTGCTCTAATGATAAGTTTGTGGTTTAGTCTCAAAGAAGAGAGTGTTGAAAGCAATTCCCACTCCACAGTGTAATCAATCATTGGACTAGTGTATAATTAATATGCCAGTTATATCACATAGCAATTTTCCTTTTCAGAAAGCCTAACTGTATTTTCAAGGTAGCTCAGCCGTCCTTGCATCTGCCTGATTATCTATGATAAAGAAAAGTTAAAAATATATAAAAAAAAAGAATTACTACCACCCTCTCCCCAAGAATAAAAGAACATACAATTTAGGGTAACAGTAACTTTGATTTCCTCTTAGTTTCAAGCATACAAATGCATCTATTTGTTTTATATTATGATATTAATTATTATAGATTCAAAGGATAAGGTCTTTAAGAAATAGATAAATTTTACTCTATGACAAGATAAATTTTACTCTATTCCAGCTCTGTGGAGGGTAACCTGACAGGCTTCAAAGTATCCAAGATGAGCACAAAAATTATATCTATAGAAGGTAAGATGAAAGACAGAGAAAGAAGAGATTCTGCACAATCTAAGTATCTTCTTAAGTTACCTAAAAAATTTGGATTATGGCTAGTCTGCTTGGAAGCACATATCTAGAGTCATTTAAAGAGTAAACCTAGTCGGAGTATGTAAAAAAGCCAGAGGTCTTAAATGCAAAAATAAAACAGGTTTCATGATATCTTTGATCTGCAGGTCAGAGACAGATGACATACTACAAGCCATGACCACTTGATTGAGAGTACAAAAATCCTCAGTGAATGAAATTCTGAAATAATACATACCTACATGATCTCAAGATAAAGCTCTTAAAAAAACTTTTTATTTATGGAGGATGGGGGAGCTTGCTCTCTCCCATCTCTCTGTGTTTTTCACAGACATAAAATGTCAGAGCCAAATCCAAAAAGTCAGTAGGTCAGTAGTGCTATTGCTTTATGTTTGTAAGTCTACACTGATCAAAAATCTATATATAAAGAGCTAGAATGTTTTCTGGTTTTTTTCTGCCAACCACTTAAAAAAAAAAGTGTAGGAAGGTTTTTTTTCTTGGATACATCAAGAAATAAAAAATAAAATCTTTTTTTGCTTAAATACAAAGATTAATTAGACAATGGACAAGAAGGGAGCAAGGATTTCTTTGGCTATTCTGCAGTTTTCAGAACTGATATACAGCTTGTATAGCAGTATTATACACTTCGTCTTGTGCTGCTCATAATGGTATTCCACACTGATACTGTCCATGATTGTGGATGTTTTGTGTTGATGCAGTTATTGAGCTGAGGTTCTTATTCTCAGTGTCAGCAAGCCTTCTACTAAATTCAAATGCAATATCAAGGCAGATTCTTGAGATATTTGCCTTGTTGGAGGTAGTCAGATGATTAGCATGTTTAATATATACTGCTGAAGAGTTAAATGTTTGCTCTGGATTTCGTTTGTGTTTTTTATAGATGGCATATAAGACATTTGCCGTTCATACAACTACACGTGTACCAGCATGACAGTGCCAAGCATGGTAAGATCACATCACCATGAAGGACACTGTAGAGCGTCATTAGAATTTGAACGGCTTGCTTGCAATTAATCTGAATTTCTAACATCTCATTTGGAACAAACTTGGAATATTTCTGTTTTCAGAATTTTATCTTTGATTTTCCTTTTTAACTTTCTGTAATTTCAATAACATATAGTTTTGATGATTCATATATGTTAAATTGTGTATTATTCTATTTCTAATGTTTATTCACGTGCTATTATCTATATTATCCTATATCAGACCGTAAGTTGATATCTCCTTAAAATAGTTAAGTTCAAACACCAGATCTGTAGCAGTAGCTGCTGGTAACGCCTCATATCTTTGTTTCCTTGTGAAATTCTATCTCATCCTAACAGACTCCAAAGATGGGCTGGTTATTGTTTTATTGCCTTGGCTAGCTCTGAGCTCGGCAGCCACCGGTAAAGACACAGCTTGTTTTTTCAGCAGTGTGACGAATGACAGATACATCTTTTCTTTCTTCAGCTCCCTAACCAACGTTGCATTTGAGGATTTAAAATATCTTCATCTCCAACTGGAACACAAAAATGAAGGTCATGATGTACAAATCTGCTTTATTGATGCAGCAGCTAGGGCAAAACAGGTAGCTCTTTGGTGAGCAAAACTTTCCTGGCTTTATGTAGCAGAATAAGGTCCCCAAATAACCATGGGGTCATCACAGATCTTATCATTTGTAGCACATGCAAGAGATGTTTCTTTGACTCTTGTTTCTTGATATTATGTCCTAGACATATGTCTATGTGAAATGGGAGGGAGGGAGGAATTAAAAAAGTGAAAAGCAATCCAAGCAACTAAAACCCAACTGCAAGAGAAAACTACTGCCAAGGAACAAACAAGCACATGATGATCATTGCTTAATGAGCTATTAGGAATTTCTAACAATATCTATAACTGCAATATAAAATATAAATTTAAATGCACAGTAAAATACAGGTTTTTAGCTCATTTCTTGAGATATGTAGATCCTAGGGAAATAAAAACATCTAATACTCCATAGAATGGCTTTCTATTCTTCTCTTTTTGAGAATAAGTTTCACATAACTTATTACTGTTGAGCAGGCCAATTGCTTTTCCACATGGATAATTCATTTACATACAAAATCCCTAAGTAAAAATTATTCAACTGAAGTGAACTCTGCTGAAAGTCCTAAATAACAGGAAAAAGACTTCTATATATTTAATAAATAAGACAAGTTTTCATCTTTAAATTTGGATTGATTTAGTTGTATTATAGATTCTACTTCCTTCTCCCTTTTCTTTTTGTTGCAGGTATCTTTATGAAACACTAAGCTCAAACTCACAAAAGGATGCAAAGATAGCTCTTTCGAGCATCATTGCATCCATGGTTTTTGTGTTCACCTGCCAGGGCTCAGATCCATATATGGTAGATGCAAAGGGCAGAGTCAAAACCAAGAAGATGCAATCCACTTACACATCAAGCATATAAACATATCAAATAAAAATAGCAAGAGACCACAACACTCAGTCTCCACTCCATCAGGTTCAGAGGTGTGTCTCTGACACAGAATTCACAACGCAAAATATTTCATTAGATAGCATTCAAAATATTTGGTTACACAGAAGCATCTGATGCAGCCAAGACAGGTTTGAAACTTTCCTCAGGCTGCAGCAGTACAGCTCCTAAAGTCAGGCACTGAGGCACGTCCTACGTGGTAGACAAAGAACCAAGAGGAAACAGAAATCTTCTGCATTAATGTCTGAAGATGGATATGCTGAATTGATTGTAGAAATCATGATGCTAAAGAAAGAGGAGGAAAGAGAGTTACACAAGAAAGAGACCTCTAGGACTTCAGATATGTTTTCGTTCCAGGGTCGCTCAAGGATGCTGTTTCTTGTTGCTGACCTTAAAACTTTGCATGGAATTGAAAACATGATGCCAGGAGCATCCTAAGTTCAGGGAGATACTATCTCAGGAGGCTGACAGGCATATGTCATTCCCCTCACTTACATTGTTTGGTTTTGGGTTATCTTCCTAAATCGAGGCTTGAGAGAAATGTTGCCTGTCATAAACTGAACCTTAGGGAAGTTTCATCCATCTATTAATAGGCACTTATTTAACAGAAGTAGCATGAGGTAATAGTTACCTGTTTTCATTCTGAATTTTCACAAGTCTTGACAGTTTAACCTTGAATGAATATTTTAAAATGCATGTTCAACTTCTCCTTAGAAATTTTACTGGCCATGACATAAGCTTCAGTATTACAACTGGTCTGCTGTAATTAGGAAAGAGATATCAAAATTCTAAGACAGGAACACCTGAGGTAGCATATTAAATATTTATTCAGAGCAACACATTAAGCACAATAATGTAGACAGTGAGTTATTCTAATTAGACGTCCACAATAACCAGCTTTTCAAATCTGAACATTAAGCACTTCATGTGGCACAAGGAATGCATTTACAAGGAAATAAGAGGGCTTTTCTTTCAGGGAAAAATTGAGAAAATTAATTTTCCCCTATTTCCCTTGGTAAACAATCCAATTTAGCTGAGATCAAGGCACAGCAGCTTGCCAATTTGGGATAGTAAACCTTGTTCATGTGCCATGGCATGTTCCTTTTTATTTTGGTAAGTGCTAAGCAATTGATAAGTATCAGCCATTAGAGTTCACCTTCTTCTATCAAGATAACTTTACATTCTAAATACACAGAAGTTCCTTCTACCTCCTATAATATTACTCATGACAACAAATACATTCTGATTTTTTTTTTCTTTTCATATTCAGGTACTTATGGTTCTTAATACATACTGTAGACCTACAAGGTTTTTCTATACCTAGAGAAGATAAAAAGAAAGTTTTAAAGAGAACTCAAATCCAGGAATGAAAAATCTGACAGTTTGTTTTCAGGGCATCTCCATATCAACTACTCTGTGCAGTTCCTTTTGCTGTGTGTACGTCTTTTGTATTGTAAGTCTTTATTGTCAAGGGAAAATTGGCTGGGTTTTCAGTATGGTTTTGGCGGAGAGTTCAAAAGTGCCTTGTGCAGTTTGCATCTTTATCCAGTAACTTAAATCTAAATAATAAAATAATTTTTGACAGTATTCTACTGTCAAAATTATTTATATATTAAAAATAAAATAAATAATAAAAATAAATAAAATCTATTACTGTACTTTTCTGGTTAAAGGACTTAGAGGAGTTTAATTAATTTTCAACATGTTCTTTCAGAATTTTTCAAAAAAAAGACAGAACATTTTTGAAATGCTCATCACAAAATACATATTTTAGAAGAACAAATATCACCATTCCTCACTTCTCCCAGTGCACATACAAACTAGACCCTAAATTGTGGATTGTTTTGTCACAAGAAATTATAGTTAAGTTTTTTTAATGGTACAAGCACAGCATAATGCATGGGAGAAGAGGTGGACACTTGCTGCATGCACTTTACTGAAGCCCCAAATGTCCAACCCTTCAGGATGTTGTTCCTGCTGCCGAGGAACTGAGACTAACCTGACCATGGTATGTGGGCTCATTATGGCACGACATGACTGGAGAGCTCGCTTTTACTTGTGGAAAGGCCTGCCTTCCACATTTTAAAGCTAAAATTGCAATTCACATGCACACATCTATAAATTTTCTTACAATAATCCTATTCCTTTTTTAAAAATTAAAAGAGGAAAATGTTAATTTGTGATTTTCATCCCCATTTTTTTCCCCATTTTCTCACAGGCTGGTACTTACCTTATCATTGCATACTAATTTTGTACATCTTTTGTATGTTCCATGATAGTTTTTCTCTTGCCTGCATATTTAGCAAAATAACTAAAATAGGGAAAAGAAACATGTGCAACATTATAGTATTTTTATTGCATAATAAGCAGAAAAGCTTTCTTTTTTTTCTATTACCCTTTAAGATCCCACTCTCCTTTCCCAGAAATATGAGCCCTTGTGTCAGCATCCAAGGGAGGAAAAGTAATAACCATCTGGGACAGAGACATTCTGTCATTCAACACTATGTATCTGCATTAATCTGGTTTTAATTTGCTTATTGTTCAGTTTGAGCACTGGGGACTAAGCCTCAATTTTTCTCTTAAGGAATTCCAAATATGGTCAAAAGTCAAATGGAAAAAGTAACAAGGAATGTAGGTCATGGAAATTCTTAACTGACAAATTTCTGTCATCTGTGAAAGCAAAATATATCATAGAACCACCACATAAATACATTGATTATTTTGTGCTTCATTTGCTTCTTCTGTCCTCCTTTATCCTTAAATTAGAAGCTAGCTGCTAAAAATTTCATTGGAAACTTAAGGACCAGACTTTGCTGTGTGAGGAAGTTTCTGAATAAGACATCAAGTTTCTAGCCATCAGAGGATAATTTATTGATACTTGTCAAAAGGAAGTATCAGTCTAACAGAAATCAAGACAAAAAGAATGCCTGATGAATTTCCTTTGAAGTGCCTTTTATAAAAGTCCTTGGTAATACATATTGATGAACTCCAAATTGTCTTGCCTGAAGGGAAAAGAAAGTAGACTGCTTTACACTGTCTTATAAATATTCATCAAAAGAACAAGACTTATGTTTCCAGGCGTGAGGTGAATGATTACGGTTGTATGATTGCCTTGGAATCTGGATAATTAGTAAAACAGTCTATGACAGTGGGAGAATTTTAAACTTGATATCTTGCCATCAGTCCTTTTGGATTTAAAGACAGTGCCTGCTATTTGGAAAGGAAGCAAATTTAGGGTTTGATGGATAGATATAATTAAGCTCTCCATTAGTTTCATCTACTGTTTGTTTGCCTGTTTGTTTAGCCAAAAATTAAAGGCAAAGTTGTGAAGCATGTCTATATTCTGACTGGAATGATACTACAGCATCTGCACTGTGGGTGTTTTGCTGGATCAAGCTAGTGGAAAGGGCTCTTTAATTAAGACAGGAAAATGCAAGGGAAAAAAGACTGGTGGGGTTGATGTTTCAGTAGGTCTTTCGCAGAAATCTGCAGACTAATGTCTTACTTATTTAGCTCAGCTCAGTTTTGATTGTTTCATAACATAACAGAAAGTCAACAATTTACCTTTCATGCTTATTTAGTGCATGTGATAAGGATGTGAATTGTGTGGGAAAGATTTACTGACAGTCATTTGGGAAAAAAATGTGCCTGTGCTCAGTGATCTGTGAATTTTCATCCGTTACTCAAACTATCTGCAGCTTTCTATTGACCCTTGTAACAGACAGCTAGCCTTCTACCAGCAAAGACCCAAAAAATGCCATACTCAGGAAACATTATCCTGTACAGTGTTTAGCACTTAAATGCAATTAGGCAAATATAATATCCTCTTTGAAGGGAAATAGTTGCTCAGTTTAAGTAACTGAAACTAATTATCTCTGTTGAATGAAGGACACATTCTATGAGTGTTTGAGTGGTGCGCTGTTTCTCAGAAGCTGAAGAAGGCAGATAGATTGTATTTCTGGGTGGAGAGCTGTAGGAGACTCTTACAGGAGATTTATACCAATTTATAGCCATATTTACATGCAGAGTCCTATGAAGCAAGCCAAAATAAGGTGGCAGTCAGCCCAGAGCATAGAAACACAGCTTGTAAATAGCATTTTCCAAGAAACAATTTATTATTAAATAAATGGTGTAACTGCTTAAAGTACTGGCATTCAAAAAAGATTTTATTACCATGAAAATTGAGTTGACCAGAAAGATTTAGATGGACTTAAAGAAATCATGTAAGGCTGAGTTGAGTTGAATACCTAGGTGGTGATGATGATGATGATGATGATGGCATTACATTTGCACAGATAATTTTGTAGGTATATTTTCTTCACCAGATAGACTATTAACTATCTTTTTTAATTTAATCCTGTTCTATTTAATATGCTATATGATTCATACTATTCATCTAATGGAAAATAGTTTAAAGACTGGACACAATCAAATATTAAAGAGTTGAGAACCTCTAAATCTGACATAGAGAAGTTCAGGAACTCAGTTGGCAATGAAACAAACTATAGTAACCTTGAAATTGTGGAGAAACATTGAGGAAATGGATTTTTCCCCACAGAATATTGTTGGAGACTTCCATAAAGGTTAAACTAACATCATCATTGTAACAACTTCCCAATTCTCTGTGTGGGAACAGCTGTCTGTTCAAACAGTGGAGGCTGAAATATGTACAGAGCAGAGAAAAGAACAGCAGCAAGATATGCCTAAAACCTTGCACTATCTGTAGCTTTTACCTGAATCTCTGTAGTATCAAACACTGAATTATTGCACTCTAAGGAAAGGGAGACGAGAGATACACAGTGACATTACAGATGGTGCAAATGATGTTCAAAGGCTTCTTATTTATGCATTAAAGCTTGATATCAGAGTATACAAAATACAGCCAACAGCAGCAGAGATGGACATGTCTGTAATTAATCAAATGACTGCTATACCTTTAAGCTAATACAAAAGAAGCAAGGTGCTGAACTGAGATATCCTGTCAAAAATTGTTCACTGAAACAATGAAGTATATACTTTACATTGCCTGTGCAAGATATCTTGCTAAGGGGACAGGTAATCAAATTTTCTTTCCTCTCTGATAATACCAGGCAACCACTTTCTTTTAAGACTACTTGTCACCAGCTGGACTCCTCTGCTCTCTGTTCTACAGCTGATTATTTCCAGATGACTCTTTCTGTTAAATAGTCAACAGTTGCTAACAGTTACTACACTGTGATTCCCTCAGGGACCTTGCTTCCACTGCATGAAAAATATTGACCTGTGGAGATAACTACAGGAGTTTGAATGGCTTTGCCTGTTTTGGATACTTTGGTGTTTGTTTTCAGAAGCACAAATCAAATATTTGTTGCACTGCAATTGCACTATGTTCTAACTCTTTTTCATGACCATAATAAGGCAGTTCTATTGCATTTTCCTTCCTATATATATGTTCCAGAAATGCTGCAATGTTCATGGATAGAGTGTGAATGAAATGATAGTGATCAAGACCTGTGGAATGCCCCACTTTGAGCTGGGCACAGCACAAGTGCATACCTAGGCTATGCTCAAGTAGACTTTCCAGTCTCTTGATGTTTTTTCTTGTTTCACAGGGAGAATGATTCCTCTGTCTTTCTAAACAAGGCCTTCTCTTCTTCTTCATTCTTTTAATGTATAATCTGTTCAGAATTTGTCTTTTTAATAACTCTGTCACTGTTTTGTTACGTGCATTTCCTCACGGTTGAGTCATAGGGATTCTGTTGCCTTTTTGAGGCCAGTTTTGGAGAACCCTGTTATACAAGCAATTCTCTGGAAACTCTATACTACTGTTTTATCATTGTTATAATTTTTGTTTGAGTCTTGCTCCACTTCACAACTCCACCTCCTAGTTTCATATTGCATGTATCCATGTCTTTCCCAAACCTTTCTTAGCTATTGTCTTTAGCTCTAATAGCTGCCAGATTGGTTTTACCAATGATTCTCTTATTTGAAATGCATTGAGTGAAACAAGCCATCAGATCTGATACCCTTGTTGCTTTCTCACCTTACTGCAGCAGTTTCGTATTTAGAGATGGTGGAGTCTCAGAATCTGCTCAGACTCTGCTTGGTCACAGACTTCACTAGGCAGAGTTAAGTATGCTTCTTTCAGTTTCTTCATAAGCTTTGTAGAATTTTATCATCTTTTAATAATATCACATTTTCCCCAAATTATTTAAAGGTGGGAACATGTATAAAACTGCTGAATTTCGCTGCTACGGTTTCTATAAGGAAGTAATTTAATTATTTTCTGGTTTTTTTTTGCATTCTCCAACCATATTTTCTGTTTCTCAGACAATTTCTTAATAATTTGGAGGAAACATGCAAAAAAGGTTTATACTATTTCTGCGATAACATATTTGGGAAATTAGAGTTTGTAAGCTCCAGAATGGAATCTGTCTTTAAAAAACAAAAAAAAAAGCAGGAAGAAAAATTGCTGTTGGAACAGCCCAATGGTGAAACCTATACTGATCTGGAAAAATGTTTCTTTTCCTATGATTTTTTTCTCTTTCTCTTTCTGGGGCTATGCTCAAGCATTCACTAAAACAAGGCTTCAGAATAACTGCCAATATATTAGAAAAACTAAATATTGGGATATTCAATAGGAGAGGTGAAAATATCTCATGCCAGTTTTTATCCAGTCCGCATTTCAACTTACAGGAAAAAGAATTTAAGTGGGAGTGGAATTTCTAGCTGTCCACTGCAACCAAGCTAATTAAAATATAAAAGAGCCCAAACTTTTAAAATATTCCAAGTGAAGATTGTGGGGAGAAAGAAGTGGCAAAATATTTATACAGTTATAGATTTGGGGGTTTATCCATGAAAAAAAACCAAAGAGCTATTTAAGCAAAGTTTATTTATCTAGGGAGCAGGTAAAACAGATAGAGAGAAGGATTTTTAAAAAAAATATGTAATTTTAAAATTACATTTTAATTAAATGTAATTAATACATTTTTATTAATAAGTGTTATTAATAAAATTAACACACAGGAGTGTTATACCTGGTTAGAAGTAATTGCTATACTGTGGAGAATCCCTAAATCTATTGCTCATTTGTGACAGACATATCTTGTGATTTGGATGTTCTTTCCCCCTCCTCCCAGACTGTCTTTGCTCATTTAGATAACTTATAAATGTTTATTTTATGCTTCTGTTTGAATACTTACTAACAGAGTATCTACAGGAACCAAAGTTACCCACACATTTGGATGTCTTTCACATAAAAATGTATTTCCTGAAAGAACAAAGTAAGATGCTGGTGACCCTTTAAATGTTCTGTATTAAAAGTTCAGTAGATATGAAAGAGATTTCTGAGGACTGAGAAGTGACAGATACAAGTTTAGAAGACAGAGGCTTAAGAGAAAGCGTAGGCCACATAGTTTAACACGAGCTTTGTGGAAAAGGTCTTGATGAAGGTTAGTAGGAGAATGCCAACTTTACAGTTCATTAAAGGTGTCCAGAATTGCTTCAGTCAAGGAAGGTCTTGCTTAAACAACCTGTTAGAACTCTTTGAAAATAACACTGACATGACAGGTAAGTAAAACTTTTCAGATATAACACACTTAGATTTTCAAGAAGTATTTGAAAAGGTACCACATCAGAGATTACTGACTAGGTAAAGAGCCACAGATAAGATAAGGTGCTAGAAATAAATTAGGATAAAGAGAAAGAGACAAAATTTAGCCATGCATGGAAACATATTAATTTCGAAAGGAATAATGAACAGAGGATGCAGGGCTCAGTTTTGAGACTGTATTTAATTATGCAATACAGGTTACTGGCATGAGGACACTGAAAACAAGCTCTCTAAGGATCTGATCCAAAGACCATTGAAGTTAATGGCTTTGGATCAGAAATCAAGCCTGAACACCAGTCTACCAACCTACAACCGTACTCACGGTTTGGATAGCAAAAAATCAGAGTCAGAAGATTTGCGTTTGATTAAATATTTGGACCAAATAATGAGAAAAAAAAGGTCTGTAAAGTTTGATGTTCCATAGGTTTGAAGTAGTCCCAATTCCCAGTCCAAATGGGTGATCATTAGACTTACTTTCATTTTGGCTGTATCTCCACAGTAGGACAGATATAAAAATTGCCTAAAAAATTTACCATTGCATATATTTGGGATTTTTTTCTAAACCAAAGCAGTTGTCCCGTGAGACTCACCCCAAAACTATCATTTTATCAGGTAAGTTATTAACAAAAGATGGTAATGACACTAGAGTCTAAAGCTTTTATTGAATTGTGACTGATTTGTAAAGTTTTCATTCAAAATTTGAAAGGAGAGGACTTCTAACTCACCAATGGTTTTCGGATTGTCTTTAGGAAGGAAAGCCTTTTCAGGTGCATTAGAGTGGTATTGCAGTAGTGAAAATGCAGTCCCATTGCTTTTTACAAGAGTAGGCATATGTGGTACCATTAACAGTAGTTACATATGAAAATCTATGTGCTCTCTTCTGTGATTCAAACTAATTTTGAGGTCAGAACATCCTTCTGTTTGCTTTGGCCATTTTGAGTGCCAGGCTGTTACGTGGTTAGGTCAGGACTACAGCTGTCTTGAGCACCAAAATGTTGAAAGAGAGGATTCAAAGGCTGATCAACACAAAATAGATATAGAAGACATTAAGGGTAATAGTAGAATATTTTTGAGAAAATGAAAGTTTTCTGTTCATTTGCAGGTTTGTATAACAGCCATGATCACAGCAAAAGAGGTGGGCCAGCACAGTTGAAATAGAAATGATTCCTTCAGGAAAAAGAGGTTGTCTGAATGGTGAAAAACTGTGAGAGTCCTTTCTAGAAATTTCATCACAGCAGGGAAAAGGTATCACAGACAGCTTGCTTCAGAAAGTGACTCAATGAAATGACAACCATATGTAGTGCAGACTCACTACCACTCATTACCACGGTCAGAAACTGCTGGTGGTGTTGGTTGCAGACATGATGGGTAATGCAAGGTTTCTCATATCTCAAAGACCTGCCAACGTCCTATCACTGCAGGTTTTCTTGGTGTTTGTTTTTCCAAAAGTAAGTCGTATAAATGGCTTCAAAGCATTTTTTGTTTTTGTGGAAGCCACATGGCTATTATTCTGAAGCAATAGGTGAGCAAAATGCACCTGGAGGACTGCTTTTCCTAACAATAGCTTAATCAAGTCTAAGCATTAAGAGTATGAAAATCATGCTGCTCTGATAGTATTTTCTGAATTTCTTTCCAACATTCTCAAAAGTCCAGGGACCATAAGGATAAATGGAAATGCACATTTCTGGTCTAATGTCCAAAGGAAGATGAAATATTCCCAAGCGTGCAAGAAGAACATTATCAACTAAATAATTACATAAGCCTCTGCGTGGAAATGCAGAATCATTGCTCCAGTCACAAAATAATTCAGCCTAGAATACTTGATGGAAGTGTGATGAATCTTCGTCAGAAAAGAGCTCACATCTTCTGAGCTCTCTTACCAATGTTGAGTTTGAACTGGGAAAGACACTTGTGCAATTTTCTTGATCTGGCATTCGTTGGAGAAGGTAATTTCTACTCATCTTCCATAACGTTGCCAGGATCCACTGCTAATAAAGATAAGTGAAAAGAAGCAAGATACATCAGAAAGTACCAAGCTCGGTCCTTGGCTGTATGATACCAAAGATCTGTAGATGACTGTAACAGGTTCTCCTCAGATTCTCAATACAGCTTTGTCAGGGAGAAATAGCAACCAAGTAAAGATGGTTGTACTCCTTTGAAGAACCTAAAAAAGTGAATTTTTTTTGAATACATTGAAGAGAAATGAACCAATTAACCACTCTCATTGTAGGAAAACGTACAACAGATGTCCAGGTGTTACAGTAAGGATAAGAGCTGCTTAGGCTTCTTCCACATTTGAATGTGTAGATAATGAATTTCTGTGGCAGTGTTGCTTTTACTCCCTTATATGACTGAAAGCACGTGTACTCCATAGAGCCGATTGAGAATGTTTTTGTATTTCTCTCTCCCATTTCTTTTAAGTGAACTGATCCTTATCTGTTACCCTGACTGTGATTCAAATATTGGTCCCACAGGTAATTTAACTGGTGCCTGTAGTTGCTGTGGGTTAGGTTAGAAATGATGGATTAGTTGCTGCTGTTTATACTAATTGTCTCCTGGATAATGGCTAAGTTTTCTTCACTCTCATAGCAATAAATGTAAAGCTATGCAAGACCAGAATATAAAACATTGTAGATGAGCTCATTTGAGAACTGGTATCAAACTAAATACAGATTTAGAATTACAAAGTCAGTATTGATACAAACTTTAGTTTGACAATAGATGTCAGTAAATTTCTTTGATTCCTTACTTCGCTGGAAGTTTTCTTCCACCTGAGCAGGCTGGTTGTATACAAACTTCAATGTAACATTCCTTACATTCCATTATCTTAGAGTTAGGACAGAACTTAAATTGACTGGTGAGGTTTTTTGGAAACCAGAGCGTGAAATAAATAATTCAATCAAGAGGAAGTTTCTACGGCTACTTGGCTGATCTGATAAAGCCTCTACTGACATATTATCCTTATTACAGCCTTCCAGTACCCAAAGAGGGCTTACAAGAAAGTTGGAGAGGGACTTTTTAGAAGGGCATGTAGTGATAGGATAGCAGGGAGCAGCTTTAAACTGAGACGGTAGGTTTAGATTAGATAATAGAAAGAAATTCTGTACTGTGAGGGTGGTGAGGCCCTGGAAGAGCTTGCCCAGAGAAGCTGTGGATGCCCCAACCCTGTAGAAATTCAAGGCCAATTTGGATGAGGCTTTGAGCAAGGTGGTCTAGTGGAAGGTGTCCCTGCCCATGGCAGAGGGGTTGGAACTAGATGATCTTCAAGGACTGGTCCAACCCAAGTCATTCTGTGATTCTGTGATTGAGGAGATGTAGCTGTCTCCAACAGACAGGTTCTGAGAAGGAGCTGTTTGTTGAATAGCTTTCAAAAATCTGTGTCTGTTGTAGATTAGGAGAGTGTTACTTCCCCATTTAACATGGCAGAACAGATTTTAGCAGATTAAGCAACTAGTTTTCATTAATTTTATGCCTCTAAATAGATGCAAAGAGAATCTTCTATCTTCGAACAAACCAGCACCAGGAATTAAATAAATTAAATAAACTGCTATGCTTAAACAGGCTAAATCAAAAGAGAGGAAGAGATGGAGGGAATAGATAGTCTGGCAGGCAGACAGAAAGACAGAAAGAGAAAAAAAATGAGGAAAGTGAATGAGAGTGAAGGAGAAAAAGAACACAATGAACTAAAAACCATATAGTAAACTAAAATGTACAGAAGAAAGAGAAAGAGACACTAGAGGTGCTACCTCAGAATCAATGACAGTAAAGGGATCTTAATCGTGACTGAAGCCACCTACTTTTGGAAGGACTGCAGGGCTTCCAACAGACGTGAAATTCTAAATAAACTTTTTTCACTCATTTTAGGCTCAATGAAAGATTAGTCACTGAAGATTTATTTAGGATATTTTAGGTGTTTTTTTAGGTATAAAATACATTTTAAGAATAAAACTCTTGACTTAAGTCATAGTTTAATAAAGTCAATAAAACAGCTTTCTCTGTGTGATGAAAAGTTCTATAACATACTTTTAGTTTTACATTTTAGTAACTTTGTAGGAATAATTTTAATCAGGTACTATGGATTAGTAAATCAAAACATCAGAATAAATTTCTTTACATATTATGAGATGGGAGAAACATAGGTGTTGGTTTGAATCACTGCAATTGATTTTAGTCATTATGTATAGTCTGTAGAAATAGCAGATGATCCGCATATGAAATATTTATGTCAGGAAGCTGGTCTTCAGAGTGGTTCTGCTAAACCTCTGTTGTAACATTTTTTCTTGTGTATTTTGAATGTGATTATAGGTTTTTATATTTCCTATGGGAAAAGAAAAAACGAGAAAAAGAAAGCAATGTCCTCCATGGTCTAGTTCATGTTTTCCTTTTACAATAAAAAAGAATCTATACATTACTACTTTCTAAATACAAAATTCTATTATAAAAATGTGCTGGATAATAAAAAAAATGCAAATATTATCCTTTAACCATGTAATTTTGACTTTTTAGAAATACATAGTAAATACAGAATGATTGCAAATATTATGCAGAAATATCTTAAAAAGCCCTTTTGCTGATATATGATCAAAATTCAAAATCCATTTTTCCCGACTTTTACTTATCCTTGCATACTTTTTTACCTCCCTCATTCTTAACCCTTGCCTTCCAAAAGAAATAATTATACTTCTACGTCATTAATGGAAATATGATATTATTGCAACTCAAGCCGTCCCTTCTTTTTCAAGGGATGCATAGCTCAGGTTCTCAATGAGAAACAGTGCCTTAAGATTTTAGCAGACATTGAAACAACCAGGTATTGAAATATTTAGTGATTTAAATTTTGATATTGTCCTTGAGATGAAATAAAACTGCTCTGATTGATAGTTCTTCAGTTTTTTCTTTGCCTCAAACTAGATCTACACCCATCTGAGGAAAGTCTCCTATAACTTACATTGGTGGGCATCTGATGTGATACTCTATTCATTTCTTTTGATGGTATCTAATCACAGGGTTGATATATGAAGCAAAAATTATTAATTCCTGCTGCAAACACATTCTGACTTGTTTGTCTATATCTCCTATGGACACAAAGTATTGCTGGGCATGTTGATTGCTTTGCATGACTGTCACTGGTCTACTGAGTCTTGCACCCTTAGCCCCTCATGTGGTTAAAAGTTTAATTGCTCATTTCCTCATTGATGCATCCACATAGAAGCATTGATGGTTATGATCTCAGACTGGGAGGCAAATCACACAAGTATAATCTGCATCCCCAACCTCAATATATATATGACAAGGGTACTTCAGAAACTGCAAAGTGCAAAAAAGGAATTAATGTCTTACAGCATGTGGATTTTTAGTGGTTTTGAATCTTTTAAGTTAAGCAGTTACTTAATCTAACTCAATTTCTGAAGACTCTAGACCAGAATACGCTTGTTTGCATGGATATAATATGATGAACACTCACTCTTTAAAGACAAAAATATAAGCGGAATACAGATATATTTAAAAGACAAAAGCAAATCTGTTTGGTGTGAGTTTAAAGCTGATTATATAAGAGGAAGACTGTTTGCGGTACACTGAGCTTGCATAAATCTGGGTGGTTTTTTAATCTCATAAATTAAAAATCTTTGGTAATCTCACCAATGCTACATACTGATTTTTTTATGGGCTGGCAAAATGAGTGTGGGGTTCATCTATGGTAGTAGAAAAAAGCCATTTTATCCCAAACCTCTAAGAGGCTTTGGAAGGAAAATTCAGAGGCTACTTATCATCAGCAATACAATTGTCATACATTTGTTAAAAAAAAATTATCTTCTTACCTGTTTCTTGTAGCTAGTTACAATGAAGATTTATTAGAGAAAATTGTCTTTCCTATTTTTTATTTTGCCATGTTACAAAATTCACCAAATATGCAAAAAACAAAACTAGTATGCATATCAGTGGAGTTCACATTCTTTCCTAGTAAGTCTAATTAACCAATTCTTGGATGCTCTCAATTCTGGCTTTGTATTTAAGAACAAGTCTTTATTTCTATCTCCTTGAAATTTGAAAGGAGATGCAGAAGTAATAGCCAAGAATTTTTTCTGAGTTTAGAGTTAATGCAGCAATTTTTTCCTCTCATTCTTTCCAAAGCTTTGATAAACAGACTGTTATTAAAATATCTTATTTTAAACACATACCACAACTTTTTTTCACCCACTTGTGGTGAAAACACTTAATTGTTTTTAAACAATTCAACGAGTTTATTTTAAGAATAACTTTAATTGTGTTGTTTATATTTATCCCACACAAATATTACCAAACAAATGCTTACAATGTTTTAGACACTGTGCAGCTGAAATGCAAATGACTGGAAACAAACATTTCAGACCTGCTGCTTTGTTCCTGTCAACACATTTGCATTGTTTTGAGGTGTTCTCTTTGGACTACTGGAGAGCTCTTTAAATGACAAGATGATGTTGGAAGAAGGAATGACACAATTTTCTCATGAACCTCCAGAAAGGAATACAAATTAGTCTACATTGTGAAACAGAGAACTTTATTAAAAAGCTGTGTCATCAGCATCATTTTAGATCTTATTTCTGTCATATTTTTCTCAGTTTCCTAGCATTTTCATGTCTTCCCTTCAGGGACGTCTGAACCTGAACTGAACTGCTTGGCCCAATGATGTAATCTGATGCAATTAACTGTCTCTCTTTCATGCTCTGCTCCTTTTTTAAATTTAAGATTATTGGGCTATATCACTATTAGCTGCCTTTCATATAAATCAATATGCTGTGATTTATAGACAATAGCTAGAATAAATAAAACAATGCAGAATTCAGTTTTAACAAATGATTGTGTCTCTTCAAAGAAGGCAGACAAAATTCATAGCAAATTATACAGACACATTTTAAGAGGAGAATTAATACAGAATTTGAGGCAATTTTGATGAAATTGTGGGTAGTACGAATAATCTTTTTATATAGATGAATCCCTAAAATACAAATTAAATAAGAAGTGAATAGTATTGCTGCTCCATTATTCTGACTCCTTTCCTGACTTCCAGCACGTCTGTTGATTTACTATATACTTCCACAAAGTAGAAATCAGGCTCCATGTTGTTCTTCTTGTCCATATACCCCTTCAAATGTTATGTGGTAGAGAGTAGGCAAAATTGACTGATATCTTTCAACACTCCTAAGTGATATGTTCTGTATCACATGGGAATTTGACCTCTTCTTCTTCCACATCAATTTACTGGTACTGACAGAAGAATGAGCACAACTTTCCTCATGCTACCTTATAACTTATAGGAGAATATACTGAGCTAGTAGACTATAAAATCTAAATCTGTGTCTATCCCACCTGTTGTCCACTTTAAAAATGTTACTTTGTGCTTGCCCACAACATTCATATTACAGAAGAAAGGAAAATTTCTTACATTTTCTTTGGAATACATTAACTGACGTTACACAAGGCTACATCTGGGAAGACAACCTAGTTTAGTGCAAAGCTCCAAGTATTGCTCAGCCACTCTGCCTGTCAGAATCAATGTCCTAAACTAATGTCTGTTGCTGTCTCATCTGCTATAATCAGAAGATACTATTCCCCTCTCATAAACCTTATTTGGTGCCAATCAAGCAAAAACAGTGTTCTAAACCTCTGGCAAAGCACATGTTATGCTGCTAGATAATACAGCCCTTTAGTTTGTGTAATGAACCTTTAGTATGTCCAAGGAGTATTCTTTGCAATCTTATTAACATGTATTTCTTGTGCTTTCTTCTGCTTCCCAACCACATCTGCCAGCAAATTACTTGTCTCCTTTAGAGAAACAACTATAAAGTTAAACTCCCAGTTTAAAACAAATGTGTCATCTGTGTCATAACATCATAAAAAAACACCAGTACAGGTCTTTTGCCTCATTTCTCTTGGTAATGACAGACAAAATTATAAAAAATTAGAACTATCTGAGAAATTATTCAGATGCCTGGCATGGCAGAGTGGCAGAACTTAGGAGGTGAAAGACATAAGCATTCCTGCAAGCCCAAGAACAACCTCCTGCTTCAGAGACCATATGTTTTTGCCTTGATCAGTACAAGTTAGTAAGTTTGCAGACACCACCAAGTTGGATGGCAGTGTCAATCTTCTGGAAGGCAGAAAAGATCTGCAGAGGGATCTGAACAGACTGGTTTGATGGGATGAGGCCAACAGTATGGTGTTCCACAAGGTGAAGTACTGGGTCTCACAATTTGGTCTCAGCAACCCCCTGCAGCACTACAGGCTGGGGGAAGAGTGGCTGCAAAGCTGCCTAGAAGAAAAGAACTTGAAAGTGCTGGTCGACAGCTGGCTGAACGTAAGCCAGTGTATGCCCAGGTGGTCAAGAAGGCAAATGACATCCTGGCCTGGATCAAGAATAGTGTGGGCAGCGGGACCAGGGCAGTGATTGTCCTGCTGTGCTTGGTACTGGTGAGGCTGCATCTTGAGTCCTGTGTCCACTTCTGGGTCCCTCACTACAAGAAGGACATTGAGGTGTTGGAGCACACCTAGAGAAGAGCAATGGTGCTGGTGAAGGGTCTCAAGCACAAGTCTTATGAGGAGTGGCTGAGGGAGCTGGGGTTGTTTAGCCTAGAGAAAAGGAGGCTCAGGAGAGACCTTACCACTCTGTACAGTTGAGAGTGGCACATAGTGTGATTCCTGGGGATGGTGCTGTGCAGGGCCAGGAGTTGGACTCAATTATCTTTGTGGGTGCCTTCCAAATTGGCATATTCTGTGATTCTGTGGTTATGTGATTCTGTGATTCATAGCATTTGAAGTTTTCTTGTAAAATGTTCATGAAAGAATGCACCATTAAAACCTCGATACTGTACTAGTGCCATCTTAACTCTTCCTATATTGTGCTTCATTTTCTTCTATGCCTTTTTACGCATAAATTCTACAGAAGGACTGATTTTAACTCTATTCTCACCAGCGGTGTTGCACAGTGCATTTTTGTCCATCATTACAGAAGATCAATACCATACACAGGGCTTAGATACTCTATGGCCATGCCAAAGTCCATACAAAAAATCTGAAGCAGAATGACATCTTGAAACTAGATTTTCCAAAAATCAAGACTGTGATCCCACTTGTCAGGTGTTCTTGATTCCAGAAGTGTCAGAGTAGAGCTGACTGTCCTTCAACATTTTATGGTCCCCTAAAATTATAGTGCAGATTCTGGCTCAAAGAGAACACGCAGTATGTGTGAGAATGAGGAAAATTATGCTCATTATTTGGCTACTATGAATATGAGGAAGCAATAGAAAAAGCCATTTCAATTAAGCTATAAATTAAGCTAAAGGGAGAAGAGGGGCCAAAAATTCAAAAATGCATATACATGATAGGCAGAAGAGATATTGCTCTCTGCATCCTAGACACAATTTCTTACATTAAAAAAAAAAAAATCCATGGTTGGTGGGGTGAGAATGGCTGCTATATTGACATGGCTTCTCTGCCACAGAATATATTACAAAATTTGTGCTCTGTTTATAGCTGCTGGGAGATGTATTATTTAACTCAGCAATGAACTGGGGCTAGACTTTGCATGATAAATGCTATGGCAACGAATCCATGTTGTGTGGAATACCTTTGTAGATTAAAGTGCTTTGATTCATGCATTGCAGCTCATACAAATGGATGATAACCTACATATAATCAACAATTCATGTATGTGAGTCCCATTCCTTGTAAACATCCACCATCATTTATATTCATTCACCACCAAACATTTATATTCATTGCCACATGTACACATAACACACACATTAGCATGCACACATAAAAGATGCCTGCAAGCATATGTAAGAATATGCAGAGGAGGAATGTGGATTTTTGTGCCTATCTATTAATTTTAAAGACTAACTTCTGTTATTTTGACATATACAAGTACAAAGATTAGGACTTTGGAATATTGCATTGGAAGAAAAAATTAAATGAGCGTCTCCCTGTAAATCATTCCAGATTAAACATTTCTGCTCACTTATTCAATATATGTTGAGTCTGTTAAACTGCTTCACTAATCTAATTACAAGTTACTTTTTAAAATAGCTTTTGTAAGTAGTGAAAAGTAATTGTTGGGGCTGGAGGTGACTGTCATACCTGACTTACTAAGGCAAAGTAAGTTTTTCATAATAAAAATAAGCAGATTTGTTTAAAATGTAATGAGTGAAATGAAATCTCACACCAGCAAAGTTCCAGAATTTTCATTTTTTTGGAACTTAAGTTGTCTCCAAAGAAAAAGTAAAATGTATGCCCTACTATTCCAGAAACTCTACCCCAGAGGGGAGAGATGGGGGAAAGAAAATGAAAAATCTACAACAGAATCCCTTGTTCTCTCAAATTTTTGTTCAGTTTTTGGATCATGTATATGTATGCTTGGGTTTGGTGATATATGATGAGACAAATATATTTCTTTCTACAACCTTCATGTCTTCCTGCACTCAGGGTGCGTTTTCTGCCTATGTGCCTGACTATCCCTCCTTCAAAATCAACCTGCAGTCCAAAGAGCTGACATTGAGAGCTGGGGAACGTTCAGATGCAGATGTGGGAGTGCTTAGAGGAACTGCTTCGGGGTCCAGAAGGCTGTTCCAAAGGATTTTGCTGCCAAGAGGAAATCAGTGTCTAGATCTTCATTTAAACAATGTAAAACTAGGAGTAGTGATGACTTGGGATCCTTGTTCATGAAGTATAGCAAGAGAAATGTGCCAAGGCTGGATCCAATCCTGCATCAGCAACAACTCAGGAGGAAAGGTATGATTGTTGCAGGGCTTAGGTTCAGAAAAGGTATGTTAAATTGTGTTGCTGTGTACTGCAGTGAATGAAAACTGCGTGCCTTCTCTGGACTTGGAATTTGCAGTCCTGACTTGGAGCCCTAAAGCTTCCTCAGTATTCAGTGGAGGAAAGCCAGACTCATTGACTGGGATTCACAACAAAAAGCATATTCACTGCTGCAGTACTTAAGGGAACATCAAAAAGATTTTTGAGACCATGGCTTTACAGTCTATTTGCTCTAGCATATGTCTGTGCAGTTGTAAACAGATGCAATACCCTTGTCCTCCTAAGGTTACTCAATCCTTTTTCTTTGCAAAAAGCACAGCTAACTGTATTACCAGAGGAAGGAACTGATCCAGATGGAAAAAAACACTTTTTATTGTTGTTGTTGTTGTTGTTTTTGTGGGATCCATGGACCCAGGTCATGGCTCTGCTTGAGGTAGTGAGCCGCTGAGGACACACACTAGTGATGAAAGCAAGATTATTCCCATCAGTCTGGTGGAAATCAGAGTTTTTTTACATAGCCTTATCACCTTCAAGACTCAGCTTAGCAAAGAAATAAACTAATTCATCACCTTATCTAACTTTATCCAACTGGAAGTAAGACAGCTGGTCTAAGCTAATCATCTATGCTAATCATTTTCACCTTACAGTCACTGGAGGAAAAAAACCTTGCAGATGGTGTTTCATCCTTTATCTCCAATATTTCAAGAGGGGATGAACTGACAGTTGGAGTTGCATATTTCTAGTAGTTGCTTAACTCAAATTAAAGCCATAATAATAGTGCAAGTGTGACTACAGCATATATGTTCAAAGTACGTATAAATTCACCCGTTCTAAGCCAAATACGTATAGTAGATAAAAAAGGTGGGACTGATCATTTAAATACCAAGTGGCTCAGGAGAGCAAACACAGTCACTTCTGAAATGCTGTAGTGTTTCTTGTGACATTTGAGCCAGCTATGGAAAAACTACCACAAGTGTGCTTATGTATGGAGGTGACACACTTCTGATTGCAATACAGATATGTCCTCAGAATATGACTGTACTGCACACAGCAAAGCAGATCTAGACACCTAAGACAGCTCTCAATAATCTTAGAAGGTCCAAGAAGAAAAGTTAGATTTGAGATATTGCCCACACTACTGAAGGAGGTATGACACACAAGCTTGAAGATGCCAGGGATTTAAAAGCTTTTTGCTAGCCTAGCTCCAAAAATCGTGCCCTTAATTATAGGTTTTTGTGTAATACTTTCAGGTATGAAACCGATAATCCTTTAAGAAGTGCAATCTGTTCAAGAAAACTCTATATAAACTGCCCACTCAGTGAGCTGGAAGATAGCAAAATCCTACAGCAAACAAATGAACAACAAATAGAAGCAGGAAAATATTTATTTTGTCACTTAAGCAAAGCGTTTACCCAGTTAATTGTTTCGAGTTTGGATATGTGCAAGATATTTTGTGGTAAATGTATAATTTCTCCTTAAAATAGGAGGAAAAATCTCAGTTGGATCTATGTTTGGCTCTCATGTTGTAGTAATTCCATGAGGTAACAAAAGCAGTGGAAAAAATCAATTTGTTGTGGCTTCTACAGCTCTATGCAAGCTTTTTCTTTTTGCTTCATTGAAACTGTCTTCAAATTGAAATAGGGGAGCCAGTTCACTATAAGTGGTCAACAGCTTTTCTGCTTGTTTATGTTATTTACCACAGGAATACAATAAAAGTTCATGACCTACCTGACATAAATCTAGATTACTAAAATGCTACATGTGTTTTCAACAGGGAAAGTTGCTGTTTGAGTTAATAATAGGTTTCTTCAGCAGAAATAAAGATGTGGACTGGAACAAATTGACTATCTGGATAAAAACCTCAGTCTTCTCATATGTGTGGATAGTTCACAAGCACAATGAAAACCCAGAACATTAATATTAAGTGTATGAGCATGGTTTGGGCTTTAATTTTGGATCAAGGAATATCTGTTCATTTCCATGGCCTGACAGAAACCTTGAAGTCTCTTCAGGCATTTTGTTCATGCCTATTTGGAATCCTTTGAACTCCCTGTAAATCTCTTTTTCTGAGGCTGATGTCACCAGTTTAAGAAGGAAAAAAACCAGCCAAGCACAGCTTTATGTGAGAGGATGATTTGTTACATGACCCTCTATTTGCAAGCCCTGATCTGAAGGAAGCAGCATGTTTATACAACTAGTTAAAATACCTTAAAATTATTGTAGTTGAATCTTTAGCAACTGTGTTCTTAATGGCATGTACTTTAAATTTCAAGTTTTTTTATAAGGGATATTAATAATAGATTTTTAAATTAAACATAGTATAATCAATGCATTGCAATCATTAAATCTCCATACATATTTACATGTAGTAATTAAATTCTGCTTCGTATTTGTTAGTTTATTTTTCTAGGGGAGCAAGAGAATCTTATAAAAATTCATATTAACTTTCAATGACTTTATAAAAGAAATTTGTCATACAACTTTGATGTGGCTTTACTGAGCCCTGTCATACTTGGATTAACTTTAGCCTACTACTGAAGGCTTAAGGTATCCCATGGAAATGGAGCCATTTTATTCTGGTATGGAAAAAGATTTGAGGTTGCAGTCAACAGCTCATTGTCTCTGCTTGAAATTTTTGTCTTACATACACTGATAAATAAGGGAAGGTGATAGATCCAGGAATCCACTCTTTGGGCCAAATTAGAAGAATTAGGCTTAATTATGAATTCTGAAAAAAAAAAAAAACAAAAACAACTCCAACAATGTAAACCAAAGAAAAACAAAACAAAATAAAAAACTCATGTCCCAGTAGTTTAATTAAAGCATTTAGTAAAATTTTGGCTGCTGACAACATATTAAACACAGCCCTTTACAAAGCTAAACAAGAATAGAATATGAAGAAAGGCTAGATTTAAAATATTTACAGTGATGATGAACCTGTTTCCTCATTGTGAATTTTTATCTCCAATAAACCTCAAGAAAGAAAATTGTGTTCAGCCTAGAGGTCTAAGAACACAAGAAGACCTCATACATTGCTGAACTGCATCTTTGAAGTCAAATGAGAGGGGCAACTCATTACCAGATGACACAGTCACGATCAACATTCACATCCACAAAAGTCATATAGTTTCTATCAACTTGTAGAATGATCCCAAAAGCCTGCATTGCAAAATATTTCCCAGACAACTTTAAAAACAAGAAAACAAGCAAGTGAGAACACCTGACCTGCCCTGGCCATTTTATCAAAGAAACAACACAGATTTTCTTCCACCAGTCCTTGCAACCCAAAGCACATGTACTGTTTTCCCTCTGTCCCTAGCTGGGTTTTACTTTCTTCTGTTGCTGGCAAAGAACACTTTTACAAAATTTCCTAGGTGAGATTACAAATAAAGACTCCTGGAGCTATAAGAAAAGCAGTAATAATCATAGACCCCCTTCTTAGTGAATGGCAACTCAGACGTATAAATCTCAATATGCATCTGTGAATAACAGTTACTGTCCTTTATAACTCATTTGACATTATTCATCAAGAAACCTGGATAGGTCTATTAGGATGGTCATTTTTCTATGGTTTTGTCTGTTAATAAAGGATAAAATTAAAAAACATATGTCCTAAAGGAAGATTTTCTATACATTCTATACTCAGAGGCTATAACTCCATCTTTAAGCTCTAGTGGTTCAAAAAGTTTTTCATTGTTTAAATCTTTATACCGTAACAATATTTCCCCGTTGCTATAAATTCTATTTAATTATTAATACCATGAAAAACTGATAACTGCTAGTCCACCATAATGCAATCCTTTCATCTCCAAATAGTGTAGAGGAGGTAATATGCCGCTCTTGAAAATCTTTCTTTAATCCTTTTTCCTTTTAGAATACAGAGCCATGAAGATTTATCACAGTTCCATAGATTTCAAAAGAAGACTACGGCTTTGTGATGTCAATCCATAGGACCATAAAGATGCTACTTTGCCAGAGCTATATTGTACTTCTAAACTGGAATGAGGAAATTGATTTGCAGTAGAAAATATCTTATAACCCAATTACCATATCAGGCAAGCAAAGTCGTTGTTCTACTTTTTTCTCATTTCAGTTTTTAATCACTAAATGAGTTTCAATAATGTAAATTTGAGTATTTCATAGTTTTCTATTCATACACCCAAGGTGTAAGATCTTTTTTTCCTCTGACTTCCATTGCAAATGTATTTTTCCTTACAATACATATTTGCATCCAGTTGTAACTGTTCACGGCAATTAACTCTTTATTATTTGCTACAGAAATAATATAATCTGAAAAAAACAAGTCCCTAATGCTTTATATAACTAATTTTCATTTATTTGAGCAACATTCTTGTAATTTTTGTTTCCAAAGATTACCATGACTGCTTTTTGACTGTTCCGCTGTTACATGGATGTGGAGTAAAGATGATGAAAAAAACAGGTAGCCTGTCTATACTCATCACATACCAATATGCTTTCAAAGAACTTTGCTATCCCAAAATCAATAATTACTGCCTTGAAATTTCACATTTACTTGTCTGCAACTGAAAGAGACCTCTTAAAAAAAAAACAAAACCAAAACACAACAGAAAAAGAAACCACACATCAATAGTAGATTGCATGCCAAACATACTTTCAAAAATGACTGAAAGAAAAAAACCAAGTGTCTGCACCTGAGGAAAGACAGCAACTTAAACAAGCTTTGGTGAGATGCAAGCTCCTTTCAAAGGTGAGTTATTTGCTTTGATTGACTTAAGATTGTATAATGTCAGGTAACACAAAAATTGTTGCTCTTTGGAATTTCCTATGTGATCCATGAAACGACAGATCCTTGTAAGAACAACAGCAGAATTATCTGGCTCTGCTGTTGATACAGATAAATTTATTACTGTTGAGACAAGGCTTACAGAAATTTTACTCCAATACCTTTGATCTGCAGATTTCTTTTTAAAAAAATTAACCCAGAGACATAAAACCAGAAAATGTCTCTCTTTCTTCTCAGCCTGGGAAGTCTCTCCCCCTCTCCGTCTCTCCCTCTCTGTGCAAGAACCGCCTTGCTTATACAGTTCCGATGCAGTGGAGCATGGCGTCATGAGATGCTTATTCCTGAATTTAAATGGAGTGTAACGATAGCGATCCTCCGTGAAAATAAGAATAAGGTCCTGATCAGGCTCAGGCCACCGTCAGTGTCATCGGAAGGTGAATTAAAAGGATTTGGCAATTCCATGGTCAGCTTCGGTGGATCGCCCCAGTTGCAGTGGATGTGACCGGCTGGGTACCGCGCAGTGCTCCACACAAGCACATACGCATAGACATACATATAGGCACAGGCACCCGTACAACTTCCTTGCATGCTGAAGCAAACTCCTCCCACGCTCTGCTCCTGGTGCACATCTAAATGGCTGTTTTATACGTATTAACCCTGTGAAATGCTGTAGGACTTTGCTATTCACCTCCCAGATAATAAACTATCCGTTTGCAAGCCTGTCACACAGTTCACAGATCAAAGAATCAAGGTGTCAACAGCCTTCTTTAGTATAGATATCACTGGTTCTTTACTGCCTAGTTATGCTTGCATAGCCCTTAGACATTTTTTGTCTTGGGGTTACTTACCCCATTCAAGTACTCTATTTTCCTTTTCACTGCATCTGTGCTACAGGCTTGCTGGCTGAAAAAAATATCACAGAAAAAAATGCAGCACAGCCCCCCTTTTCCCCATTATTCACTTTCCTCCCATTCTGCCTGTCTACTTTTGTACACAGTTCGTTTTCCTGTTAAAAAAGCAAGCATAACTAAAAAAATTAGAGTAGCATGTAATGAGTGGATCTTTAAAAAAAAAGTTTTAGAGAGGCTTGCTTTATTTCACTGTATGTTCAATAGTTTTTAGGATATAATGTGAATTCTATGTCTTTGTGAGAAAAAAGGAGGAAGGGAGACACATGGACAGGAAGACGGGCAGCCTGGTTGGGGGCAAGATTTATACTTCTTTAGTAGAACAAAAATGTCCCTCAGTTTTCTGGCTGTGCTCTTTGGACTCTGTCTCCATACCTTACTTAAAAAGGAGGCATGATGAACACGTTCGTGTACAACTCTTTCTGCCAAGACAGTGCCTGTGCCAGTAATTTATGAGCAACAGGCTACAGCTGTGATCTCCAGCTCTTAGGCTGGTTTCGTATTTCAGTAATTACAACAGTTTCATTAACATTTAAAGGGAATAGTCAGCTCAATATCTGTAAAAGACTATTTTGTACAGTGTGGATCCATTTTACATTTGCATTTGACATTTGATAATCTCTACATATAAGCTCTGAGCCAGAGAAATGAGATGTCACACACAGGAAAATTAACCCAGATGTAACTTCTTAGTAAATCTATGAAACTGTAGAATAAATGTCCAAGACTGGTAGTGTTATGAGGAACACCTATTTCCCAGCCTTACATTCATTTGAAACATGAAACATCATTTTTATATCTTTATTTTGTACTTGTGGCATTTCTGGATATTGAAAATAAATAGAAGCAGGAGGCTAGAGGAAAAGTAAAATAATCAACAGGTCAGATATGTCCATATATTGTCTATTTTTATTTAATAAAATCAGACATGTTTATGAGATGTCAACTTTATTTTATAGCAGTCTTCATTTTAGGCTATCAGTCTCCTCAGCAACTGCATTTCTACCTTGAACAGCTGAGGCAATTAACTAGACTCCATAAAGAAACGTCACTGGTATCAGCATAGAAGTAATAGAAGGCAAACAGAAAACTAAATAAATTTCAATGTAGACAGGTTTAAGTTGATGAACATGGGGATAAACAATCATAAATTCTGCATACCTCATGAACTTCAGAACTAGACTGTTCTATAAAAATGTTAGCTCAATGTTCAGCAACAGTGAGAAAAAGAAAATTGTTAGGAACTATTGGGAAAAGAGTAAGGAACAAAGCATAAAATATCACTAATTGCATAAACCTGGAGTTTTTCCGTATCCTACACACTGAACGGTTCCGATGCCCCATAGCTGAGGAATATGAAAGAAATGGAAAGGGATCAGTGGAAGGTGACCAAAGAAACCAAATTCAGAGAATGGTTTCCTTGAGAGAAAGGATCAAATAGATGGGGACTGCTCAGCCTAGGGAACTAGAAGAATGTTGTAATAGAGTTGCTCACACTGATGTGACCTTGCAGACAATGTAGGGTGACCTATTAAACAAACAAGATGTGATACCTAAGCCTTCACACACGATGTAGTTCAACCTTAAAATTTCTTGCTATAGGATGTGTGGATGCAAAAACCTTTTATGTTCTCAGAACCAAGGGCCTCAGAAAATAAAATTTTGTGTGGCAACATACAATGCCTGTCTAGGTTGCTCTGCGGTTGATTTTATCCACGACGTTTGGAAACATGGTGTCTTTGAAACCAGCTAAGGAGAATGTCCAGTAAGAAACAGATCTTACTTTTTTTTTTTTTATGCCAACTCCCCTATGTCATCATAAGACACAGCTGTGCTAGTGCAAGAAGCAGGGACAAACAGCGGTCATATCCCTAGAGGGACCTATGGATCACCAAGGACCCCAAAGCACCCTCTCTTACTGGGAACTCTCCATCAGAAAACTGTGCATGCCTCATTGTGCTGCGTTAGATATGAAGAATTCCCTCTCTGGGGGGGATATCTATGTGTTTTCATGCTAACTGGAATTTACATAACCTGGGGAGCATCTATTTTAGTCCCCACCCCCAATGAATCAAGCCTGTGACTGTTACTCCAACCATAGATGTCAAAATTGCAATGATCAAGTCTTGTTGCTTGATCCATGGTGGTGATCTCTTTCCTTTCCACTATCTACTCTTGTTTGTTCCTTCTCTTTCATTATTTTTCTTATGAATTTTCTTTATGACTCTTCTACAGTTTTATAGAAAGGAACCATAATGGCCATATATCTTCTTTCTGTTGCAATTATATAGTTTTAAAATAAATCTGCCTCATATATACACACCAGCCACTCAGTGTCATTTCACTCTAATTCACCCCAAGGGATTATTAACAGGAGCGTCACTTACCCTGCCTCAGAGGCAGGTCGCAACATGGTGTTCTCATGAGATGAAGACTGTTTTTTCTCTAGCTGAAGAAATTCCTAAGTAGTGAATTTGCTGGAGGCTGGTAGAAAATTCTGGAGGACATTCACTATAACCCTTGTAATGCTTGAATATCCTTTCTTAAGGATCTACTTTTGTCTACTATCAGAAATAATATGGATACTGAGAAGATGGTTGGTTAGTCTTACAAATTTCCTGTTCTTCTGAAGTAGTCTTATCAATCCCCTGAAGGACCAGAAAACATATTGTGTCACTACTGGCAATTCAAATAGAGTTTCCTGTTTCTTCCTGTGTTTCTTTTATATGAAGAAAACTACTTCACACAAAGGCTTCAGATTGTGTGAAAGACAGAAAAGTTAATTTGTATTATCTTCTAAGAAATAATTTTAGAAATTCAAACTGTGCTCTGAAAGCCTTCTCACTGAAGCCTGGTGAAAATGTCAAGACCAACCGATGTCAGTGTACCAACCAGATAACAGTTATGCAAGAATGATTTGAAACAGTGCCACATCCCACCAGATTTAATGAGTCAATACAAGAAGGCATTTGATAGCTCAGTTTGATATAAGCTTGAATCACATTAATGTCATTCTGAAAACTGGGAGGAAAGTTAAGCACCTAAATATTGCCCCATGCTGCATCTCTGTACTATTATTGTCCATTAAAAAAAAAGTGTGTTTCCTGAAGGAGTCATAGCTATTAGAGGTCTGGTGAGATTCTTGCAGTCAGTGACGCTTTGAAAATTTGGAGATAACTGAGGATTTGACTTGAGCTTTTTCTTTAAAAAAATTTTGACTTCAAAATTAATAAATCTTTTGTTACTGTTGTCAGATACTAACTGAACATTTTCTGTTTTCACAGTCAGTGAAAGAAACAGAGTCTACTTTGTGCCATAAACAAGCACTATTTATTTAAATGCAATTTTACTAGCATTTATGTCCACAAATTGTGGAATATGTATTTTAGTACAAGCACAGTCCAGTATCATGATGCTATTTCAGAAATAAATGTATATAAAAACTAAATGTAAAACAAAACTGAAAACACTGTTTTAGATCATTCTAACAGATAAAGCTGCTTAAAAACTGCATCAAGATAGATTTGGAAATGCAAAAGTATTAATATAAAATTACTGATAATCTATGGGTGCCATTTTAGTATATGCCTCCCCTTGCTGAAACACTGGGCTACTCTATTAGCTGAAAATGGTGTATTTTAATTTCGTAGAGAAATAAAGGAATTCTGAACATAAAAATTCATTCTACCAGTGCAAGTTAAATTATTTTTCCATTCCTTTATGGCATTAATAGCTCTTTCTCAACATTATAAGGTCTAAGACATAATTAATTTTTAGATTTTAAAATTTCTGATAAATTCTGTAGCTCATTGTCTTTGTGCAGCTGATTTGCTATTCATAGTCTTTTTTAGAGAGCTGTGAAAAATAGTCCTGTGTTTGTCTTATGACACAAGGGCAATTGAGCTCCAATCTCATCCAGATAATTTGATCTGAGAACTAAAACGCTTTGTTGAATATATGTTGTATGGACATTAAAGTGCAGCATCAGCCTAGAAACAAGGTATTCAAAATTTCTATGCATTTTAAACAGGTTGACAGTTCTAGTCTTAATTCTCATTGATTGAAAAATGAGGCTGCACAAACTATATATCTCACTGTGCTGTCATAGAATGGCTTTAATGTATTTTCCAAGTGTTCAAAAAAAAATACAATACAAAAAGTGAATGAATAAATGTGTGACATTCTACACGTGATTAACATGGAGTGGTTTGGGCAATACTAGGGACTGATTTCTGACTGAAGCACAAAATGATAACAGATACCCTCTTATCAGAATTTGTGTACAGAGAAGACATGAAGTTTTAAAACTATGGTAGGGAGGAGGAGACATGCAATTTACTGCAGCAGAAACCTCTTTTTCTGTTTTCCTTCTAAAAAAATACTTGGAATTCTCAGCAGAAATTGAAAATTTGTTACATGATTGCCATAGCACCCGATGAAGGCAAAGACCTGAGGTATGTTCAGCTGGGACTTTAGACAGTGAGCGCTCCTGTCACTGGAGGAAGAAAGTTACCATCTCCCTTGATGAGGTTTGGTGTGAGGTGTCTGCCATGGCCCAAAACAGTGTATAAAGAGAAATGGTTTGCTCTTAAATGAGAGATGCCATAAAACAAGTTGCTAACCATTGAACTGGAAGTGAGAAAGGCAGAGGAGGCTGAAAATAATACCACCAGACTACAGGGAGTATTGGGGCCTGCCAATGCGAATGTCTCTCACCTCTGCCTTGCTGGCAGTAAATCAAACACAGACACTGGTAGGAGAGCAGTGTGGGAGATGGCAGTCACAGTCATGTGTGCATGTGGGTGTGTTTGTTTGTGACAAGTTCCAGCGCAGCTCACCTCCCAGTGGACCGGCACCTGGTTTTGTGAATGTGCCCCTCAGTTCCACTGTAGGAAACTCAGATACTAGCCTAAGTCTATTAAGTCATACCAGAGATCTTGCACAGGCAGTTGAATCTAAAGTGGTCACATAAACCCAGTAATCCACTTAAAGTGTACTTAGACCCTCAGCCTGGCTCACCTCAGCAGTCTGATCACATTGTGACTCTGTGAAAGTTTTTGAAAACTCAGGCAGGAAGAGTGGTAGCATCACCCATTAGTTGTGGGAACGGTCCTGTAGCTACAGTTGGCTCAACATGGAGATGCACGTACAGTCTAGACCTACATTTAGTTTCTCTTCTTAATCAGAAAGTCATTCAAAAGATGCAGTTTGCAGTGCAGTTGCAGTGTGTAAATTGGTAGAAAACCATAATATATTATGCAAATTCAGAGGTCAATCCACAGCAGGTCATGAGCGTCTCACCTCATTTGATAAATCTGAGATGAGACTCACCAGTTTCTAAGCTGCTGAACAAAATCATTTCAAGAACTCCATTAGAATATAGTAAAGCACAAGTCTTTTGAAGACATAACATGTGCTCATTTTTAGATAACAACAACAAATTAGGCTTCCATTCCAGAGAGCTGTTGTAAATATTCTGTTTTGTTTTCCTTCTTTGGAGTTGAAATATTTAAAAATTTCTTGTCAGTTGAAAAATTGTTTCACTTACAAATTTTAAAAGACCTTTCTGTAAATTAATTTAAGACTTTCTGAAACTGCTTTAATATTTCAGTAAAAAAATGCATTTCATTTACTTTATCTTTTGCTACATTGAAAAAAATGGAAACTAAAAGATTAAAATTACGTATTTTAGATAAAAATATTACTATTACAATTTTTCTCTTGATTTAACTGAATATTTGTTTCTAATTCAAAATAAATTTATTGGGGTTTCTTTCTGTTTGATCCTAGAAACAATGAAAACAAAATTATTCATGAATGTTTTCTCATTCAGAAACTAAAATTCTGTTCTTGTTTTGTCACAGGATTCAGATGCATCATTCTGAATGGTCTGCAGAATGCCTTCAATGGTAATGGATGTCATAAAGATGGACTTTGGTTGTCAAAAACAGATAAAATTGTAGGAACAGTAAAGGGGAATGTTTTCAGATTTTTCCCTCTTCATTGATATCTTTTAAAACAGTCCACCAAACCACATTTTAACAAACTAAATTCTTTCCACTCTGACCAAATATTTTTCATTTTTTATGATTTAAAAAACCCAGTCTTTAAATTGATACATGATTTTTAAAAGCCTCCATTGAAATAGTGGGCCAAAACACCCAGCACTCAAATTTCTTCATGGCAAAATCAGATTCAGAGGGAAAAAGCTGCTACGGATATTGGACACTGGAAGTTTGTGTACCACATCCTTCCTTGCTCTTTCAATTTTTCCTTTTGGCTCTGTGCATAGTTCCATTTGGAGCTCATTAAGGCTTTCCTACAGTCTAAAGGCAGGGGTCAGTGTAATAGAAGTCTCTCACTAATGTTATTTATAAGTCTAGTAGTCTTAGGAAATTATCCCTTCCAAACATGCTTGGAGGGTAATACATTCTCTATTTTCATTGCTAAATTGTTAATAAACCAAATTTTTTTCTAGAACATGGTAATTTCACAGAAGGTTCGGAGTTGGAAGGGACCCACAAGGATCATGAAGTCCAACTCCTAACAGTCTATACGGGGATTGAGCCTACAACCTTGGTGTTATTAGCACCATGGTTCAACCAATTTATTTAGGTAACCATATTTCTTTAGTAGATGAAGATATCTGTATTGTTTGTGTTTAATTTTAAGTTAGTACAATATCAGAAATTGTTTTGAGAGGAAAAAATATATTAATAGAATGTACTGTCCATAAACTAGTAATATGACTCTTCCATTCAAAGAGCTGATGGTTTGAGTTCAAGTAAAGCATGTTGTAAATTGTGGGTGTATATTTTCTCCATAGAACTTATGCTGTATCTAGTCACCTTTGAACAAAGACTTCTTTATAATTCTCAGGACTGGAAATTAGAAATCAATCATAAAATCTTAGAACAATAGAATTATAAAGTGGTTTGGGTTGGAAGGGACCTTGAAGATCTAGTCCCAGCCCCTCTGCCATCGGCAGGGACACCTTCCACTTGACCATGAACATGATTCTTGGGGAGCCATCAAATCTGGCCTTGAACATTTCCAGAGATGGGTCATCCACATGGCTGGGCACCCTGTTCCAGTGTCTCACCACCCTAATGGTGAAAAATTTATTCCTAAAATCTAATCTAAGTCTACTCTTTTTCAGTTTAGTGTTGAATCCCCTTTGTCCTATCACTACAGGCCCTTGTAAAAAGTCCCTCATTAGAAATGCCTTTCCAGCTTCCCTGTGGGCCCCCTTTAGGTACCGGAAGGCTGCTATAAGGTGTCCCTGCAGACATCTTTTCTCCAGATTGAACAACCCCAAATTTCTGCCTGTGTTCATAGGAGAGGTGCTCCAGCCTTCCGATCACCTTTGTGGCCCTCCTCTGGACTCTCTCCAACAGATCTGTGTCCTTCTTGTGCTGAGGACCCCAAACCTGGATGCAACATTCCATTTGGGGTCTCATGAGAAAAGAATAGAGGAGGGGAAATCATCTCCCTTCGACCTGCTGGCCACACTTCTGCTGATGCATCCCGGGGTATGTTTGTCCTTCTGGGCTGCAAGTGTACACTGCTGTCTCACCTTGAGCATCTCGACAACGCAAAGAATTTTTCTGTTTCTGTTTTTGGCTTAATCAATTTAAGCACCAATGAGAATTGCACGGAACATTTCCCCGAATAGGTTTCTTGGGGAGATCAAAGTTGCCATTATCAAAGAAAATAAGACTTACTAGACTGGATTTGACCACACATTTGCTGGTTCTTGCCTTGGGCAGCAGATTCACAGTTCAGAGAAAAATGAAATCCTTAAAGTACATTTTGCCAGTCGAGAAAAGGTGAAAGAACAGAAAACCATTTGGAAAGGCAGAGCAAAATTTTTACTTTCCCAGACTTCTGCTTGAAGATTAATGGATGTTACATTGACTCTGTTCACAAAGCTAAACATCATTAAAATCAACAACAAATATTTCAAGAAATGTTATATGATAAACTCTTATCTGCAGCATAAATAATGTCTATAACTTTGTGAAATATCAATTCCATGGGTTAAACATATGCATTTGAAAGTAAATTTTATCTCTGTTTCAGGTGTAGAGCTCTTTAATTGGGTATCAACTTGTTTTCATTTTCAGCACAAGATCTCCCCTACTAGAGACCTGAACCTTACTTTCCTATGAAATCTGTACTTTGCATTTGTTAGAGTAAAAATTACCCTGATGAATGCAGCAGGATACTGAGATAAAGTCATAAGGGATAACTCATCACCTTTCTATTCAAATGATTGAACTGAAGATAAAGGCTCTTCCACACAGAAATTGATAACCATACCTGGAAAAGAGAAAAAAAGTAAATCTAATTTTTTAAGTGCAAAATAACACTAAATAAACAAAATAAAACAAACAAACAAATTAGAAAGTGCAGACAAACCCTTAAAGTCTGAAAGTCAGATGTTCCAGCTTTTGTCCTTATTGTACTGAAACTACTTTGCTATAAGTAAATAAAGAAGTAGAGTAATTTTTTTGGTTTTTCACTACAAAGTTGTTTATATCCAAGATCAAATTTTCTATCTGCTGAAATGGATAAAGAGAAGGTTCATTATCATGTCAGCTCTAACAAAATAAACTTTTCTAACAAACTAATGCTACTACAATTTGAAATTCTTCTAGCAATATAACAGACTACCAGGATTTGATTAGCAGAAGCAAGGGCTGGGTTCAATTTCTAGGGGTCACATCAAATTGAGCCCCCATCTAAAAACCTGAGAAAATTAAATTAAACTGTCTGGGTGCTCAGTGAGCTGTACTCCACTCTCAAATGATGAATCAACTGGCTTAATGAAACAGTAAGGTGTTGAAGAGAGTGGAAAAAGAGGAAAACAGGCATATAAAGAGCACAGCAGACTAGGTGGCTATCTCTTTGCTAAACAAGAGATAGCATTCCCTTTCATTGACAAGAGTACTACTGCGGTAGCTGGTGTCCTTGCAACCTTCTCCCATAACAACCAAATATTTATGGTGTTTGCCAAATTTGCTGGTAGTATCACCTATTCTGGTAGGTAGTCAGACCTCAGCTATTATCCAACTGTCCCAGTTGGGTGAGATGTACACTGACCACTCCTGTGGCTTTGGTTTCTGCAGTGCTTTCTGGTCTTCACCAGGTCACATAGTACACAGAATGCAGTGCCTTCATAAGCCATTTGAGTCCAATGGCTGGCAACTAGAATAATTTTCAGGAAGATAGGAGAAGCATGTTTGAAAATTCATAGGCAGAGTAAAACATCAAATTCAGGCCTCCCGTGTTCAGGGTATTTGTTGGTGCTATTCAGTTGCCAATTGTGCAAAAGGAGCAGTCCCACTCTACTTCCCCAACTGTTAAAGAAGTGAGGAAGGAAGTCTGCTGTGGAAGGTTTTGGGCTAGGGCCAACAGAGTAATCAAGGAAGTTCTCCTTTGCTATGGGTAGTGCAACCAGGCACTCATTCACAGCCTTTTGCACTTGCCACCTTTCAGGAGCTTTTAGTGAGGTCCTCACTGTTCTGGTTCTTATGATTTCTAGTGTAAAGCACCAAACTTTCTTCGGGCATCACTAAAGTAATAAAAGCATCTAATGCAGAGTCTGGATGCCACCTTCAGTGCCAGAAACCCAGAGGCTGACATTGCAAAGACTAGCATGAGGCCCCTTTGTAGAACTAACCTTGGGTTCAGATCATTTATGGAGCCCTACTAATCCCAAATCTTTAAAAGAGCTTCTAATCTGCTCAGCGTATTGGTTTCTTTGATCTGAAGACATTAAACTCTATAAGCAATTACCATCCCATGGAGGTATTTATCTCTCTTATCAATGAAGATATGAAATGCTAATGAACAATGTATCTCAAATAGTAATTTGAAATCAGTAGGTTATTGTGAAAAAAATAGCTCCCGGCCCACACCTCTAAAGAAAAGAAAACCAATGCACCCTGAGTGATTCTGGTAACTAATCGAATATGCCCCACATGCTATAAGACCTGTAGCAAGATCTCTATTTAATAAGGCCACACATTGAAAGGCAATATCAGCTTTATCCTAGGTGGCAGCTGTATTTATCAAAGCCAATGTCTGCAGAGTCAGAAACTACTTTTATTCTGCAAAAGCAATTATTCATTTATTCATTTGGGTCCTGGCTATACTTTATCACTTACACATTTGGCTGTGTGAAATGTGATAATTAGGTCTAACTATTCTAAAGTACTGGCAAAGAATTCCCAACTAATAATGCTCCTTCAAAGCATTGCATAACCCTACCATGACTTCAAAATTTTAATAATAAATATGGTGGCATTATTAAAAATGTAACAGAATACCACAAATCTGTGACACATTCAGAAAAATAAGGGTCTCACCATTAAAGCTGTTTGATACTGGTTCCTCCTCTGACCTCTCCAAAAGTGAAGCTTTTTTCATGGGAGTAAGGCCTACCACTGGTTAGTGAAATTTTAATTTTTTTAAATAGATGCAATAAATACTTTTACTATCTCATTTCTCTATGCCTTTATCTATCACATTAAAATATTGGCTTCATTTTTTTCCTAGCTATCCCCTCAGGGAGTGAGACACCTAGTTACAGTCTAATCTGGGCTGTGGCTTTTTGCATCTAAACTAAACCTCTTTGACTTCTTTCAAGGTCTTTGAAGACACACGATGAAAAATAGCAGTTCTATTAGTTATAGTTCTTGTTCTAAAGAAGATTATAAGTGACTTAAAAATGCAATGTTATCCAAAAGGAATATGTGCAAAATTCTCTAGGTATGATCAAACAGAAGAGAGGGTAAGGAACCACTGTATAGGCACATACCTATAGAAAAGGTATAGTAGTTAAAATAAATTGCAAACCAAAAATTGTTTCAGGACCTTGCACTACTCAAATTTTGAACAAAAATGCAAGATAAATCTACTTTCTATTTGAAGTCTAGAATAAGAAGGTACTTTCCTAATATCTCTGCAATTATACAGAATTATCCAGTCAGATCAGCACTTGTAGGATGTGCAATAGGACATGACCAGTACCTACAGGGATTCAGGGTTCTGTGCATGTTCCAGTGAAGAGGAAATATTTGAAAAAAATCAATGGAAAACCCAAAAAACCAAATAAATATCTACTGAGCATATGAAAATGCTGAGATACCAATTTGTATATAGAGGACATTTTCAGCTAAATGGCAAAAATTATAACCATATCACAAAAACACAGTTGTCTAAATTTCAAGATAGAATTTTTTTACATGGCTAAATGAATTACACTTCCCTGTGTTGGAATTAGGACTACTGTGACTGGTTTGGGCAAAATGAAAGAAAACCCTCCAGTTTTAAGGCTTGAAGATCTGTCCAAATTTAATCTTGAACAGATGACTTTTAGCAACCCAATAAAATAAGAATATATAAGAATGAGAAAGTTTTTATAGTCTTGACAGAAGTTTTGCCAGTGTCATTAATAAAGCACAGATTTACATGTTATAGCAATTATGATTTTTAAAAAAAATTCTGAATCATTAAAGTATTTTTCTCAAGACTGTATATGAGTAATTTTTAAAGTATGCATTCAAACTTTGCATCTCTTCCTTTCCTGTGGAAGGTCAACCCTGATGTAGTGAGGAGTGGTCCTAATTCTTGTTTGCAGTGCTATAGACAGAACTTGATCTGCAGGGAATAAATATACTGTGGACTCCAGAGAAAGAGAAGAAAAAAAGGCAAGTGGGGAATTGCACACACTTATAAATATCTCTGAAAACAAGTGATGATGTTGGGTGCAACTGAAAAAGTAACAATTTTTAAAAATTTTTTAGTATCAATGAAATTCACTCTCAGAGTGCTTGGACAAAGAATGAGGTCCTGGAATAAAAGAAAATAAAACTCAAAATGCAATCTTATCTTAAAGACGGAGACAAGGAAAGGCCAGGATATTAAAGACCTAGGAAGCTTAATTTTAACTCTTCAGAAACCAGGGAGGTGGGAAAGTGCCTAGATAAAAACACAGCAAGCAACATTCAAAATCAAGTTTTCAAGACTAAATCATGTCAAGCCTCTGTATTTTCCTTGCAGAAGCAGGTAACAGGCCATGAAGATAGAGGAAGAGCAGTAAATATATAGAGAGTTTGGTAAGGCTTTGGCACTGCTGTACGAGGCAATTTACAAACTGACTGAAAACATGGGTCAGATAATAGAAATACAAAACTGAGTAGAAACCTTTATTAAGAGCATGATTATAAAGGACTCTCTTGAAACAGAAGGATGTAGCAAATATATCTGTTTAGGTCCAGTAGATCCTTAACAACACAGAATTTCCACTAACAGCCTGGAAAAAGGAATGAAGAGCTTGCTAATGACATCTATGCAGAGCACCAGGCTCCGTCTGGCTGTAAGCAGATTGGGGAACAGATTTCAAACTCGAAGTGACTGTGACAGACAGGTTGCACTCCACTGAAGGCAGGTGCAAGTTCTTCCACCTTAGGCAAGAGTAATGAACTAAATGAACCTGAGTGGGAAAGAGCTGGAAGAGAGGGCAGACTGCCAGACACGAGCCAGAGGTGAAAAACATGAACACCAATTCTGACTTTAACAAAGTTATAATCCATGAGACAGGTGGAATAACTTGTTCTGAATCTGCTGGAGTTGTTGAAACCTCACTAGTTCCCAGAAGAGATTGATTCATTAGAAAAAGATCCAGAGACTGAGAATGACCAGTGGTCTCAAAAAGATGACTTATAAGAAAGATGGAGAGATCTAAAATGATTCAATTTTTCCATTTAGAGAAAATTTCCCACATTCATAAATACATTTGGTCTTTTAGCTGAATAATTTTATCAGCAATGGGGAGGACATTTATAATAGTACAAACTACTACAATTCTTTTATTATGACTAACATTTTCTACTTCTCTTCTTAGTTTACATTTTATAGTTGTGGCAAAATATGTGAATATTCTGTCACAAAAGATTAAAACAAAAATGACAAGCAAAAAGACTGAGGTATATTTTCACATCTCATAATTGTTAAGTATGACTTTTTTGATAGTCTGAGATTCACAGAGCTGGAAAAAGACTTTATTTCACTTTTTGGAATACATGGCTGAAGTTCTTTGGTTAGTAAAAATTCTTCTAGTTCCATTGCCCTAACCTACTACAAGAAAACAAGATAAATAACATGTATTCATTTATTAATGGTCCTTGCTTACGTAAGTAAAAAGCTTTATGTAATTAAGATCCTTGTATGTTTTTGTTTTAACAGAGAAAAATAATATTAAAATTGCTGGGATAAACACACAGAAAGAATCATTGAACTGTATGTGGCATCTGGTAACTTAGAAGAATGTGATGCTACATCTTCCTGAAGAACAATTTTCAAATTATTATCACTAAACTGGACTAAATAACTACTGCCCCACTTGGGTTTACAGAAAGGAGTAGAAACACTGAGTATAGGTCCTTTTTAGCTTGTGCAGACTCCCTGAGGATGTTGTCTCTCATTTACACTTTGGCAGATCTTGTCACGCCAATAAAATGTTACTGCTTGAGTTGAACTGAGTGATGGACTTTGCCATCTATGAAGGATTAAACAAGTCTAGAGCATTTATGAAGACATCCAGTTGCTACTGGAGCCCATCTGTACTGGAGATTTCCTAAATATTTTGGATCACCTGAAGTTTGGTAGCAGGCCAGAGGCAGGAGCAGTAGATCATCTGTTATCACAATCTGGTTGCAAATCCTTCGCTATAAGTGGTTTCCTCTGATGATTCTCTAGCTGTAGGAAGAGAATGCAGCTGAACAGATATTCCCAGAATGACACTGATTCCCTGCACCCATGTATGTCCTTGGAGCGAGACCACACACTGATTTCTGATCTGGGCTTTAGGATGAGTTGTGAGTTCTGCAGGATTAGCCCAATATAAGTTTGCTTCCCCGAGAAGATTAAAAAAAACTCCCATTAATTTCCTTGCTGGAAAACCATGGTTACAAGTATACAATTTGTGTAAAAAAGCCTCACCATTTATTAGAGTTATTTATATGTCTCCCTAATTTTCATACAATTATAAAATTTCTAAGGGATAGAGAACAAATGCAGTTGTCATAGGCCATAAAGTACTCTGAATTCAGTAGAGTGAATCTTAGTAGGTGTGAAAAATATGGAACTTTGTAGCACAGTAGTGGAACTTTGTAGCACAGTAGAATATATGGTAAAATCAGCAGTCCCATTTTTTTACTGCATAAGCTATCTGACACTATGCTCTGTAGATGTTTTTTTTCAAAACAGAGATTGTGACTTTCTCTGCACTGACTAAATTAATCCTCCTAATCCGACGGTTGTTCTGATCCTCTGAGGAGAGGACTAGATTAATAAAATCACTCCTCCAGTGTTTCCCTGTTATTCTTGCAATCTATCTGATTCTAGGACCAAAGCAGAGAAAGCATAGGGCTCCAAATAAACACGACTGAATATTTCTCTGAAAGTCCTTTGCTGTCTGTTTTTTGGTGATTCTTACACTTAGCACCAAACCAGGGAAGGAAAAAAGCACTGTGATTTCCGTTTTACTGGTGTATTTCATTTATACATATATTTCCATCAGTCACATAACTGTGACTTTTCTGGCAATAATTACTTGGTCAAAACATCCGTGATCCACACCACCAGCAGATCATCTGTCTTTACTAATGGAAACATGTACATAATACATTGATTATTCATGACCTGCTTCAATGAAGGTTTTGTGGACACATTTTTCCATTAAGCAAATGGATTCATGGCTCATTTGGATTAGACATATAACTTCATCCTTGTTAAAGTGATTGGTTTCTATCTGCCTCCCTTTCCTTCACGAATTCAAAATCCTCACATATTCTTTTACATTTTTGATTTCTCTTTCCCACTAACCTTCCCCTCTGTTTATCAGACAGATTACACTTCTTTCCCTTTGTCTCTCTCAGCACTGTAGTTTTATATCCGAACTTAATCTTTATTTTTTTTTAATTTTTGAATTTTAAATTACCTTGAATTTTAAATTAATTTGAAAATTAGGTATATCATTGGATCTTTCTATGCCTGTAATAATTCTTATAAAACTAATGTTTTCTACATCTTCACCTCACTACCTGCATCCTTCCCTGTTAATTATATTTCTTCAACTCCCACTCTTCCACTTTTTGCTCTATTTCTCCATTCATATCTATTTTTCTTAATGTCTCTCTAGAATCCTTTGTTTATTATAGCAGCAGAAACATTTTACACAATTTGCCATTCCATGTTTTCCTTAGTGACCAGATTCTCAGTCAAATTTCTGACTCTCTAAATTATTCACAAACATGACTTGTTCCCAGCTTAAAAGTGGGAAAATACAATCTTAGACAAGTATACCGCAAACAGATTTCACGTTGGTGGTTCTTCCCTCCTTTATGCATTATTCTCTAGAACTCTGTACTGTCTTTTCTTTCCCCATTTTTCTCCTGTTCTGGTTGCACAAATCTTTCCATATGCCTCCTTCAGTTTTGTGTCACCTAACTTGTTTTCTGTCCAAAATATTATCTCCTTGATGTCAGAAACTTTATATTGTCAGACACCTCAGGTGTTTACCAGCCTTTTTTTATCCTCAGAAGTGGATATCCAAAGAGTCTAAATGTTTCAGATTATTTCTGTTATCTCTGTGTTTGCTTGTGTCTTGGTTTGGAAGGTAGTTAGCCCCTCAACTCTCCATACCTCTGCCTATTTGTCTTTCAGCCCCACTTCCCACCTTATTGCTTCCAGAAGGCCTCTGTTGTATTGATGCATCTCATCTTCCTCTGTCAGCTTTACAGACCCATTTTAAATTCTCCCATCATCGTCTCCCATGTGCCGTTCTTTGTACCTCCTTTGCTATCAGGTTGCATTTCCTTAGCTCCCTGCTCTAGTTACTGAAATTGCATATTTATTTCTGTGTTAAATCCTAATTCCTTTTCTCACTACATTTAATTCTTTTCTATGTATTTACCCAATTTAAAACCTCCTAATTAGAAGATTTGTGCCATCAGTTTAAGATTCTAAAACTCTGTCAAATGGGAAACACTCCCATTGTATTTCCTCGCTAGATTTTTGGCCCTCAGAAAGCTTTAGCTTTCTAGGTGCTCTCTAATATAGTCACATAACATTTTTAAGAACAAATTATGCAAAATAGGAGTGAGTACTGTTGATAACAAAAGTCAGTGACCCATAATGACTGTCCACAGGCATATATCTATTGCTTGCTCATGCTATAGCCACGCCGCTTGGGCTGTAACACTGAAATAACATTGTCCAATATTTGAGTTGACATCTATATGGCACTTTTAACAGTAATATATTCTTCATATTGGGAAGTATGTACATGTTCTGCGCAGATCTGTTCACTGTATGCGCTTCTTCTATACAGGCTTATAAACCTAAAATCGTTAACGAGAAAGAGCTGAGTCTAGAGAGGATTCAGAACACTTGAGTTAATTTTGACTCTGAATCACCTATTAAATTAGACTCCTGAAATTAGCTTGGGTAAACATTATGAACAGGGTTTCCAGAAGACAATTGTACTTATGAATATTTAAGGAAGAATACTTAAAGGCCTGCAGGGAGAATCATAATTAGAAACTTACTACATCTGAAGAACTATAAGAATATTTGCTGAAAAAATAAAATGCTAGTAAAGAAGACAGTTCTTTCTTAGGACATCTTACTCCTAGTGATAGATGTCAGATAACTGAAATAAAAGCAGTCTTTATATTTGCCTGCTCTAAAACTTCTTGAATGAAAATATCGAATTAAGTATTTAATGCTATCAAAGTTTGTGAGTTTAAGAAATCTTAATTAATGTCAGCTGAAAACTTTCCAACGGAAAAATGTCAACATTTTCATTTCTTTCTTGAATTGATCTCACTCTCATGCAGGTAATGCCAGAATATCTGAATATGAATGTGTAAATATTGACAATTTTCAAATTTTTTTCATCCTACACCTAATGAAAGTGAATGACAGTAAATTCATGAGTCCTAAGTAGTCCTAGAGAGGCTTTCTCATCTCTGCTGTGTAACCTGATGAAGTTCTAACATTTCCAAAATGTATCAGGTGGATAATCTTCTCTCATGAAATCAAGTATATTAAAGAATAGCAAGTCTTCAAAATTTTGTGATACCCTAATGATATTTGTAATATTAGTGCTTAATAAGGATGCCACTAATAAGTACATATCTAATGCTGTTTTTAGTATATAGTTATGTGAAATAAAATACGATATGTATGTCAATTAGCACTTCAAAAATTATGGATATGTTTGAAGCTGAAATAGAACTCAGGTTATTTTTCTCTACAAGATGGTTAATATTTGCCTTTTCATTATTTTGCTAAATAGTTTCTATCCATGTGTCAGGCCTTTGCAAGAAACAGTTTCTGATGAGAAAAACTACAGACAGTTGCTTGAAATTTACTTAAAAATAATGTGAAAAAAAAAAGACTTATGAGTCAAAGACAAGTTGGCAATTCTCACTGCTTTGCATTTTTTTTACCATTTGATATAAAACTTTCCTCTGCAGACAACTTCTTAGGTCAGAACCCCATAAAAATAATTCTCACCTTGAGGCTGCAGAGCACAGCCTGAAGACCAGAGGGCCTGAGTGTACCTTAAAGATTCAAAATTAGAAAGCCAGGGCAGAAGATCCTGAATTTATTTTATCACTCTGAGCTTATCCTCTGTGACTGTTGTGGACACAGAATTTCTATGTCTCCTAAAGCATAACCACTGACAGTGACACCATAACTGGCTGCATGGCTTCTCTCTTGAACCTGGACACATACAGTCAGGCTTATAACTGGACTAAATGCCCACTTTTGAACTTGAGAAAAACTGCATTCCCAGTTAAACACTGCAGGCCACTTAGAGTATGGGGACAGGAAAGTAGGTAGGGACGTGCTCTGTATGAACAGAAGGGTGAGCGAGGTAGGGAAAGGCAAAAACCTTGCCTTTTGACCTTGCCCAGCATCACTGACTTTTTGGAGTAGGTTTGGGAGATGCACTGGTGATGTTTAATAGTCAAATAACTTTTAAAAGAGATTTTATCTTTAAAGAGCATTTTTATTATATCCCTGAAATAGTGACCTTCTTGTTTTAGTGCAGGCAGACACAGGGTATGGGGAGTGGGGCACTTGATAAATATTATTTTGATTTTTTAAATTGTTACAATTGTTGCTTTGTTTTCAAATATTGTCATGTTTTCTTTGAAGTCTTTCACACACATTTGGTACAGAGACATTGTATAAAAGAAAAAAAATGAAGTTTATTCTGAGTGAAATGTGTTTTGGAAAGGTATGCTGACATGCATATATTTATGTTTACAAATTACTCTAATTTGAATAGACTGCCTTGATATTACATCAGTAAAAGGTAATGCTGAAGAAACAGAATGATGTTACCTTGCCAAGTTTCAGAAAAAATTATAAGCAATCTGTTTCCTAAGACTAACAACTGAATTTGTAGATATTAATTAGCTGTGCAAATATTTCTGTGCTTTTTTCCTAAACTGCTGTTTTAACATTTCCTAGAGGAATCACACTGAAGTTCTGCAAAGTTTGTAGATCATTTATTTTGGAAAATCATTTTATGATTCATTAAAATGCTTCTGAAGTTCTCTGCATGCAGTATCACATTGTTATAAATGGCCACAACCTGTATGCCTTTAAAATTATGGGAAATTTTTTCCTCATTCACAGTCTTTTTTTATTTTCTCTCTTAGAGTTTCTCTTTATAAATATGCTTATATGGGCATTACATGCACATCTGTGTATGCATGTGTGTGTGTGTTTGTCTGTATGGGTATGAGTATATACACTGCTCACACACACATGTATCATATGTATGGAAGATGCATAATGAAAAGTCCAGACCAGAATGGCAAATACGGAGAAAATATGTCAAATGATGAGAGAAATCATGCAGCAGATGACAGTGGGTTAAAATACCGACTTACAGATGATGTGTTTTGTGTGAATCCTTTCATCCAATATTTGTAAGTTCACAGCAGGCACATCCTTTAGTCTATGGCAGAAAGTTTTATTGATTCACAAAGGAATAGCAAATGCAACCTGAGGCAGCAGTTCTTTCAAAATGCTGTTGATATCAGAAGAAAATAAAGAAAATCTCATTGTTAGATATGATTTGTGATACAATTCCTCTCGTGCGCTATTAAGGTATTTTAAAGGAAGAGATCTTTTCTGTCCAGAGAAAACATATAAGGAACACTTCTTGTAACAAAATCAGTCTTGAAAATTTGAGATTTCACAGCCCATTAACCTGCTATTAAAGACCAATGACAGGATTTCTTTCAGAAATGAACTTTGCATTGTGCAGGAAGTTAGCTGTGATACCAGAAAGGGAGAGGAGAAAAAACCCTCACCCAAAATGACAAAAAAATCAGGTCCACAACACGATTCTTATCAAAGTCCAAGCTATTAAAGAAATGAAATTGCAGCTATACAAAGCTGAAGATACCAATTATGTGTAATGGTGCAGAACCAGGTTACATCAGCTTTGAATTTCAGGCAGTTCACATTCCATTTTACCTGCATCTGCAGAAAGTTGAGACAGTGTCAACTCCCACTTAGGATTCAGTTGATCACGATGTTACAGAAAGTCAAACTGACAGTTAAGGGGAAGAGAAAGGTTCTGGGTCAGGTCTCTGTTGGGTTTTAATTCATTCTTATTAGGAACAGTAATACAACAAACTCTGTGTTAGATTTTTAAGCTGAAATGCATGCATATGTGTGGAATATAGTTAAATTATTTGTCTGGATATATGAAAGGCAAGTAAAAGAATTTTTCAATTAATTTCCGTAAGAAATGTGTGCCTCTCTTCAAAGTGAGTCAGTTTAGCATTAGGTAATGTGTTGTCTGGTCTAGGTGAACCAGGCATGATAATACCATCAGGTGTGCTGTCTCTGTTAATTGTATTCATTTCAAAGGGAGCAATAAACATTAGGATGCTTTAATTCAGTTCATTTCAATGGGAGCAATAAACATTAGAGGCCCTTTAGTGTCCCTTTCTGAAGGGTCCCACTTGACTGATTTTACTCTAATTCAAAGAAGAAAGACAGGAAGCATGATTAACTTAACTCTTTGCATGGCAATACATTCATTTTGAAGTTGTTTCCTCCAAAGAAAGCACTAATTACAGTAATAAAAATTAATATTCATTGCCATTCTAGATATGACACTATAACATCAAAGGCTCTGGCCAATATAGGCTGACAAACTCACTGAAATAATACACCACACAAAGGATGCTTCCTTAAGAATTTAAGTGAATTTTTTTCTGGGGGAGCAAGGTGGTGAACAGAGAGGTGCAGTAGTGTGGCATGGCTGGTCCAGCTTGAAGGGTTTGTCTGTCATTGTTTTGTTGCCTTGGGCTTGGGGGAAATTGGGCTCAAAGGAAAAAAAATGCTGGCATGGGAATTCCTGCTGTTTTCCCCTCTGTCTTGAGAAGCTGCCTGTCTCTGGCTGTAGGAATATTGGGTTGGTATGACTTCCACAAGCAATTACACTCTTTTATACACTATTGTTATTAGTATTGCTCCTGTTACTGTTTTAGTTCCTTATCTCAATGCTGTTTTTCCAGGAAATTTTTATCACAATCAATAAACTCTGCCTTTTGTTCCTTTCTCACTGGAGAGGATGGGGGGAAAGGAAGTGGCTGCTTGGAACCTAATTTCCAGCTGGTTATAAACTGGAAGAAGTCACTGTGGTGACTGAGGGACGGGAGGATCTCTGCTCTGAGGATAGTCTGAGACTGTTCAGCCTGGAGCAGAAAAGGCTCGGGGGGATCTTACCAATGTACAGAAATTCCTGAAGGAATTCAAAGAAGACAGGGCCAGGCTCTTTCCAGTGGCTCCCAGTGACAAGGCAAGAGGCAGTGGCCTCAAACTGGAAAAGAAGGATTCCTCTGAACAAGCAAACACTGTTACCTGAGAGTGATGGAGTACTGCGACAGGTTGCCCAAGGACATTGTGGCGTCTCCAGCCGTGGAGATGTTCAGAAGCTCTTTGGACATGGCCATGGGCAGCTGGCTGTAGATTGTCCTGCTGGAGCAGGGGGTTGGACCACATGACCTTCAGAGATCCCTACCAACTTCTCCAAGCCTGTGCTTTCGTAATAGTCAAAATATTGCAACTCCATTTTAGTCACAGATTCAAAACACTGCACCACCCCAGAGGGCACCCAGTGGGCTGCTATGAAGAAAGTTAACTCCATTTCAACAGATAGGGTAAAATTCTGGAAGCAAACTCAATCCAAAGTTACTATTTAGGCACAAAAATCTTAAATCGCAATCATAAAGTTTATAAGAAGACAGAAGGAGGAAGGGAAGGAGAGAAGGAAGGTGACAAAGAGACTGTTAAGCACGTTAATTAGTGAAACACTACATGTTACAAATTATATAATATTCATCCTCCTAGGAAAGAAGAAGACAGCCACCCCAAACAGCAAGGAACTGAATTAAATGCTCCTGATAACTGGATTAACACTGTGTGGGGGATTTGTTATTTTAGTTATATAAGGGTAGCAGATCCAGATAAATGCAGCACAGTTCTCATAGTTTAGTGATCTATTTTCTTTCTGGTATGTTGCTTTTTTTAAAACCTCTGCCAGGTGACAGATTTCTATTAAGGATTCATTTATCTCCTGTTGAAGGTAATGGTTAACTTTTGGGGACTACAGCAGTACCATGACTTAGTATGTTATAATTTAAGGGTGTACTAATATTGTTTCTACTGTCAAAAATGCCAAGCAATAGCTGTTTTATCTTTTGACGTAACAGATACGGTATTTCATATTTACCATAATGCAGTCAAATAGGTGTTTGGTAAAGTTAAACTCCTGAAAGTTAATAGGAATCTTCTCATCAGCTTCTTTTGGATCTGTTTTTAATCTCACTTCCTTTTATTTCTCATTTTAAGTTCATAGTGCATTAATATTACTTCAGGAGAGGTCAAACACATCCTATCTATTTATCTATCAATTAATTCAACCCAACTGGTTTATAATAACATAAAACCTCAGCACATCGCAATATTGCATGAGTATTAACTTTAAAATTTTGTGGGAAGATGTCAGTTAAGAACTATATCCTGCTCCTAGTTTTTTCCTCCTAGGTTAGGCATTTTCATCCTATTTTACAGAGAGTTGCAAATGTCTATAGCTGAGAAATGTGTTTTTCACATTTATGTTTGAGTAATTTTCAGTAACACTTTCAGTCATTTTTAAGTATGCATATACAGCTTGACTATTTTCCTTCAAGTATAGGTGTATGCTCTCCCTCATGTTGTGACTGCTGGCATTGAGCTTCTGATTTCCAGGAAAATATATGAAATCACATTGGTATATATTAGCATATATAACATCTCTAGACAAACATTTTAACTCAAGTAGACTGTGTATCCTTAGGTGGAAGAATAAATGCCTCAGTATGCTGTGATAAACTGTTTAATAAAATAAAAAAATAATGAAACCCTTCTTTTCAGTCCAGGCTGCTGTATTGCCATGTATTTTATTGGTCTGAGAGGCAGAATTCTTGGCAGAGAAATCATCCCATGGGCCACATAAAGGGCACATGGTATAATTCAGCCTAGTGTAACTATAAATGACCAGAATAGAGTTGAAAAGGTCTGCTCAATTCAATATCTGATTTATGTTTTGTGTAGTGGTGAGGAGATTTTGGAACTGACACAGACAGAGGGTGAGCTACATGCTGCAGATGTAACTGTCCAGGTGAGAGAGAGTACATGGAGCAGAAGCATTTCACAGTGATTAGTTCAGTCAATACTACTCTCTTCATGGCAAGACATTTATTTTCAAAATTCTTCAGGTAGTCATATGTGCTAGACATTTATAGAGGTGCATGCTATCTACTACGTTTTGAATAAAAGTGTATTTTTCTCTCGTGACATTTATCTGTGGAATTCCTTATGAAAGCAAGGGGAAGGTCAAGTCTGTTGAAAGTGTGGTTAACGACAAGCTACGCAAATAGGGTAGAACGGAGGGGAATTTTGTCCTTTTTTTACGCACTAGCAGAAGCTATTGCACAGATGATCTGACCTTACTGGGTTTGGTTAGAAGATTCTCCTCTCATTCTTCTATTGTTCTTGGCTTCATCACACATGCAGAATTTACACTTCATAACAAATATAATATAGATCGCAAACAATTTCTTAGTAATTTCCAGAAATAAAATATTAACCACTAGAAATATGCTTTTACCTTTATTCTAGACAGAAAAACAGTATTTTGGAAAACAAAAGCTGGTTTTTAAAAAGAAAAAATCTTTTAAAGCAATTCATTACTCTGGAAAACATATCTACTTGAATCATGTATAAACTTTTTCCTTGTAGAAATATTTAGTAGTATACAAAAGGACTAACTATTCACTTCTTGAATGTTCAGTAAATCAGCTTGTGTTGACTGAAAATATAAGGCATAAAATGTTTATCAGTGCTTAGATTAAAGAATACATGGATTATTTTAGTATATAGAAATGCAGTAAGCTTAAGTAATAAAGAGGTGTTTGAAAAAAAGGAAAAAAATTAAATGTTTTTTCCTGCAAAATTTCAGTCTGGATGGACATTTTCCAATAATGATATTTTGTTGTAAAAATTGTGCACTGTCAATTATTTTCCTTTTTACATAGTGTTTGTTCATGTATTTTAGAAACCCATTTTATTTGCATCTTTCCTGGTACTTGAACATGTAGATTGTTATGAATTGTAAGACTTATCTGAAAGAGACTGAAATCGTAAATTTTAGATAATTTCTGACTTATTGATCAAGTTTAGTGCAAGTAGACATGACAGACTGATTTTGTTTACGTTTTGGGGGTTTTATTTGTTTGTATTTCTGTTTCGCAGACTCCTATTTTTGGTGATGATGGGTTTTATTAATTAAAACCCAACAAACCTATTTCTGTTTCTCAAATAAATCAAGATTTCTCTAGGTTCCTACAAAGTTGCAAACAGTTTTTGGATATCCTGTCATCCTGAGCTGTGAGATGTGTTGTAAAAAATTTGTTCAAACATTTGTATTGAACAACTCTTCACTATAAAAAGGTCTAAAACTTTTATTTGATAAGGTTAAGTATACATAAAATCTTTATTTCCCTTTTGATTATGGTATTTTGCCTGAGAAATTTCAGCTTTTATGTAGATATGACAGAAGTCTTAAAAATTCCCAAGATTTCTTGATAATTTTTAGGTCTGCAAACTTCAGCACAACAGAGAATGGTTCTTTCTACTAACCTCTCCTAATTTTTTTTTTTTTTTTGTGGCCATTTCAGTGGAGACTTACTAGTGTATAACATTAGTGGTCAATAGACTATGTTTGTGGCAAACTTTTGCTCAGAAGACTGACAACCAGAGGGTTAATAGGCATTGCCAGACACTTGTACATTTGCCATTTTTTAAAGCAATGTAGAAGAACGAAGAGAATACTATTTAAATTTTGGCAATAAACATATCTAATGGAGTATTAAAGGTATTTAAATTATGTCTAAGTAGACCTCTAAACTCATTTAACAAAGAAATGACTGCTAATGCTTTAGATAAAAAGACTGCTGTATTGGGTAATGTTCTTTGAAGGGCAAGTGATATGGGTCAACAGAAAATTCTCTATCATGTTAGTTAACAGTTTATGTTTTATTTCACCTTAAGCATTTTGAGGATGTATTGCTTATTGTGTACTTTCCTCATCCACAAATCAAAGCTGCAGAAAACATTATTGTGTAGACTTCACGGCAAGAAGCTTTGCACTGCTGATGATGTTTTTAGCAGGAAAAAAAATATGTACAGGTCTTTTCAGGAGTCTTGTTTCATTAAATGCAACACTAAAAAAATTAGTAATAATAATAATGGTGCGGATGGACTCGTGCAGCTGGAGATTGCATTAACACTTGCTCTGCATAAACGTTTCTGGAAGGAATACAAGACTCATGGTCTTGGTTTTGAATTATTTTAGTATTTTGTTTGCATACCTTCCAGAAGAGAAACAGAAGTAAGAGTTCAGAAAATTGATTGTAGATAAATGATTCAAATGGGAAAATGTGAAGCTTTTTTACCAGTTTTATCTATCTATCTGTATAATACACCAGCTGTAATTAATTTTATGTAACTTTATCCATCTGATAATTAGTTATTCTTTCTTATTTCATGTTAGCTATGTACAGTATAGAAATTTTAATCAGAGCTAGGTGATACAGTTTTTCTATATAGCCAAGAGAAATCTAACCAACATTCTTGCTTTAGTATGCAATTCATCACACCTTAAAAAAAAAAAAAAGTATATTTGATTAGAAAACTTGTACACTAAACTATTAGCAGGTAGAGATTTCTCTCCAGTGAGTATAAGTGAAAGCTTAACAACTGCCTTAAACCTGAAGCCTGAGTTCTGGATGAAGATGAATTTTAACACAAACTATTAACCACAGCAGGGGGACTCTCTCAGAGACAGAATCATTTCACTAGCTCCTTTGTAAGTGCTAATAAAGGCAAAAAAACAAATTAGCTGGTACACTAGAGAAGAGAATATACTAATTAACACACAGTTTGGCATATACTTGACTAACAGTTCCGGTAGTATACAAACAATTTTGCTTAAATAGTAAAAAAAAATTACCACATCATCACTATTACAACAGTTGCAGAGAAGATATTAAAGTAACACTCACCTAGATGTTCCTTTATTCAGATTCGTTTCACTTTGTTAGCTTGCCATTTAAAAATATTTAGAGAGTGCATCCTTAACACAGTCCTTAGAAAAGTAGTCATATTTATGTGGCTTTTTTTTTGCACTGCATGCAATCTTTATAACTGCATCTGCAAAAATGGCAACTATGGTTGCAAATAGCAGATCAAATATTTCAACCATGATCTATATTTGCTGGCTCCTGCTAAATTTATTGCAGTTTAACAGGAAATTTCTTTGTACAATTTTGCTGCCTCTTATTCTCCTGAACTTCACATCCCTGTAACCTGACAGAAAGAAGGAACAATCACCTGTTTTCTCACAGTCATATGGCCAGTCATCTACATAAACCATTGCTGTGCATAGACTACATGATAGCTATACATCTCGTGCTTCTTTCCACTACTCTGTTTTATTTGCAAACCCTTAAACAGGTTCTTGTTCACCTTAACTGGTTACCATATTAGAATGCTTACCATGAAAAAGTTGGGTTTACATTTATGTTGATATTTACTGTAAAAAAACCTAAGTAGACTCATAATATTTGCTTAATGATACTTTCCTTCATGTTATATGTCATGCAGAGAACAGATGAATGTATGTATAATTGTGTGTTAGAAAGTGACATCATGAGTGTAACATTGGCAAAACATAAAGAGAGTAGAAAAGAACAAGCAGCGGAACATGCTTGTCAAAGAGTACAAGTTTTAGTGCAATAACGTAGAAGAATTCAGAACTATTCCAAAGTGAGAGTATTGATACCTACAGCAGACCCTAAGCACTAGGTGTAAGTTGCATTGCTGCAGGGTTAGGTGTGCTGTTGACGTCAGGATTTAAGTATAAAGTATTAAGCAGGTTGGCAAGTACTGCCAACAAATCATGAGCAAACTAGAAGTGATTTGAAATGGTACCTGCTCATGAGCCCAGGTGGGGGGAGAAATACAGTATCTTTTACAGTTTAGTATCACAGAAGGTATGAGTTACCAATGCAAGAGCTCTGCAGGAGTCGTGGCCAAAGAAGAAAAAAGACTATGCCTGAAGTTTACATGGACACAAAATTGAAAGCAGATTCTTTTTTAAGAGGTAACAAAATTCATGCTGAAAACCCAAAGGAAGGATAATATCTGTTTACATTTGAGAACTGCTAGCTGTGATGTTTGTTGAGAGTACAGCCTACAGCAGTAAGGCAATGTCACAACAAGGGTTTGCCAGAGTGCTGAATCTCTGTTTTGCTGCCTGCAGTTGGTGTGAGGAACATGCTGAAAAGCAAGTGGTGAACCGAGTTGCTAAAGCTGTTTTTTACTGGAATACATGAATCTTTAAGTTATGCTTATTTGTTAGTATGTCAACACACATCAAAATGTGAAGCACAGCAGTACAGTTCAGCCATGTGAATGGCCATGAAACTGGAAAGATGCATTCTCTGTTGTGTCCTGTGGAATGGGAATGTTACTCTGCTGCTTTTATTGTCAGCTCTACTGCCTCACATACCCTTGCTGCAGTGAGTCTCTTGTGTTCTCTAGTTTCAGACCTGGTAGGTAAAATCTTGCCCTGCTGAAAACAACAGGAGTTTAGCTATTGATTTCTGTGACTTTCTCTAAATTGGTTGACCAAGGACTTCTGTGTGCTGGGTGGAGCTCTCTGTGCTGACTGCTTGCTGACCTTTCTTCCCAGCAAGGGAAAGCCAGGAATGCTGCCAGCCCCTCATATATCAGCCTTATTTTTTTTGAATTAAATTTTACATATATAGCCATTGCACTCCTTTTCCAGGTCTCTGATTTTCTGCTTGGTCAAGATGTGATCGATGAGGTGAAACTTTTGCCATAGGATTAAATCCTCTAAGTGCAATCTGCAGACACTTGCATTGCACAGACATGCTTGCATTGTAGTTTTTTGTCATGCCATTTTCTCATGTCTTTTTATTTCACATAGAGAAAATATCAGAGCCTGTTATAAGAAAAAAGCCCTGAAACTTACTCTGAGGAAAAGGATGTGAAAAACTGAAACCAAATGCTTTAGGAATACTTCCATTTACTGCCATGACAACCACACCTCTGAGATTCTGCGTTGCCACTTATTTTAAACCTGGGTCAATAACTACCTTCTTTGGCCAGACACCTGAAAATGCACTGCATACTCTTTTGGCCGAAATTCATGCTATACCTAAAAGCAAGACTAGACCAGAATAAAAAGAGTGATGGATAAGTTGGAGGGGATTTCCAGACTTACAAGACTGAAGGGGAAATTAGAAAATTCAAAACAGCATTTGTGAAATGATGTAAAGACAGTGATGTAAACATTTTTTTCACATCTTTTACAAGGTGCAGGACTGAAAAAATACAGAACTACATTTTAGCTTTAGTACTTTGGCCCAGCAGAGGCAGTCCGGTATAGGATTTTAATTTTCCAGGTTAACTGGCCTAGAAAAACTAAGCTTTTGCATCAGGAAAAGGAAAGGTCACAGATTATTAGAGGACTGAGAAAGCCTGCATGCCTAGATTCACTTGGAAAAGATTGAAAATGCTGTCCCTAATATACAGTTATGCACTCAGTATATTTAAAAAAAAAAACAAAACAGAACAAAATATTAAGCAATATTTTCTTAAAGCAAGAGTTGTAAAAGGTTCTAAAAATTTCTTTTTAGTGTGAATTAATCATTTTAGTACATTATATTCCATGATGATCATTATTTATTTCTATTGTTTCCACTCAGAAAAGCTAAACATATTGGAACGGACTCCTCCTGCTGTGTTTGGCTTCTTTGAATTGTTGGACAAGTCTGAAAAGAAACTGGAAGCAGGCTGCTGTTGCTCATTCAAGATTTCCCCTGAGATGTGAAGAAAGGAAAATCTTGGAAAAGACAAAGTCGTTGCTCTTGCATTTCCATGCATGTCAGGTTAGTGATTATTTTAGGAGTAGCAAAAGGCTTGTCTGCTCTTGCTTGTCTCTTCCTCACAGTGAGGATCCCCACATATTAAGAGCTGAGTATCCTCCCCTTAAGGAGTCTGCTGAGTCACCAATAGATTCCCTCACTCAGGCGTTATCCCATGAGGACCAGATGACATGTCACATGCAAAAGGCTAGGATTGAAAGATTAAACTAAGACGTACAAAGCAATAGGGAAAATTATATTTTAATGGTTTCAACCGTGGCCACCTCTAAGCTTACTTCATTTAACTTTCATAAAGATAAGATATTTGTGAACTTGAGTGGTGCACGTACATTTAAAATGAGGAGACATATCAAGTTGATCTGCACTAAATGATATCTAAGAAGGAAACAAAATATAAATTGAAATGGATCTGTGCCACAATTGTGGCAAACGTGATAAATGCCCTTTCAAAAACGTCTTTGCAGATTTTAAAACAATGATATCAAACTATGGAAAAAAATGTCATTAAAAATGGATGAGCAACAAAAAAGAAACCTGAATCCCCTCCCCAGATACCTCATCTGCTTATTAGCACATCTGTTTTCCTTTAGGTAAGACAAAAAGATTCTTACCACATCCCTTTTCAGGCCTTTAGTAATGGAATTAATCCTTTTAAAGAAGATATGCATTTAAATATATTTGTTATGTCAATCTAACAATCAGTCTTCAAAAAGTTGAACAAGCATGCTTTTGCTGAAAGAATATACAGCTCAGCTTCTTCATGGAAAAACTCTAAAATCACCATACCTTCAATATAATAGGGCAAAGCTTAATACTCCAGTTGAATTCAATGACCAAATATCCAATAAACAGTGATAGTGTAAGAACTTATTTGGACCAAAGAATATGGTTGATTTCCAATCTTTAATTTAAGTATTTAGTAAAAATGGGTGATTATTTCCTTAGTGTTGTGTCTAAAAGTCAGTAAATCTTATTTAATACTGCCTCAATACTTGAAATTTTTAAGAATTTGGTGGTTTTATTTTTGCTTTTCAAATAGTTAAATGTGTGTAAAAAAGACTCCGTCTATTGTAAAGATTATTTCTAAGAAGACAATAATGTGGCAAAAATAAAACATGTTCATCTATCACGGTCAATGAAAGAAATTTTCAAACTATCATTGTGTTTGGAAAAAGTTTTGTACAGAACTATAGCAAGAATTTAAATATTGAGAAAAAGCTGAAGCTGTCTGTAACTGTTCCTTCTTTGTATTTCTAACATAGTTTTTCATGGAAGTGCTTGTCTATTTGGAGCATGACAAGAGGTGAGGTCTCTTCTGTACCACGTGAAGAGAAATTTTGCAGCTTTTAAATCTAATTTTTAAGAAAACATTTGATGGGCGTGGCAAACCATCTCCCTTTGGAAGAAATACAAAAGCCGTTTTTTGGTTTGAACTTCCAGTGCTCTGGTTTTCTTTCGCAAACTACTAATTAAACTTTCAGAGCTCTAGAAAGATAGTTTCCCTTCAGTGTGACCTAGAGGTGTACTTTAGTAAGTCACTGTCTAAGAAACCATGCAATACAAACTTATTCTTAATATGCTACATCAAGTGATGATATCCCACTCTGATTTTAATTTCAACCTTAGTTAACACCTAAAACGGGTAAAAAAATATCCAATCCTTTCCTCATTCTAGATCACTTTTTTTTAAATTACTTGAGCCAGAGGTTCTCCCTCAAAATTTTTGCTTTGAATCAAATGAACACTCAAGAAAAAAGAATATATTCTTTTTGCCACTGTTTATCAGACGGATGGAAAATGTGACTCCTCAGTTGCATGCCACCTCAATTGCTGGACCACACAAGGCTTTTCAAGGCTTGAGCTGTCTTCTTACCAGTGCTCTATAAAGTTTAATATAATGTCTCTTTTCACAACCAGTACTTAGTTGTCAAATATATGTGCCAGTCTGGTAAGAAGTGAATAAAGCTGATGCAAAACCTATTTCAAGTGGGCATATCCAATATTAAATGTCACATTTTACTGGTTGACAAACATTATCACTTCATTTCACAGTACAGTAAACAACTCATAAGTCACTGGCTAATTTGATTGACAGTAGCCTTGGGCATTCTTTAGAAATCATTTAGTATACTGCATGGAGTCAGACTTTCAGGGTAATTGACCTCAACAATATGAAAAAAAGTCCTATAGTCTGCTTAAAATGAAGGGAAAGGGGAAAATCAAAAATGTGAGAACAATAAATTATAGAAATTTCTCATTTGAGTAAGTAACAGCTTTAATAGCTTTCTTTAAGAACTGAGTGCACTCAATTGAACATCTGCTTTCCAGCTGTGTATATTGATATATTACCAGGGTTTTATCCTCTTCTACTTTAAACATATCCATAAGTTTTTCAGAGCTCCACTACCTGACTTTCTGACAATGCCTTGATTGTGAAAGATATAAAAATGTCAAAAATTCTGTAGGCCATTTTATGCCCAGGATATTATTTTTCCATTGAATCCAAAGACAGATGTCTACAAACAATTAAACCATTCTCCAATCACACCTTGTTCCAGCTGGGATCATAGAATTAAAAGGAAATAAGCCATCATGATTCACTTATTGCTGGAGTACCTAGTGTTTCCTGTACTGCTGATAGATTCTTATTAAACAATTCTGTCGATGGAAAATGAAAATTGTCCGCTGCTTGAACTTCTGAAGGTAGTTCTTTGATATTAAATTTGATTTTCTTCTCTTATAATAATTCATACTCTTAGTGACTGACTTCAGAAATTCCCATTAGATGGAGATTATGTTATCTAAAGCTTACTAAATCCCACATCGGGTCTCAGGGAGTTTAGCTGTAAAGTAGAACACTGAAAAGACCTATAGAGAAAAGAGGAACTTGCTAATCAAAAAAGCGTAGCCTGGTGACTCTTCTATCAAAGGAGATGTGGAAAATGTTTACTTCTTTCCCCCCATCTTAATATGAAGTTACCTTTTTCAACTCCCTTTGCCACTGTTTCTTGCTTGGCAGCCACAAAGCTCAGAGTTCGTAAGTCCAGAGCAAAGGGGCACATAATATGTGCCTATGAACCAAAATGTCATCAGTATTTTGACGTTTTAGTGTTTCAGAACAGCTATACTCCCATTCATGTGGGGAACATTTAATTTCTAGACTGCGCCCAAAAATGTTGCTAATAAAATATTTCTGCACTTCGTAGATAGATGGTTTGTGATCTTAGGTTATATATTTTGAAAGAAAAATACGCTCTCACCATTTCCCCTGGACACAATAGAGCAGACACAAACAGCCTTTGTTTCAAAAAGATGTTATAAAATTGAAGGGGAAAGTTACTGATTGATATGTTTAATTTTATTAAATGGTACCAAAGAAACATGATAGCATCTTTCAGAAACACTAGCAATTAAAAGGACGCGTTAAAGTGTGTAAGTAAATCTCAGTCTTGATAAGTCTTTCCAAAAGATTGACACATATTAAACTTCTGACTATGGAAGTTGCAATCAAATGAGAAGTTATTTCCTTTAAAATCTTGAGATTCTCAATACATCAGAGGAGACAATCAAAAGATAAATCCAAAAGACAGAGAGCTGATGCAAATGTGTTTCTTTGTACCATTGCAAATCTGTACTAGGTCTGTTTATACTACACACTTCTTGCATATATTTATGCACACTTAACCTAAAAAAAAAAAAAATACAAGGTCAGCTTCTGCTCACAGGCCCCAGCCCAGCATGTTCTCAAGTTCAGCATAGGAATAATAACTTTGACATCAAGAAAATTCCACATATGTTTAAGTGATTTAAATGTTCACAGGTTCAGGGTAATTTTATTTAGGATCTATTCTCTTTTAACAGTGAGCACGAACATGACTTCCACTTTCCTTCCTGTAGACCCACTGTTTATAACAGAAAAGAAATTTGTATAGCCAGGCAACTCTTTGCATAGGTATAAGTTTATATAACAGCAATTATCCCTTGTGTCCATCCCATCCCACCCTGTCTGTGTCCCCCTGCTCTCACTCCCTCCCTTCCCCTGACTGCTTATTGTATTTTATCCAACAACCCTGGGACACACAGGCTCAGATATGTTTAAAAATCAAGAATAATGTAGACATGTTATTTGGCCAAATGTATGAGACAAAAGCTGTTCAACATCTGTCTTGCAGAAAGAAGCACTGAAGTAGCACTTCAAGGGAAATTAGATTCAGAAGAGCTAATAATTTTTTTCTATTTTTTTTACCTGTTTAATACTCCAGTTTATGAAAGGAAAAATCCTGATTTTCTCTGTAGGTACACAGGTTGTAATTTTTTTTCACTGTTGAATTAAGGATAGGATTTAAAATGAAAAAAAAAAATGGAACAAAACTTTTAAATTCCCCCTGTTCACTTCATCTCCACCTGGATCCAACTAGGAGTTTAGTATTCACAATGCTGCTTTTTAAAAGCCAGGAAAACTCAAATGAAGAGTCATTATAACGATATTGAATACTTCCATCCAGAGATTCTTGCATTTATCATGGAGCGTGTGTGGAGTTGTGGGGAACGGAAATACAGAAAATAAACACAAAACATCAACATTCACACAACATATAAATGGCAGAAAAAAGAATTTCAGAACTCCTGAGATTTTAAAACACATGCTAAACCTCAGACACTGCTTCAGCTCAAGCAGTTCAGCTGAATTTAAGGCTTCAGAGATTATACTTGGATTTTCAGTTGATTTGAAAGTTGTTCTCTCTAGATATGAAACACCTGCAAACGCCTGCTAAATGTGGAATAAATCTTGCTGACTGATGAAGGAAAGAATATTTTCTTAAGCAACTGCTTATTCTTTCCTCCAGATCTGTTATGTGTGGTGAAAAGATACATGATATTTGTTGCTTTCTCTTCCATCCTCTGAATTACTTTTCAGGAGTTTTTTTTCCCTCCTCCTGTATCTCGAAAAGTAAATTCAGGGATATGCTTGACAATCAAGTCCTTTATAACACTTACAAATGCTAGTAATTTGTGCCCAGTAAGGGACCTTCTTGTTCCAAAGATATAAAAATTGCATTATTTGTATTTTACAAAGCCTACTGTGAGACACAAGGGTGGAACATGCATGCTTCAAGCATTAGTTGCCCTAAGCTTCCTCTGCAGAGTTTTTTTAGTTGAGTAAAAGAAATTTCCCCATAGGTTTACCGAGAGCTTAGATATACTCACTGTCTCTTAAGTCTCTGTGCATATTGTAATGTTATCATGGTGGACTTAAAAATCTTTCTTAAAATGCCATTAAAACGCAGAACCTTTGTCTTATTTTTAATATTCTACTTTCTAAAAATGTATTTATTGAACAATTAGCATTTTAAGTAATTTGTCCTCCCTCAGCATTAAAAGGCTCTAAATTTTCAAAATTAGCACCACTGAATTATGTTGTTTATAAGATCTGTCAAGAAATCATAGTTGATATTGATTTGGATTACTGATAAAATGAATTTATATGAAAAAACATGGATTTAAATTTATCTGACTGGAAAGAGAGGGTCTGGCAATTTTTTTCTAGTTTAACATCTTAAATCAGAATGGTGACATCCTAATTGGCATTCAAAGGAATATCGAGGTAGGAAAGTGTTGCTGCAGGAGTGAATGTTAACAGTGTGAAAGATTTACACTTACATCTGGGAAAGTCACGGCACATTGGATGAGCTCCAGCAGGTAAGAAACCACTGTGTGGGAAAGGCAAATAATTGTATGTCACAGGATCAAAGGAGTTCTTGAAATGTTAGAGGAAATTACTACATGAGTTTAGAAGAAAGGTTTTTTCCCTCGTGGAAAGCTTGCACTGGCTGTTGTATGCGGCCAGTGAAAGAGAAGGCTGTGTGTCCTAAAAATGTCGGGAGGCTATTGCCGAAGTGATTAGGGAAGCAGGTTGCAGCACAGAGATCACACTGCACTTTGGCATGTGAAGGAGACTTACAACGTGAGATTTCAAACCAAAGAAAACTCCCACAAGAGCTGAGGGCTAAAGAAAGATTCATTTATTTTGTGTAGTTGTAGGATAGGGCTTTTTTTAGCAAGTGGTTCGAGGTTTGCACCTAAGCATCAAAGCTGATTTTTGTAAGGGTTATAGGAGGATGTATTTTACTGTCTTGCTGAATTTTTGCAAATAAAATTTGATTTGGTTAAGATATCTCTGTTTCATGATCCATTGCTTCAATAGTCATATGCTGCAGAGAGTTAAAAAAAAAAAAATAGATGAAAGTTTCAAATGAAACTAATTCTTTTATACCCTGAGATAGTCCAGATGTTGATTAAACTGCCTTCAACATGCCATCAGGTGTTAAATTTTAGGTCTATGGCAAAAGCCAAATGAAAAACTCTTCCTGCCTCCAAATGTAGGAGCATGCCAGGATATTTATCAAGGTAGCAAAAGTCAGATGAGCAGGAACTTAAATAAAAATCGAATACCAACTTCAGGATTTGGAGTTTTGAAATTCCTTGAGATTAGTCTCTCTTGGTTTCCCTTGAAATTAATGATGGCAACAGAATTGATTTAGATGAGAATGTAGTGATCTTAGCCAAGAGCAAATCTTCAAATCCTGCTCTATGAACACCTAATCCTGAGAGATTAAGTTACAAAAAGCATTTGTAGTATTCTTTTTTCAGCTTTCTTCCCATGGCGCTATACCCTAACAAAACAAACAACCATTTTGCAAGGATGAACTTGTGAAAGAAAAAGTAATCTCATTTTCTGTTGTGCAAATTGGCCACATACTTTAAAACTGTGGTTTAGATAATGATTTTATGTGCTACTACATAACTAGTACAGAGTCTCTGTAAGATAATATGCACATGCTCACTGCAATAGAAGATGCTAATCATGTACTTTAATGAACTCCTGTTGTTTATAGAGGAATTGTAGCTAACTCTAACCAAAATATCCTGTCTGTGAACTCATTTATTTGATTCAAAACATGAAGATTAATTACTACCCAGCTAATATACCTCTAAAGAATTTATTTAATGATCACAAATGTCAATCACTTAGTGAGTTTATGTAATTAAAAATGCTTTTGAAAACTAATGTTGACCCATGCCTCCACTTATCACAGTGTGTAGGATATTCAGGTGAGAAACCTGGAAGGGACCTCAGAGTTGTTTGAGAGTTGACTAACCTGGGACAACATGTGCCAGGTTCTGACCCTCACCCTCAGGGTAAAGGGTGGTGAGCAATTTCTTTTAACTGTTGATACAGATTACATTTCCTTCCAGGACTTTACAGACCTTAATGAATTTCCAGAAGATATTCTTGCACAAAGCGAATCTATTACTCCCCTCCTAAAATATATTCTGGTTTGAGAGTGAGAAGACTGAACAATAGAGTTGCTCCTGCTTTGTGTCCAAATGCTACACACAGTTACACTGATCTTTTACGGTATTTGTTGTCTTTAGTTGAACTTTTTTTTTCTTGAAATAGGCATTCCTGATTATGAAGACAAAACACTGTAAGTAAAGGATTAAAATAAAGTTTTTCTCAAGTCACACCTTTTCCCTTTATCTCAAATAAGGTTTCTAAATTCCAAAGCAGCATTGTCTTTTGGCAATGGCATCATGTTTAGAGTTACTACTTCATCTGTCATGTGATATTAGTCTATACACCTTTTTTAAACTTTTTTTCATTTTCAATTTCTGACTTCAATTTTCTGTCTCTTGTTTGTAATGTGCAGGTTCATGGTTAAAGAAAAGGAGACTATGGCTGAAGAAAATCTCATGGAAAGATGTTGATATTGTAACCTTACAGAATAACACTAGCACAAAATAAGAGAATTTAGTATGTCGCTGTAAAGCCAAGAACTGAGAGATGCAGCAACATCAAATCCAGCGAAAGAATGAATTATTTATTAAATTTACAATCATTTTTATATAGTCAACTTCCATAAAGCGATTGAACAATGTTCACACACCTCCTAGGGTGATTGGTTCAGTTTCTATCACATCCACGGTAAAACATTTCTCAGTGTACCATAAACAGAACTTAGCAAAACACCAGATGTGACTATCGTCTGGATAAACCATCTTACTGTTTTCATATCTTGCGTGAGAAAGGAAAGGTTCTCAAAGAATTAATGCAAGAAGCTGGAAAATTCTTCTGCTAGCAGCAGTTTGGTATCCGCATTAGTATATTAAATGATAACAAAATAAATCTGTCTTCTTCCTGTCCTTCAAGAATTCAGTGTTTATTAGATAGTACTTATTCATTAAACTTCATTAAACAAAGTAGGTACATTCTAGTTATATCACATTGGAAAAGGGTGTTGCTGCTACTTACAAGTTTCTGACAAATTGTGAGGTATGATCATTAACTGTAGAGGTTTCTGCACTTCAAACAACATACTTCTTCTTTTACTGGAAATGAGAAGTGAATATTTTGTCTGTATCTCTTTATTGTTTACCTGGTTTTCATTATATGTTCTTTAGCCTGATGAAAATTACCTGAAAGAGGGTTTTTGTTAAGTTCTGTTTCCTTCGCAATCAATACAGAAAATGGGACTGAGGGGAGGAACCCAAGGTAAAAAAGGAACTTCAGCTTGAATAAATTCACTCTCCACTGTTCATGTAACTAAAGAAAAAGGAGGAAAGGGATTTAAAATGGGAAACACAAAGAAATAAAATGTTAAGCAACATTGAAAGTAGAGGTGTGTATTTTATTATATATGAAAGGAAGACGTATAAAAGAAGCAGTAGAAATTACGAGGAAAGTACAGTCTAGTCTTAAGTCTGGGCTTCCTGTCAGAAAGTTGTAGTGCTTGAAGTATTATTGGGGAAAAAAGGAACTGTTCTATACAATTACCCCTGAAAAATTAATAAAGAATTGGAGGGGGAAAACCTTTCAATACCTCTCATTTCCACTCCCTGAAGTTTTAAAATAGGAAGTTTCAACTCTTGTGTCCTGTGATTTTTCAAAGTAAGTGCAATTCAATACACCAGAAATCACAGCAGAAAACACATTCTCTCCAAATTTTCACCTATTTACAGAGTAAACAGATTTTGATAATGCGTAGAAATATTCTTTTATCATTTTAAGAGCTCAAATGTCAAAACAGCTCATCTGCTTAGCTTGTAAAGTCTCCTTTTCCTTGGCAAACCTTTTCAACACCATTATAGCAAAAATGAATGAGAATGAATAGAGAAGAGTTAACTTGGAGCAAGTGAATGTACTTTGTTTTGAGATTCACAGTGCGAAATTAAAAATAGCTTTCATTTCTATCCCAATTAGAGCATAATCCTACAAAAACTAGGACTAGATTTCTCATGCTTGCTTATTTTTTCCCCCAATTTACAGGGTGGTCTTTTATATATATTAATCATAGAGACCCTTCTTTATGTTGATGCTTTCACATCTTTGTTCACACATCCAAGGTTTCAAAACAAGCTACCTATAAACAGGAGTAACTTTTTGAAGGTAAAGTAGTTACATAATACTATCAACAGTTTAGGCTCTAAATTTGATCGTTGAATGCCCTACATAATATATTTCAGAGCCAAGGAGACATTCCACTTTAAATCTTTTTATGCTTTAAAAATAGAGAAGAACCATATACACTTTTCCCCTTTACCCTAGTTCTCAGCTAAAGGCACAGAGTAAATTAAGTATGGTTTCTTGATCTTTTTCTTTACAAAGTACCAAAAAACTGTTTGAAACTTTTTGAACTCTTGTGAATGCCTCTAGAACCTTTACCTTATTCACTTCAACTACGGTAAAAAAATGGTTCAACAGAATTAGCCGTGATCTGCTAATTTTGAGGTCAACATTGCTTTACTTGCAAACAAAACTCCAAAATAAAATGCAGTTATGATGATATGTTCCTTTAAAAAGTATTCTGATCTGCCCCTTTTGTGTAATGTTCTATACTCATGCTTCATGTATACTTTAAAAAACAGCTGTGACAACACATGAAATGTATCTGATATTTCTAGATTTACCTATCTCTTGTTCTATGTAAACACCTTTCTTCCTCTTCTGAGATAGTGATTTTCATATTTGACATGCACAATAGCACCTCCTGCTTTGGGATATAATATGCTGTATCTCCTGTAAACCTCATCCCTCTTATTAAAGCCTAAAATATCTCCCAGCCATTGTTTTGCTTAGTGTTCTCTGCCTCTGGAGTCTTGATGACATAATTCAGATCTGCTTTCAAGATCCTCACCTTAGGCCAATTACATTCTAATTGCATGACTTTATGATTTCTTGGGAAAGGAGAAGTAAAGCATTTCATATTACATTTTTTAATAGTTTGAGGGGGAGATGACAAGCAGAAGATATAAGCATTACATGCTAAAACTGTGTGGACATTTTCTTTAAATAAATGTGACAGCGCAAAATCAACGTGTACTATGCATAATGGATACTCAGTGAATCACTGTTAAGGTTTTTAAAAGTGATTTATTAATTTAAATATTTTATTACCTTCTATCAAGATGTAGGTTTGGGAAACTTACTGAAATTAAAAAATATTTTTTGTGATTTTTTGTGATTATTTTTTGTTTGATTTTCACTTTAATTTATGGTGCTTTTATAAAAGACAAGATTTTAAAGTAACCTTGTGATCAGCATGGAAATATTGAGAAGACATTTCATAAAAGTGGATGTGTAGGAGGTAGAGACAAATCCAAATCCTGGAAGAGAAAACAAACAGATTTAAACTGCAAATAAAGTGACAACTGCACACAATAAAGGTTATAAGCGTAATAAATCTTCAGAGCAATTTTCTTAAAAGCATGGTAGAGTGTTCATCCTCTCAAGTTTTTATATTGTTTCTAAAGGTCCTTCTAATTGCCTTCAGTTTACAGTTGGAACAAACTGTAATAGAGCTGTGCTGACTTTGCAAACAGTGATAAAAATTAGTTTCATGCTCTCAAATATTTTCTCTGACTATTAACAATCCCTACCCTTGCTGTGAACCCACCACATATGTAATAAGACAGAGAAACAACAGAAATAGAAAAACAATCAGGCATTTTTATACATCATGCTATGATTATAATTTCTACTCTTCATATGTCTTAGAACGTAAAACAAGACCCTTTGTCTTTTTATAATTTTAAGTGTTTGGATAGAAACACAGTTCTTTGTTGTTATCTTTAAAGCTGTCCAAAATGACAAAGTATAATTTTTTTTTCAATCACATATTAAATTTCCCAGTTGCTAAGATTTATCAGCTTAAAAAAAAGAATTCAGAAATTGTGAAAGGACATCTCTACACTGCCTTTGAAAATGTTCCATGTAAGCTGTGTTCCTGGACAATGAAAGAAAAATTTTCATTTTATCATTGTTATGAAGGCAAAATCAATATCTTGATTTCAGAATGCATAACTCAAAATGTTACTTTAATTAATGCTCTTAGGAGAGCTAGGAAAACTAATACCTTGTCTATCTAGTTAAGATATAAAAAATACTCATAAGAAAATGCTTTTAGTAAAAATTCCCAAAAGGTGGACTGTGATAAGCACTGCTCTGCCTATCCTTACTACACAATTTCTGAGATATCTTTAAGAAGAGGTTTGTGTATTAAGTGTGAAAATTAGGAAATTAAGCCTTTTTCAGTGAGTTTTTGGAGCAAGCACACAGCACCATATAGAAATAGTAAAGACTATCATAAAGAATGTAAAGTGAATTTCAATTTGAATTTTTCGTATGCTAAATGAAAGCCAAATAACCAGGTGTGTGTATATATATGTGCATACACATACAAGCATGTCACATTTCAAACCAAAATTGTTATGACAGGAATACTCTTATGTAAATTTGGGGGGTTTTTTAAAAGGCAAAAATCTTCATCCATAAGTAAAACAAAATCAACTAACACGTCACCATCACCACTACCAATTGCATATCTTCACTGCAGGGTACTTCCAGCTTAGGTGACCTAACCTCTTACTGACCTTAGAAAGAAACTTTATTTTAAAATGTTACAGAAATTATATAAATATATAGGCCTGCTAAAATCTCCATAGTGTGGGAGGTTCATCCCCTATTGTGGCTGCCGCCAATCATGAAGACTCCACCTCAGAGGCGGAGGACTCCTCCTTCGAGGGGACGTCTGAGGGCGGCACCTCAGTCTAGGACCTGCCCCACCTTCTGGAAAGTTCTTCTGTGTTCGGTACCCCATTGGTTGAAGTTCGTTGTACCCTCCCCCCCGTT
>VZTE01003864.1:907140-1077452 GCA_013397775.1 Eulacestoma nigropectus | reverse complement strand
AGTGCTCTTCTGAAGCCTGCAAAATTTCTGACTCCTCAAAAGAATGTGTCAATGCTTCATTTTTGCAGATTATAATTATTTCTACTGACTTGAGATTCTTTCACCCATTGCTGGCTGTGATCTTTATGATAGCCACCACTGTAAAATCCCTCAGCTGCAGACTATGATGCTGTCAGATGAAAAACGTTGTCTATCCTGCTAACTTTAGTTTCTCATTAGTTCTAAGGATGGATTATGTGATAGAGTTGATAGCTAAAGGCATCTGGGGAAGACTTGCTCCCATCAAGTCTGATTTACACTAAGTGAATCTTTCTCAATACAGTTTTCTTTTGTCTGTGCTAGCACTTGAAAAATTTTATGTACACCGGCAGCAAGTTTAAATGCACAGAAATACATAATTTCTTTAGTGTACTCAGTTTCTCCAACTGCTGTGCAGATTTCAGATGTTCTCCAAGCACCTGGCAGCCACAGGGATTAAGCATAGCAGGTGACATTATTATATGGGCCAGAAGCTGAGATAATTATTTAATTCACATCCTAATAAAAAGCAATGAAGGAAAAAGAGGCCTGCTATCATCTTTGCAAGATTCTCCTTCACAAAATTCAGAGAGAATCAAGAACATCAGTGTCCTATTTTTAATTTCCAGAAAAGTGGAGTCTTTCCTTAGCACTTTAACAAGGCAGGAATTCAAGGCTGTGATTTTACAAAAGAAAGAAATTTCAGCCTTCAAAGTACTTGCAGTCCTTGGTAAGGGAAGGTTTCTTTTTTTCTCTGCTGTGACATCCCTGTTGTAGGCAAGACAAGAGATGGTGATCAAAGTTACCTGATTCTGCTGAAAACTGGAATTCTATTAATAATTAAATGTTTTTAATTTCTTCTTGCCCTCTTATTACCATCACTATCATTTTTAAAAAATTCCGTCTGACTGTAATAATGCCATTGAAGGTCCCAGCTAAACCAAGCAGCCACAGAATGATCAAAATACCTACCCTGGTGAATTAATTTAAAAAAAAAATATTATTTTACACAAAATTTAGCTGCCAGTGTTTGTTCAGCATAACTGACTGTAGAAAGCCTGCTAATAGGATATATTGACCTTTTCTATTAATGCATAGGCTTGGTACTGCCATTGTCCTACACTGGTTCAACCACCTTTGGACTGTTTGTTACTACTGATGCTTCAGATGTCTGGCTTTTCCCCAGCAACTGCCTTTAAAAGTGGAAAGGAAAGTCCCCATAGTTTCTTTTCCTCTAAGCATTTGTATGTTTACACTCACAACTTTTAACTGTAGCTGCCATCGTGAATCAGTTCTGCTGCCTGGAGAATAAAGGAAAATTTTAATATGGAATTATTGTCAAAACAGAATTCAGCTGAGATCACACACTTTTAGTGACAACACCACAGATGAATACATTTACAAATAGATGAATGATGTCCAGTATCACAAATAACAATACAATGAAAGAGTGTTTTGGTCTTCCTTTGAAGTGCCTTTACTATGCAAACGATCAGCTTTAGGCTTAATTCTGCAGATAGTTCCCTTGTTGCATATTGTGTGTCCTCTGAAGCCAGAGTGCTGTATCACAAGTTGGTAATTGCATGGTGTCCAATCACCCCTTGCCTAATTCCATGTCATAGTAAATTATGAGTGTCTGGGTCCTGCAACATGTGCAGCTTTAAAAGCCAAATTATGCGATGGCGTTGTGTGCTAGGTGGTCCTGGTGAGCGCCGACCTTGATATGTAATTTAAGTAACTTTCAATGCATTAACAGTAGCTGATGGAAGTATTTAATAGTGTCACAGGCAATAGAGGCCACACAATCTCTTTTACACTTTACAAACTGGAGTTCTGCTACTGAGTAAAAAGTAAAGTGCTTTGTGGAAAGTGTTTTGTGGAAAGCCGGCAGGCGTAATGTCTTCTGCAAACTTGTACCATGGCATTATTTATATCCTTCTGTTGGTATGTTTGTCATTTTCAGGGTTATAAATGGAACATCAAAAACACGCAGCAGAAGCTGAATGAATTCTACAACTATTCCTGTATCTGTGGCTCAATTTGTATCACATTAAAGATAGCAACACTTGTGATACTTTGTAAAAAACATGTATTTTGTATCCAGGGAAATCAGGGCAGGTCTGAGCTCTGGCTGTGACAATAATTATTTTTTTTTTTTTTACCCTGAACGAATTTGCTTCAGAAATACCATGATCAAGGCATAGATTTTACAGTCTCTTATACACAAAAACTCCCAACCATTTCTGTATTGTAAATATTTTTATTATGAGAGACCATCATCATCAGAGGTCAAAGGCAATAGGCAAAAGAAGCAGTTTGAACTTGGCTTTATGAAAGTTGCTTAAGGTAGTTGGAACAGACATTTTACTGTGACTGCACATAATGCTTTTTACAATCGGAACAAGGTTCTTTGCTGCAGTGTAATCACAGGAGGAAGAGATTTTGACAGTGATTTTGTGCTTCTTGGAACAGAAATATTTTAGATCTGATAGACAAGTCATTATTTTCTACGAAAACCTGTATTTCAGGTTTTAAAAAGTAGTAGTGAACCAAGTTTGAAGGTTAGCTACAACAGGAATTTAGCTTTTATTCTGACTGTCAAACTTCCCTTTGAATCAAAATGAAAACATTTAACAATCCTGCATATTTAAAACAATAGTGCAGACCCCAAATCCGTAATCCTGTGTTTCACAGCATAAGATTTACACTCAGTAAAAGTAGGGGAGTTCATAAACTCTGTGAGATTTCACTCACTCTCTGGTGGAAGAAGATCCAAGGCTGAATTTTGCAAGAAGAAGATTTAAAAACTACTAATTCCCAGAAAATTATAGTTGCCTGACCAAGACTTCTTACATCAAAAAGTGTTGAAACTCATGAAATGGTGTCAAAAAATCGCCTCTTTCACAGAGCCCTATCCTTGTATTAATGGCAGGTAAATTTTTCAAAAGCCATTACCTGATTTAACAGCCTAAATCACATTTTAGAGGTGACTTTAGCATTTAATAATTCAGCCTTACTTTGAAAGGAACTTGGAAGTTACATGTCATCTGTTTTTGCCCTTTTGAAAATCACATCTTGTACTTAATGCAATCTTTAAGCCCCTTGGAAAAGCTGGTTTAAAATCCTTTTTGAAAATGTCACAGTTGTAAGAGTACTTCTAAACTATGGAAGTTCGAAGCTTTCAATGCCTACCTGGAATTTATTCCCTTGCTATTTCCCTTCATGTTAAAGCAGTATCACTAGCAAACCTTTTTCTTCTGTTCTTTCATGGAAAGGCAATGACATGCCTGTACCAGGAAAATGAATCAAAGCCTTTTTTTACCTGTATACAGTAAGGTGTATGTGTGGAAATAAATACATGAGGACAAGGCAGAGGTGTGGAAGGACTTTTAGATCACTAGTGCTTTTGACTGGCTTGCTGAAACTAAAATGAGTTTGTAAAATGCAGCGGATGAATAGAATTACTGGCATGATAGATTTGCCCAGCTTATCTGTAATGATCTAGCTACATTCGCAGCTATAATATTTTGCGTTTTTTGCATGATATCTCTCTAATATTCACCTCACCTGAAATCACTTATGCTGGAATATGAGGGAGACTATCCCCATTAATAAACTATCAGTGTTTTTGCAGGGTCCATGACAGCTGTAAAGTAGAGAGTAAAAACTGGAAAACCAATGGGTGACTTCAGACCTGCAAAGACCTTATCCATTGGCATCATGCTCTGCATTCTGAATACCCCTCTTTGCCCTCACTGTTTGCTGTGTGGCTAAAGATGTGCGGAAATCTTCTAGGATAAGAGTCTGTAGTTTTGATTAAAAGACAGGACACAAAATCTGTTCTCTCGCAGCCCGCAAGGCCAATCACATCCTGGGCAGGTTGAGATTAATTAACAGGAAGAAATTCTTCACTGTGGGAGTGGTGAGACACCGGAAGGAGGTTGCCCAGAGAAGTTGTGGATGTCCCATTCCTGGAAGTGCTCAAGGTCAGGCTGGATGGGGCCCTGAACAACCTGGTCTAATGAATGGCATCCCTGCCCATGGCAGAGGGGTTGGAACTAGATGATTTTAAGGTCCCTTCCAACTCAAACCATTCTGTGGCTCTATGACTCTACCTACCCTCTATTTTGGTGGTCCTAGAGAGACCAATAAAACCTTGCAGAGCACAAGGATCTCTGTGTGCATAATGCATTTTTTGGTTTGTATCTACACCCTCAGTAGTTCTTTACCCAATTTTCAAATTGTGGTGCTGCTGCACTTGTGTGTTTTTTACTATTGTTTTAATAATAAGAACTAGAATGAAGTTTAGATAGCTGAAAAGTGTAAGCAATGATCACATTTGAAAACACAGTAGGATATACCACATAAGCACTGGAATGCTACAAATGCAGTATTTAATGCTGACAGACTGCTGTTGTGACCAGAACCAGGCTTTTAGACAAGTAAAGAGGTATTTCTTGGTATCATAGGGTCACACCCTACTGTCAAGCTTTAAGTAGCACTCTGCATTGATCTCAGTGGGTAGTTGTGTTTAAAAATTTATGGCATGACCTGGCCCTTAATATGGAATGTCACCTGAAAGGAACATACAGATTTTGCTACTGCCTGCACAGTAAGAAGAAGGAGGAAACACAACAGGCCTCATGCTATCTTGGCATAAGTGGCACAACATTTTAAGCTGCATTTCATAATGTGAGCCTCAGCCTGCCTAATAACCAATACTACCTTAACTTATTTCCACTGACTTCAATGGAGCTTTGGATTTATATCTTTGTTAATGCAACCAGAAGCTAACTACACTTAGAGTTAAATGCAGAAATATTTTCATGGAAAAAAATTTGAAGCATCTCTAAATGTTTGGTATTGAAAAGATTTTTTAGATTTGGAAGCAGAACTTGAAAAGGCACATTAATAGTTCCAACTATTCTCCCAGGTTTGAAACCATAGATACTACATATCCCTTGAGCTGAAAGTTTGCTGCATTTTCCCAATCTGAACCTCAACAAACCCTTTTCTATCAATCTTAAGACTTACAACAAACTGTAAAGCATTTTTTTATGGTTTGACCAGGGAATACATTCTGAAAGCTTTGTCTATCCTGATTCAAAGTTCCCATATGCTATTTGTCTTGCTCATATATTCATACGTTTGTATAAGCTCTCATTTTTCTTTGACAGCCAATGATCTTTTATTATATGAAAGAGACTTAAAATCAGCCTCTCAGCCATGTTGTAATTATTCTGATCTTCCTGATTTGCTTCTTCCCATACAAACATCTGCTCATAAACTTGTACCACATAACAAGGCTACATATTCAGTGTGAGCAAAATCCTCTCATCCCTGTTCCATGTTTTTTTATTTTTATTTTTCCCTTTGTCTTATCAAAGGGTGTGATCTGGTTCAAATTACAATATGAATATGGCATAGCAGAGGGATGTATGCAACGAAGATTTAAAGTCACTGAGCTCACTGTAACTTCCTCAATGTCAAAAAATGTGCTGTTGTAAATCCCCTGAGACTGCCTGAACAACACTTGCATATTCCAGGCCTTATGTCAGGCTGATACCCATCTGTCTATTTGCAAGCCTCTGTCTCTTCTGTCCTTTCTGGTATCACTCCCTCTGTTTTGTGGGAATGGGAGAGGAGGGGCTCTGAACAGCAAAATTTCCCTTCATTTTGTTCAAAGGCGAGATTCTCTGGATATGATATCTCCCTGCAAAGTACTCAAATTTCATTTGCATATTGTTGTATGAGGTTTTCGTGCTAATCCTAAAAGAAACAAGTCAGCACCCAACATTTTAAATAACCTTGAGCATCACTATTGTATTTGAATAATTTAGACCAGGGTCCTAACTAACTCAATCTTGCAAATAAACAGTTTTGATAAATCTTAGTACAGGGGCTGAGGTTTTGTGGTATGCACAGCACAAAATTTGCCCAAATCAGAAGATATCAAGAAGAAGTAACATTAAACTCTGCTAGTTCTGTGCCACCCTAAAATTGAAGAGACATATGGAGTAATTTTGAACCTCTACAGGAATAGCCTGTGAGCCACAGTACAGCATAAACACTCTCTGAAGTGTGACGTGGCCTTATTCTGGCATGTCCTTCTTTTAGCACTGTATGAGTCAGATTTGTGAGGAATTCTTTGGGGGGGCCTTAAGAGTAAAGTACTTGCAGACTCAGGACTGAGATCTGCAGGTGAGTCATTGTGCAAAGTTGCGTCTTATGAATCATGCTGTGGTCAAAGGTGTGCAAATCTAGTATTTGTCACTACCATTAAATTGTTAAATACTTCTGTAAATAGCAGAATACACTTTCTTTGGCTTTTTGCCTGCAGTAAAAGAGTAATGAATTTCTTTTTCCCTATCATCATATAACTGACATGACCTTAAAATTATATATCTACCACAAGAACCCTCACTGTGATATTTTCAACTCTTGTTTTTTCCTTCAACAATTTTGAGATTCTGCTGGATGTTTAGCCAGTCATGGGTTGGTTGGTTTGGAAATACAGACTTTGAGTGGTTGGCAAACATGCATGAACTGCTTAGTGCCTGGTTACATCTTCTTGCCACTATGTGAGACAAGCAGAACATGTCCTCGTGCTTGGAAGACCAAACAAAGGATTTAATTCCCAGGAAACACATTTTATTGGTTTCCTGTAGGATGTCTATTTATGACTATCTCTACATCTCCTCTTTCTCTTAAACTAGCAGGCTAAAATGTCACTAGGGGACAACTGACAGGAAGCCAAAACCTTACACTGAACATGATTACACAAAACTGCTTTCCTTAAGAAGGCAGGGGAGGTAGGAATTAGCACTGTTCTGATGTTGTGCAGTGACTGCCCTTGACACCTGATTTCAGCTAGGTATCTGAGTAGGTGCAAAATATTACACATATCCTCTAAAGTTTCCAGAAATAGATGGTATCATCTGGAATCATTCAATTTTTATTTGAGGTTGAGCAGGAGAGAGGTGATGATATAAATAGAGCTGCTTTATAGCTGAAGTATGCAAAAGAAAATATCAACTCCTGTCTGGCAAATTATTTCCTTAATATATACAGCACAGTCTTCTAAATTGTCTCTAAATCAGTATGTGACTGCCTGAAGTGTTATGTACCTAAGAAACTGATGACCTATTCTGTTATGTGATAGTTGTCTCCAGCTTTTCTTATGTCCCTAAATTAGGAGATACTTGGTGCAAGCAAGATCACAGGATTTGGAAACATGACTTGTGCAATGCAATACCTGTTTATTAGACTGTCCTTGGATAAAAAAAAGTGGTAAGAGACTTCTCTACTCTTCTCCCTGAATGCCTGCTTAGATGTTTGTTCTCTGACTGGCCTCATGCCTCCTTTTATATTGAGTTCACAATGGCTTATTTTCAGTAGAGAAGAAGGTAATAATATTTTCAGTGTAAACACAGCCACTATCTGTCTTCTCTGATTTTTTAAGTATTAAAAAAGCGTGTGATCTTATTTTATCCATCTTATTTGCACAACAAAGGCAAACCTGCCTTGGCTAATATGTTTACCACCTTTTAGCAGAGTGCAAAAACTGTAAACTCAGGCAAAAAAAGGATTAGGAATTCAAATTTCTCACTTTGTGGGCAGCCTGTCTCAGTCTTTCAAGAACAATCTCTGCACAATTAAATACTATATTCAGGAAAGCAACAACAGCTACAATGACGAAAACCTCAGATTCCAAAAATTAAATGAACAGTGATACCTTAATATACAGTCTACAATCATACAGCAAAGTTCTAGGTAGAAGTGAAAGTAATATTTATTCTTGTACTATGTCCTTTTAGTTCTTCACTTGTCATGTACACATTGTTGATTTTATAACTATTTGTTGTAAAAGGATCCTAGAAACCTAATACACTCGAGCTGAATGCTCCAGTCAGGGCTGGATATTTGCACTGGAGGTACTGTGGCACTTAAACAGTGTGAGCAATCCTTTACTTGATTTGCGAGGTCAATGAACAAAGATGATTTCTTGGTTTTTGTTAACATTCTTTTCTTAAGTAGTGTTACGAATGGATGTGGGAGTTTAGATAAGTCCTTGCCTTTTGCCCAGGCCTCTGGCAGCAGGCAGTAACTTTACTGAGGCGGCCAGCACCCCAAAACCCACTCTCGTTCGCAAGTTCTTTAATAATGGCTGATTCGGTCTATTATAGAATGAATTATTTATTTAATAGACAGAAAACTAACAGACATAAGACTTAGCACAGACTATATACTACACAGGAATAAGGACAAAATTGAAAAAGAACTACGAGCAGGTTAACATACAGTGCACGATAAGGTACCGTCCCAATTACAGCTAGCGAAGAAATGATATAACTAGGAATCAATGTATCTTACCATCTAATTGCTGATAAGGCACATGTCCTTTCACTCAATCTTCGAAGAAGTAACCACAAAACCTGCGTCCAGATTCTGGGGAGAAGTCTCCCACACTTTCAGGGTGTGTGTGTGTACAGGCTTCTGCCTCTGTGACAGTTCGTGTATCTTTTATAGTTTGTAAAACAGTGTCTCTCAGTCAGAAACATGTCCTTTATCTTTTCCCCACATCGGCTTTCCAGACTAAGGTGTGGATTCTTAGCTGATGTCTGAGCCCTTTTGGTGCCAGGGATGACCCCCTGCTGGGCCTTTCAGCCTCTGGGTTCTCTCTTTATGCACCAGCTATCTTGTAGAGAGAGAAGTGGCGGGGGTAGATGTCCTGCCACAAGTAGATGACACTATAATTTACCGCAGAACCTCATGGACAAGCTAGACGATAGCAAAAATGCCATTTTACAAATATACTGGACACGTCCCAGCCATCAGGAAACAACCCGCCTATGTTTATTTCCTCTTCAATAGCGACTGTTGCTTCTGAACAATGTCTACTTTTCTCAGCTAGACATGTTTTCCTCATGCTACAAAATGAGAGGTTTATGAGTTAAAAGCTCATATGCCACATCACATGCAAGTTCAACCATTTTAGTTAACAAACAGCCACATGTAGAGTCTAAAGAACAACCCTCTGGAGTCAAGATTGAATGTGCCACACGTCTAATGAATGGGTGCCTGCCTCATTGCCACATGTACAATAATGCCTCCTGTACTCTATAGCTGATCCTTAGGCTACTGCAGAGCTAAAATGTTCATATAGTGTGTCATTATTTCCTTATACAATTCTTGTACTTACCCTTCTCTGCTTTTACTTCCCAATGTTGTACTGTGCATTTTAGGAATTCTTCAGTGCTGCATATCTGAAAAAAAATTATCTCAATATAGCATTTAAAATGTGGTTCTCAACCAAGATTTTAAAAATTGAGCCCAAAGGAATAGCGAGAACAGAAACAGAATTCTGATTTTGCACTGATGGAAAACTGCTGTTGTATAATTCCCATTTTCCTCTACTAAGATATCATAATTTACATTTCTCTTTGCCTCTTTTTTCTTTTCCTAGTGCCTTTTTTTTTTTTTTTTTTTAGGAGGAAACAGCATTCCTTTTCCTTATGGGTGTTCTGGGACTATCTAATGTCAAAATATTGTATATTTCAACAGAAAATTGCTCATCTCTCACACAAGAAAATGTTTTCTGCATGTGGCCTTATGGTAACTAATACTAGAAAGGTATTTTAAGCCGTCTCACAGATCTCTATGTTATCACTACCATATATCGTCCAGATTCTGTATTATTTATGAATATCAGTATATTTTATACCCTAATTCATGTCATTGTATAATAAAATATTGCTTAATTTTTTTCAGAATCTTGTCAAAATCGTGTAAAATAGATGTATACCCTATTTGCCACTTCCTAACGCATTCATGCTCTTAATTCAGAGCAGTGTTTTAAGAGTAAAACATCAGCATTAACACATGTGGTATATTACCCCAAGATGTTATTTCCTGACTGACTGTCAAAAGCTAGAAAATACTTATCTGTGTATCTGGGTTAAATCCACAACATGCTCTTGTGTTTTTTCTTTTCAAGTGCAGACAACTAGACACGTACCTGTATGAGAAACCAGCACTGTGCCAGCTTTAGTCTCTGCTTCTTTGAACAAGTAAAAAGATTGTTTAAGAGGTAATAAACATTTTGTTTTCCATGGCAAACTGTATTGAGGAAAATGTAGAATGAGCAGCCACTGCAGCATATAATATGTAAAACTCTCAGTATGCTACTGAGCCATGTCTCTGGAAGATGTATGGCTATATTTTGATCTAAGATTTTCACTCAGGGCTTCCATTCTCCCCAGTATTATATACACTCATAATTTTTGGAAAAAAAATTTCTGTTTCATTATCTTCAATATTTTGTGTTTGTACTATATATTTCAGTCCACCTTGGTATGGATTTGTTATAGCAGCACTAGTTGAGTTCACCATACCAAACTGGAGGAGAAGCAGATCTCTAAACTGTGTGAGATTTTTCCATTTTAACGTATATTTGAAAGTCTTACAGCAATATCATATATGTGTTTTATTATAACTATCATAAAGATTTTAAATTCAGAATATTGTTTTTAAAGAGTACCATGACTTCCTTCTTTCTACCGGTGTTATTTTAATATACTAAAAGCGTGAATGTTGGGGCAAGGAGAATTAAGAAATAAATTTTGTGAACAAAACTTAATGTAATATACACTCTCAGTTAATCCTCAACTAAGCAAAGTAGAGATAATTGACATTGCAGTTTATGCAAGAGATAGCATGCAAAGTCACCTTTCTTTCACTTATTAATGTCATAGTTTTCACGAAAATTCCATATTACAAACAGTTGTTCACAAAACACCTTCAACTTCTAAGTGGTAGTACTGCTATTACTGAGCTGCTATTTGTAAGAAAATCAAAAGGCTGACTTAACAATGTTTCTCCAAATATACATTTCACATGCTGCTTTTTCAGACAGTATTGAAATGAAGCTGACGTACTGACACAGATCATTCCAATCAAGGAAGGTTTTCCTGAAGATATATAACAAGACATTTTAAACTTCAGATTTTAAGTACCTTTCTCCATGTAAGATGCAAACATACAGAAAAAAAAAGTAAATGTATATTTTAAATTAATGTCATGCATTATTTGTGTACTCAGAGTCAGTAAAACAATTTTTTAAATTTTCTTTTTTTTTTTAGTCATTGTGATTTAGCATCTTGATACACAAAAAAACCCTTATTAGAGTACAGAAATATATTATCATTTCACCTGTCTTTGAAAAAGATAAAGTTACTTGCAATTTACCTTTATTGTATGTTCAGTTGGAATTTTCAATTTTTTTTTTACATTGTCAGGACAATATCTAATTTTCCAGGTGACAAAATGACCACTTTATTTGCCGTTATTTAAAATACTGAGAGTTTGCAAAGCACATTTTGGTAAGATACTTTATAGAGAGTGTTACATATTTCAATTTCTACTTGTGTTTCTAATATCTTCCCTACAAATATTTGGTATCTGGGTTTAATTATACCGTAAAAGAAAATCCTACATTTCAACATTGTTCAATTTACTTTTAATTTAACAAGTACATATATGTAAAATATCTTTAGCAGAATCATGTAAATCTGTACTACATCAATCTTTCATACATTTGTACCATTTTCATCACTTAGAAGAGAAAAAGGAAGCTGTTAATTTATGAAGACAGAAAAATAAAACATATTTTTTGTTTCTAATTAATAAACTTTTTAGATGACCAAAGTGAAACAAAGTGAAACATTCAGAAACATAGAGTATTTCCTCCGGGATATTTCTCTTTTTATGCTACAGACAGATAGTAAAGAGGGCTAATGTCAGAGTGCTTTCTTTTTGGTGAAGATAATGAAATAGGATAAGGTATCAAGGGCTCTTTCTGGTTTGTGGGATTACTATAATGTGTTGGTTTCAGCTGGGGTACAGTTAATTTTCTTCACAGTGACTAGTACGGGGCTGCGTTTCAGATTTGTGCTGAACACAGAGCTGATAATACAGAGATGTTTTTGTTATTGCTGAGCAGGGCTTACACAGAGCCAAGGCCTTCTCTGCTTTTCGTGCTGCCACGCTGGGGGGGGGGCTGGGGGTGCTTGGGAGGTTGGGAGGAGACACAGCTGGGACAGGTGACCCAAACTGACCAGAGGGGCATTCCAGACCATAGAACATCATGCCCAGTATATGAGGCGGGGGAAGAAGGAGGAAGGGGGAGATGTTTGCAGTGATGGCGTTTGTCTTCCCAAGTCACCGTTAGGGGTGATGGGGCCCTGCTCTCCTGGAGATGGCTGAACACCCGCCGGCCCAGGGGAAGCAGGGAATTCATTCCTTGCTTTGCTTGTGTGTGCAGCTTTTTCTTTCCCTATTAAACTGTCCTTGTCTCAGCTGATGAGTTCTCTACCTTTTACCTTTCTGATTCTCTCTCCAGTCTCACTGGTGGGGGAGCAAGGAAGCAGATGCATAGAGCTTGGCTGCTGGCTAGGGTTAAACCACAACACAATTAAAGTTATATTGCTATACTGGTGCCAGGGAAGATGCTAGCTAATGGGGTCCCTTGAGTACAGGGTCCTGGGATGGAGAAGAAAACAAGCACAAGGCTAAATAGAATTTAAAATTTAGTGCTTTCAATTCTTCTGTGACTCTTTTGAATTGTTGACACCATGGTACTGGTTGTGGAGTCAGAGAGAGACTGTGGTGCTGCATTGCAAAAAAAATATTAAATCTACTCCTAATTATACACTTCAGAGAGGACATGCAGTACAGGACAGCTGTGTAAGGTTTAGCTGGTATTTAAGATTAGGAGCCAAATTACTTAGCCCTCATACCTCCCAAAATATTGAATATAAATGGTCATTTCAGGAAGGAAGATATATAAAGTTTAGATTCTCATTAACACTTTCTGCAATTGCCAAAATATCTGTAATAATTTAAAGTGGTCTTAAAGAAGGCTATAGATGTCCATTTTATTCTCTAGCATAAAAGCTTTCTGGCATTAATGAATATGTCACCTGCCTAACAACCCAATTATTATTTTTTAATTCTTCATTTGATCCATGTTTCTGCTGTACTCTGACTACGGAAAACATGTAATCGTATTTTTTTTACTTTTGCCCCGAGGGAAGCTTGTATTTCAAATGTGAGCATTTCAAGGTACATGTTTGTGTAACTAAATGCAAAATTGCAAATTTTAACACTTAGAAGGCATTTTCCAAGCTTTTCTGCCCTGGCTTGCTCTGTTTTTTATTGATGTCAGTGGAAGTTCTGCCATCAGCATGAGCAGAAAGAATCCATTCCTAAAAGTTTTTCAAAACCTACTCTGTAGCTATTTTCCTATGTAAGATGAAAAACACAGCAAAGTAGAATCAGGTTTACACTAAGGTCTCTTTCTATCAGGCTAGCAATGCAAAAGACATTTAAATATGTACAAATATAATTTACAAGGTTTTAAAATTCCATTCTCCTTTTAGATCACCATGTGGATTGCACAATAAAAAGAGAAGCTTAAGATAAAATAAATTGTGATCCACAGGGGCTCCAAATTTTTAGGTCACAACAATCTGAAATTTCTCTTCTGAAAAATTCAGTTCAGAAGAGTCTGAAAGTATATGTTTAAATTTAAGGCTATGCTCATCTCCAGGAGTCGCACAGACAGGACAGTTTAGTTTTTTGTTTCAGAGCAAGACCCAGGAGCATCCACCTTGCTGTGGACTTCTTCCTGTAGCTGTGCCCAGCTGAACAGATAAATTCCTATAATCGAGTTTGACTCCGCAGTCAAACCAGACTGGAGATGCCTAGTCAAGTGCTTGTTTTCTATGATGACAGCTGTAGATAACAACAAACTTGAACTGTACTAGATCATCTAGACTTGATTAGAGCTCATTGCTCCAGCTCTTTATTTGGCTCTTATTCAAGCTGTATCTACTGAGAGGTCAGCTGGGTCCCAATGAATGTCAAGTGAGCATTCTGTGAAAAGGCATTTGTTTCTTTTCAACAGAAATGTCTCCTGGCTAGCTGGCTAGTTTGACACCTGCATTGGCTTTACATGGCAAGATTTTGGCAGCAGCAGGCTGCAGGGATGGCTTCTGGCCCCATACTGAGCAGAGCCAGTTACAGATGGCTCCAAAAGAGATGCACCACTGCTCAAAGCTGAACCAGTCAGTAACACCAGTGGTGTGTCTTTGATAACTTATTTAAGAAAGGGTAAAAAATGCTGCATAACTCCTCTGAGGAACAATTGAGAAAATGCGCTCTGAGGACACCAATCCCAGAATCCTAGAATCCCAGAACCCCAGAATCACAGAATGAACTAGGTTAGAAAAAACCTTTGAGATCATCAAGTCCAACCTATGACCTAAGACCTCCTCATCAACTGAACCATGGCACTGAGTGCCACGTCCAGTCTTTTTTTAAACAGATCCAGGGACAGTGACTCCACCACCTCCCTGTGCAGACAATTCAGTGCCCTATCACTCTTTCAGTGAAGAATTTTTTTCTGACATGTAACCTAAACTTCCCCTAGCATAGCTTAAGATGGTGTCTTCTTTTTCTGTCATTGGTTGCCTGGGAGAAGAGACTGACCCCCATCTGGCCACAACCACCCACAACGACCTTTCAGGCAGCTGTAGAGAGTGACAAGGTCATCCCTGAGCCTCCTTTTTTCCAGGCTACACATCCCCATTTCTCTCAGCCATTCTTAACAGGGCTTGTGTTCCAAGCCCTTCACCAGCCTTGTTGCCCTCCTCTGGACGCGTTCGAGAATCTCAACGTCCTTCCTAAACTGAGGGGCTGAACTGGACACAGCACTCGAGGTGCGGCTTCACCAGTGCCGAGTACAGGGGAGGAATCGCTTCCCTGGTTCTGCTGGCCACAGTATTCCTGATACAGGCCAGGATGCCATTGGCCTTCTTGGCCACCTGGGCACACTGCTGGCTCATGTTCAGTTGGCTGTTGACCAGTACTCCCAGATTCCTTTCTGCCTGGGCACTTCCCACCCACTCTGTCCCCAGCCTGCAGCGCTGCAGGGAGTTGTGGCCAAAGTGCAGGACGCGGCACACAAGGTCAGGTAAGAAGGAGTGGGAGCAGAGACTCTCCTGCAGCCCATGCAGAAGACCATGGTGAAGCAGGTTGTCCCCCGTACAGCCCATGGAAGCGCGTAGTAGAACAGATACCCACACCTCATCCCGTGGAGGACTTCATGCTGGAACAGGTGTATGTAACCCGAAGAAAGCTGCAGCCTTTGGAGGGCACATGATGGAACAGACTTTCTGGCAGGTACTGCGGCCCATGGAAAACCCCTGCTGGAGAAAACATTCCTGAAGGACTACATCCTGTGAAAAGGACCCATGCTGGAGCAGTTCAAGGAGCTGCAATCTGTGGGAAGGAACCATGCTGAAGCAGGGGAGCAGCAGAAGGAAAAAGGAGCAACATAGACTAATCATTATGAACTGAGAACAGCCCCCCTTCCCTCTCCCCCTGCACCACTTGGAGTGGAGGAGGTAGAAGGATTGAGATTGAAGTTGAACCTGGAAAAAGAGGGTGTATATTTAGTTTTGTTTTCATTTTTCACTATCTTAATTTGTTACTAATAGACAATAAATTAAACTAATCTTCCCCAAGTCAAGACTATTTTGCCCATGATGGCAATTGCTGAGTGATCTCTCTGTCCTTATCTCAACCCACAAGGTTTTTCATGTTATTTTATCTCCATCTTATGCTAAGCATGGAGTGTGAGAGCAGCTTGGTCGGCACCTGTGAGCCAGGCAAGATTAACCCACCACAACATCATATTTCCACTACAAGTAGATACAGTCTCCAAATGAAGCTTTATTAATTAATCTTCAGTGCATAATCGACCAGGCTCCTTGTGTGGCCCTTTTCAGTTAGGCCAAAAAACAGATGCATATTCTGAGTCCTTTGATGCACTGAATCTTGTTATTATCTTTAAAAATGCTCAGTGCATCAGGAACACAACAGGGATCTGATTATTTTACCCAGGAACAATCAAGGGATTAGTGGAATAGAGACGGAGATTGAATCTGCATGGAAAATTGTCCATGCTGCGTTCTATTAGAAGGTGCTGCTGCGCAAAATTTCTTGCTAATCATGTGGCAAAATTATAAGAGACTGCAGAAAGAAGAAACTAGTAAACAGAATAATAAAAGTAATTGTAATTATTAAACTTCAGTGTTATAAATTATCTGCCATTCATCACTGCCACAAATAAGTATAAAAAATGGAAAAAATCCATATGCTCCATGCACTCTAATTTAATTTTGCATAATAAATTAGTGTAATGCAGAATGTTTAAAAATATGAATAATCACCAAATTACTATCCATTTTCAACAGGCAGTGTCTAAATTTTAATGCAGACAGCTATTACAGTTAACCTATGCTTTATGTTGACTGAAGCACAATAAAAGCGTTGAATGGGTATTATAGACACAGTTTCAGTTATCAGCCACTAATGATGCTAAGTGATGAATTGCTACATTTTTAATAGAACAATAAGGATCCAGGGTTTTCATTATCTTTCTCAGAATATTTTCCATGCCCACTATTGTACTTCCAATTAGTCAATAACAAAGAGGATCTGTTTGAAAAGATATAGTAAATGATGAGTCATAGGTGACAGGTAATTCTCCCCATGCTGCCTGGGAAGAAATGCCTTCTTGATGTTAGTTATGGTTGTTTTCCAGCATTTTTTTCAAGACAGTAAGGTGATGCTGTCCATTTAGCACAAAAATCTTTTCACTAAATAAATGCAGGTGATGTAAGCACAATGAAACACTTGCTCGTAAAGCTTCTAGGTCCCTATTGATCTGGATTTGTAACTTTCTACTGCTATTGGTGAATACCCTTCTGAGTTAAACCTCATTATTCACATTCCTCCAAAGCAGTAAAACTCATGTCAATAAACATCTGTTTAATTACTTCCTTAGATGTTTTATTCTTCATAAACAAACAACAGGGAATATACTAGTTCATCATAAAGTAAATTATTTTATAACTATCATTATCCTGCTCACAAATGCACAGGTTACAAAGGCAGGTTGAAAGTAGAAAAATAAAACAGTTCAGTATTGCAAAAATGATAGATGAAATTGAATGATCCAGAGACATCTTCCAACACTTGTAATTATGGCATTCTACTCACAGGATGTATTACCATGGGGCAGTATTTAACCCCAAAATAGTTCAGATGGAACTCCTGGAAGAATTTGAGCAATATGCAGAATACAGCTTTCAGAAAATTATTACTTTTTTTTTTTTCCTCAGGATGGCTCTCATGCTAGAGATACTTTTTTCTTCTTGTTGACAAAAGGTTTTTGATCTTACTGAGACAAAACATATGAGTCCATTGCAGTGCTGTCACTAAGCTCTTGTCAATATTCAGACTAAAGTGTAACAAGTCATTCTCAGGATACAGCGCATCAGTTAAATATTTTGTTGACTGCAGAGTACAATAGGGTGGAACATAGAGTGAATAAAACAAAAGGGATAAGCTCTAGTGTCTCAGTTCCCAAGACAGTCTTTTGCACTATTTTCAGTGGCTTATGACTACTACAGACCCCATCTGTACTTGGTTCTTATCTTCCCTACTGACTTCAGTGTCCACTCCAAACTCCATTGTTTAAGAGTTCACACAGAAACTTATCTTATTTTACTCAAATTAAATCAGAATAAACAAGGTTTCTCAATGTACTAAGATTGAGAGACACCTGGAAAATATTTCAGAAGGGCCTTGGCAGACTGAATGACTTGTCAATGGCAGATGGTATTCAGTGTAAATGTAAAGCTACAGGTGTGGGGAGAAATAGTCCTATTTTCTTATATAAAATAATGAACTCTATGATGACAAACACAAAGTGTTTAAAGTCATGACAAATGACTGTATGAAAATATCTCAGTTCTTGGCAGCATTCAAAATTCAAATCAAATGTTAAAAATTATTAGGAAAGGAATAGAGAACTAACCAGAGAGGATTACTATGCAGCTGTATAAATTCATGATCAACAAATTCAAGGTCAAAGATCTTTAATGACAGTTTCTTGTTAGTGGATAATCAAATAGGCTGGGACTTTTCAGTTTGGGAAAGAGGTCACTAGGAATTCTATGGAAATCCTCAGTGGCATGAAGGAACATGACAAGGAGTGACTGCTTTCTGCCTCTTTCACTAAAAGAGCAAGTGACCATCAAATTACAGCACTGAAAGCCAAGTCTAAACCTTAGAGATTGAATTAATTTCCAAGATGTGTAAACTACTAGAAATACTTGTAAGATCTGTTGTGTCTATATTCAAACCATAAAATAAATAGGAAAATCTCTAAATGGAAAATTGCCAGAGGCTGGGAGGATGTTACTATTATATGTACTTGTGCTATTCTTTTCCTTCTCTAGATGAACTAGACTAGTTGGCTTGTGGCTTTTTCTGTAATATTTGGTTTCCAAGACAGGTCCTTTCAGAGTTCTTTAAAGATTTCCTCTGATTTTCCTAAGTGTCAATATTGATAAATGGATTTTGTGACTTCAGTCATCTTGGAAAGAAGGGTATGATACTGGTACCCACCTTCAAAACAGATATTGGAATTCCACTGGGGGCCATAGCCCTGTCCTTTATGATATTTCCAGAGTGCCCAGTTCTTCATCTTTGTATTTCTCCCTCTTCTCATATTTTTAAATGAAGGAACCTGAGGCAAAGCTTTGATTTTCCTGAATCCTTCTTTATCTTCCTAATATTTTTCCCTATGGGAGACAAACACATAACACTTACCTTATTATTTCATTTGAAATAACCTGAACTGGATTTATGTACACCTTGAAACGTACTCTACTTGCTCCCTCAACACTGCTGGATAGACATAATATGGCAGTGTGCTGCAGGGAGGCAAATGACTTAGGCTGTGAATAAAACAAATTGTATTAACCCAGGGGCATAGCAAAGAGCATTGTTTTAATTACTACAGAAAGGAGTGTACAGGAATGATTTACAGTAGGGCAGTCTTACAAATGGTGTGGCTGAGAACACAAGGTGGTGCTATTTACGCTTAACAGAGCGGGTGCACAACGCTCAGTTCCGCTTGCTGGCATTAGCCATTCCCCCCATCAGCTTCCCGTGGCTTTGGACTAGGTTGAAAGCACAACTGAGCCCCATTGTCCTCCAGATGTGCAGGTACGAGCTATGAGGGGACATTTCCTTGGCAACAGCTAGGTAGCCAAGGAGTTCAGCTTGACTGGAAGGGCGTGTTAATTTGTCCTTGTCATCTCTAGAAGGCAGGAAAGCAGCGCTAGATGTTTTGCTGCACCAAGTACCACAGGGAAATCTGGTATTATAAGAAATGACACACTTGGCTGTTTATGGATAGAAGGAAGTTAGAAGCTAAAGCAGCAAGTACTGACTGTTTGCTATTCCCCAGATTAAAGAACTGCCTTAGAAGGATTGAGGATACCAGGTGGTGTGGTAGACAGCTGATATTTTGCTTTTTTACCAGCTTGCTCTGTGAAGTCAGGTTGTGCTTTCAGCTGTAATTAAGCAAGGTCATTATCAAGCGTAAAATAATAGCTTCTATTCAGCTGGGTGAATCACTTTGAAATTCTCCATGGATGGTAGATTTCCCACTGCAACTACGTTGTTGAAAAACTGAGGAAATAATTGTCCAAAGAAAAAGAGAAACACTATTGTGACTATTGCTTGGAGGGAAATGGGATCTTGCTAAAAGCTGATTGTTTCACTGAAAATAAGCATGAGCAAATCCCTGCATTCATCAACAGTTTATTTTTTTGGACTGTTGGTTGGTTTTATAGATTGGAGTTTTTCCAAATAGTCTTTATGTCCTCAGCTGCTTGTTCTAGATCTTTGCTTCACAAGACAGTTCTGTTGCAGCCAACAGTTCTTTACCTATCTGTAACATTTTCATTCTGAAAAGAGAAGTGCTGGAATGTTGAGGTAAAGCCCAAGGAGCAAAAGACCCCTGAAGTCCCCCAAATGGTGGGCGCCCCCGACTCATGTTGAAAGGAGAAACCTTGCCCCCCTCGCCACTCCCCCAGAATTTCCCCATTGGCTCCCATGCCTTAGTCCCGCCTGTGTTCCGCCCCTGGGCCCTTGGATAATTGGTTCTGTGACCCCATACAGGGGAGTGCCTGAGTTTGCCTCGCGCTCTTTCGTGTTTGGATCTCCCTTCGATGCAGTGTTGTCTGCTTTGGAATAAATCCACACGAGGTGCCTTCCGGATTCTTTGTCTCTGGTAACACATGAGCTATCCTAGCTAAGGTGTGAGCGTGTGTTTAGTGCCTTCCACCGGCACGGGTGAGAGAAATCTGCCAGCTAGAGTGCTATACTGCACCACCGGGCTGATCCCATGCCAGGGACGGTTTTCGGGTGAACGCGGTCAGATCTCAACCCCCACGCCTCGCCGCGTTCACTGGAAGTTTTATTTGGTTTGCACAGCCAGGTTTTTTAGCTGTGGGTGAGATGTCCATGGTGGTCGGTGGGGGGCTATAGGAGTGGCTTCTATGAGAAGTTGCTAGAAGTTTTCCTCATGTCCAGCATAGCCAATGCCAGCTACTCCAAGATGGACCATTCGCTGGCCAAGGCCAAGCCCATTGGTGAAGATGGTAGCACATCTGGGATAATAGATTTAAGAGGGAGCATAAAAGACCTGTGCAACTGCAGCCCAGGAGAGAAGTGAGAATATGGGAGAAACAGCTCTGCAGACACCAAGGTCAGTGCAGAAGGAGGGGGTGGGGGTGCTCCAGGCACTGGAGCAGAGATTCCCCTGCAGCCCCTGGTGCAGACCATGGGGAAGGAAGTGTAGCCCTGCAGCCCATGGAGGACCATGGGATTGCCGGGATCCAACCCATGCCAGAGCAGGTGGATGCATCCGAAGGAGGCTGTGATCGCAAGGGAAGCCTGTGCTGGAGCAGGCTCCTGGAAGGGTCTGTGACCCCTGAAGAGAGGAGCCCATGCTGAAGCAGGTTTGCTGGCAGAACTTGTGACCCCACAGGGGACCCACACTGGAGCTGCCTCTTCCTGAAAGGATGCACTCCATGGAAAAGGCCCACCCTGGAACTTTTTGTGAAGATCTGCAGCCTGTGGGAAGGACTCACAAGAGTAATTTATGGAGGACTGTCTCCTGTGAGAGGGACCTCACTCAGAAGCAGGGGAGAGATGTTAAAAGTCCTCCCCCTGAGGAGGATGCGCAGTGGATGAACTGACTGCAACTCTCATTCCACTGTGCTACTGCAGGGGAGGAGGTAGAGAATTCAGGAGTAAATTTAAGCCTGGGAAGGAGGGAAGAATGACAGGAAGGTGTCTTTGAGATTTAGGTTTATTTCTCATTGTCTTGCTCTGATTTGTTTGTTAATAAATCGAACTGATTTTCCCAAGTCAACCCTGGTTTTAATGTGATGGCAACTGTTGAGTGATCTCTCCTCATCCTTATTTCAGCCCACAAACCTTTTGTTATATTTTCTCTCCCTTGTCCAACTGAGGAGTGGACTGATACAGCTGCTTGGGTGGGGACCCACAGAAGTTTAGGATTTTCCTTCAGAATGGATTGGTTATTTCAAAAAATGTCCCAGAAAATAGCTTTCTGATTTTTGATTCTTGACAGCACTAGGAAACTGAAATTATTTCAGGAAAATCCTGCAAATAGAAAGTCCCATTTACTTTAGCATGCATGTAGAAAATTTTCCTCCTTTTGCAAAGAAGAAGAAAAAAACCCACAGAATTCTTTTACAGAATTTTTTTAAGGGGGTGTCCTGACAGAGATGCTGCAAGTAATTCCTGCTTGCCATTTATTCTCAAGAAGCTAGCAGGTTAAACTAACTGGTTATGAGAACCATGGTCTACTTGTGTGCTGTTATGCTTTATGGAGTTAAACAAACCTTACAAATTCAGACTTTTAATTAAACTCTGAAAAAGTAATGTTTCTGGAGTGTAATGAAATAATCAATACCAAAATTATTTTCAAGAATAAGTTAATATTTATTGTAATTTTTTGTCTCATTTGAATAGCCTGCTGTTCTAATTGGTCATCTCTTTCAGGAATTTAATCTTCTGTGTATGAAAGTCAGAGTTAAGGACTGTTGTAGGTATCTTTCTTTAGCATAATTAAAGTGGCATTTCAAGAACAATCTGCATCTTTAATCAAGGTGCTGGTTTCTTCAAGAGTGTGATTATGTTAGTTTGCAAGGGCTAACTGCTGACAGAATATGTTGAAGGAATTTAATTATATTTAAACAAGTTGTTTCCAATCTTCAGGAATTACAAAATGAAGCAGGGGGGAATAATTTGTCTCAATGGAGTTATGACTAAAACTGGTGGAAGACTAAGGCAAGGCCTACCAAAGAACCATAAGCAGCAACATAATTTCATCCCAAACTGTTTGGGATATTCTGTATTTCTTATTGAAAGATACATGACCTTGTCTCACCAATAAAAAAAAATTTACATTTGTTTCTTATTTGTTCATTTGCTTCAGGTGAGAGTAGTATAAGAGAGAAGTGCCTGTGGTTCATTGTAACTGGAAAGTCTCATGCCAAAAACCTTGCTGTAATGAAACAAATTTTTATCTCATGTACTGTGCTTATTTGGAAATAACTGCAAGAAATAAATGGAAAGATGTATTGCCACTACACAATATTTGTAACATCCATGACAAAACAGTTAATAAATAGGATCAAAGTATTGTATAATATTTTCCAGATGTTTTATATATGTTATGTAATGGCAAATCTCACATCCAAAGGATGTAGCATAGAGTCCTCAGTGGTTTGGCTGAGCAAATTTTTTTGTCACTTTCCTGTGTACAGAAAATGTGGTTGAATGAGTTTATCTCTTTGAGTGGACCTGTCTTGAAAGGTGAAATAAAATTTTAACTCTGCATAATGGATCATATCCTGTAGAACATGTACTACTTAGTGCCATAAGAGACTATGGTTGCTGCTATGTCAAACATGAGTTATTCTTTTCCTTGTAGCTTATTTTATTTTTGCTCATGTAAGTCCTGTCCTGCTTCAGGCCAACCCAAAACTATAGCTATATGCATTTTAATTGGTGTTTTCTTCATTCTATAAATTATAGGGGATGTCCATATAAGTTTTCTGAAATGCCAAAGAATAATGAAAATTACAATCCGGTGTGCAACTTTTAATGCTTATTTGATCGCTCCCATTCAGCACTTTAAGAAACTTCTTTCCTCATGAATAACAGATGCAGATTTATTTTCCTGACTCCAAGAAGATGCTGGACATCCATCCAGGATACAGAGAGAATGTAAGCATCTCCTAGGAAGTGAGCATCCTAATGGAGGCTGAGAGACAGTAAAGTGATTTTGCTCTTCTGTAAGATGACCACAGACATACTACTCTGAGACATCACATGTAACTGTTGAAACTAATTCTGTCTCTTACCTCAGATCAACCAATACAGCCCTACAAAATAAAATAATTACACAGTTTTGCATTTTTCAACTTCCTGCACTCGTGAGCTGTGCTGTGCGCACGGAAGGATTATAATCCATGACATAAAATTTCACTCTTTTCAATAAAGGAAAGACAGTATGGAAAATGGTGGAAAAATATTCTTCTGCATAATTCCAAGCTCTGTGAAACAGTTCCTTATCTAGTCTTCTTTGTCAGGGCACTACTGAGGAGGGAGGTGATTTCTACTTCCTATTTTGTACAGTTCCAAACACCAGCAATCTGGACTCTTCTCATTTATTTCAATTGTTCTTGGACAGGTCCTTTAAACTCCTTTTATATAAATCAGGATTCTTTTTTTTTCTGCCTTGAATACAACATTTTATTTATCCAATATTAAATAATTGACTTTGAACTGTCATTATTATGCTGAAGCAAGAGGTTACACTTAGTTGGGGGAGAAAAACCCAAGCACCAACCAAAGCTTTGCTATACAGGCTGTTCCCAGAAAAAGACAAAACATCTCACAAATCATCCAACCTCACTATCTATACACCAGGAAACAGCAGAGAGGATTGCTCTTGATCTGGATCCATACCACATTGTAGAGATTATGGACTTGCCGACTTTTGAGGATACATTATTCTTTCCCAAGAAAAAGACTCTTTTATGCAACTGCTATGTTTTTTATTTATGGTAACTTACTGATCAAAGCAAGGAATGCCTTCAGAGAAACAAATAGTCTTGCAAAGAACTAAATCAACTGCATATCTTTCACTCACAGCACACAGACCTTTCTTTGATTCTGTGATGAGAAGGGGGCATACATATTCAAAACATTGCTTCTGGGCCTGCTATCATCATCACTACCACCACAACCACTAAGCAGGGACTCTGGCAGCAAAAGCAAATTCTGGTCCAAGCTGCATATTTCCTTCAAATTCACACAGCTGAGAATATTTAAAACTGGATCAAAAAGTGAGGGATATTGGGTTCACTAACATCTGCTGTTTCTTCCATTACTGTTACTTGATCATCCTGTTTTCTGATGGTGACTGGCAGGCATCAGATATTTGTGCTACATTAACATCCACTTTGGTTAGAACGAAGCATGAATAACACAGACTCATGAAACAACAACAGCAAAACACCTTTGTAATACAGGAAACAATGCTCACTGGAATACTCACAGAAAATAGGTGGAAGACTTTCTGGTTAATCATCAGACCAGACGGCATTCATTCATTATTATATTGAGAAGTATCTGCCTTTACTTGATCCTCTATGAAAGAGATTGACCCACCATTTTCATGTGTTAGTAAATTAAGTCAGTGTTTGAGCATGTTGCCCAGTGAGGTGCCTCTCAACTTAAATCAAACTACCCATTTAACCACAAAAAAAAGAGCTCAAAACATCAAAAAAGCCACAGTATTGAACATGAAAAAGCCTTTGGAATAAGGTCTCTATCTTGCATTTAAATAGGCCATACTAATTCACTTTGTAAATAATATCTCAATATAAAATTACATATAAAGAAGAAAAAAGCAACTGTCTCTCAAAAGCTATTTGTGACAAAAAAAGAAAAATCATTTCTCTTTGGTTTGCAATCATTAATATTATTTGATTGTAAGAACATAGTTTTCTGAATTCTCCTGATTTCATTTACAATTAGCTGGGTACATCAGTTTCATTTAGAAAGAAGGCATTTATCCTCAGATTTTAGATAAAAAAAGGGTTTCCTTCCACTCTAAAATAGTCTTATGCTTCTAGTCTAATCTAATATAGTATTCAGGCAATAGCAAAAGGTGAACATTTCCAGTGGACTATACATCCTCACCTATTTTAATTGCCTAACTGAGGGTAAACTATTCTCAGAATTTTTGGCTTTCTTCTTTAAATACCACTGCTTAATTTGGACAACATGCGTCTATTACACAGCATCTTTTTGAAAATTAGATAAACCAAATTCCACATTAAATGTCTATATAGGATCCTTGACTTTATGGGCAGATGTAGGATTTTTTCTTCCTCTTTTTTCTTTTTTTTTATTCTTGAATACCTGATATTAGAATTGTAAGCTTAAGCAAACTCTAAGCTTCCAGCAAAAGCCTTACATATGAATATTAACACTTTCTCGGCCTTAAGGCTAAGATGTGCTAAGTGGTACATGGGCTATTACTTTAATTAACCTGACTTGCTGTGATTATCTGAGACTGCTAATCGTGGCCCAACAAGATACATATGACTCATATGTAAATAGATCCCCCTGCTCTAAGTGGGGAGCACGTATCTGCATACATATCACTCTTGCTCTATGGGAAATTACTGCTTTTTCTATTGTATAGTAGTTTTTATGGCTTACCTACATGAGCAAGCTCTCTGACAGATGTATATGTAGTATTTTTAAAAACAGATGCGCTCCTGATGTGTATTTAGTGTTGTAAATACCTGCTTTTGCTAAAAGCAAACAACTTTTTTTTTTTGACCTTGTTAAGTGCTGTACACTTGACATGATGCAAGACAGAAAATTCTGACTCACAAATCATGACTTGAATCACCAAGTCTTATTTTCTAAGTAAGTACCTTAAAGGTGATTTCAAAGGTAATTTGAAAGCATGATATGAAGATGATGTTGGAGTGTATCTGAGGGTCACTGAGCATTGGAACAGGTTGCCTAGAGAAGCTGTGACATTTCCCTCACTGGAGATATTCAAAAGCCCTCTGGATGCAATCTGGAGTAGCATGCTCTAGGAGACTCTGTTTGAGCAAGGAGGTTGGACCAGATAACCCCACATGGTTCCTTCCAGCCTTACTCATTCTGTAAATCTGTGACTCTGTGGAGTGCAGAGGGTAAATAGCAGAAAATGTGGTACTTATGATGATGATGAGGAGGAAAGACATTTCAGCTTGCCTTCATTTCAAGATGAACTGCAATAATTTAATTTGAAAAAAAATTAAATAAATTCCTACTCGTGAGATCAGCACATTCAAGTAGGCTTCAAGACACAAATATAAATCCACACACAGGTATATTTAACTAGAGGACAAATTTCGAGTTAACAGTTAGGTAAATATTTTAAAACTGCCAAACTCTGGTAACAATAACAGAAGTTTATCATAGGCTGTATATATTTAAATCACATATGCTTGCAATATCATCGAAGATTTCATAAAGCTGACAAAGCAAGTTCATTAAATTAATAAAGCACTTAAATCCCAGACTCTGATCCACTTTTTCTGTCTTACTCATCTTCCTGAATTAGGTAATAGAATCAGAAGGGTGACCACTAGCAACCTTCAAGCCAACTGGTAAGTTCTCATTCAACAGACTATGATTATAACCATAGTGCTTCTGTTCTCATGATTACACATCCAGACTAAATTTGGTACCTTTGGGGATGGTTTGAAAGCATCTGGAAAAGCACTAGGTTTAATCTAACTGGATCCTAACATGAAAAGCATTCCATGTAGTTTATCTGAAATGCGTATGAGCAATTTTGATATCAGGCAGGAGAAATGAATTGAGTAAAAACTGCCTCTGCCATAGATTTGAACAAACTATTAAGCCAGAATGCAATGATGTCTTCCTGCTTTCTTCACTTTACGAGAGGTGAGACTGGTGTGCTGAAAGGCTTTGGGACAGAATATAAAGGGGAGAAGGTAGAGACTGTATCAGGACAACCCAGGGCTGATTTGAGTCAGAGGCTACTCCATCATCTGGACTTCGGTGGAGTACTGTCTCTAAATTATCTGTGAAGTATCACTGTATCACTTTCTGCTGCAGAAATTCAAGAATGAGGGTGGCAATGCAGGTATTGCCTTGTGTTGGAGTATATTCCATCCAAAAGAGGTGTTCCCACAACAGCATGTGTAAAAATATGAGCCTGCATTTAAAAACCAAATTAAGCAAATAAGACAGAAGGAAGAAACTTGCTGTTATGTGAATAAAAAGTTCCAAATTTAGTCAGATTAAAAAATACTCAAGTCACCATGTTTTGGATACTTTCAAAGTAAGAAGTAAATTAAACAGTAAATTCTTGTTATACTCTATTTGATTTACTTAGTGTGACAAAAAAAGCCTTAGTAACAAAAACCTTTTTTTCCCCACTCAATTTGTATTTTCTTGTGAAGTCATCACAGAGAGATTAATGGAAATCAGAGCTACAAAGTAAGGATTTTCTGATCATTACCCTTAATAAAGTCTTAGTCTGTATATTTTATGTTTTTTCAGCAGCCTCAGCAAAAAGGCAAATGTGTGTGCTTGGGTATGTTCATGCACTTAGGTACACCAATGTGTGTGCGTGTGTGTACACATATCTAGCTCTGAAGAAACTTGTTCAGTTCACTTAATGCCTATTTGTCTTTTGGTGGGCTATATGACAGTACTGCTATTTAAAGTTTCTCAGCCAAAGGCCAAAAACTTTGCTTATGGGCTTTAGATAGATGTACAGCCTGATTACTGAAGGACTTTAGAGGACAAGTGCAGGAGAAAAGTAGGTCAGATACAAAGGAAAAAAAAATAGATAAGGGGCTAGAAAGAGATGTTCTGAAGACTTTTTTCTTGAGAGGTTGTTTCAATGTGAGTCTTGTCAGATGCTTCAGGTTTGAAATTTGCATTATCACAGTCTTTAAGAGCTTATTTAAAGCCTGACTACATTTAGAAACTTGACAGCAATGATCGAAGTACAAAATATTTCCCCAGTATTAATGACTAGCCTAAATCTCTATCCCTTGGGCAACGAACATCTTCTAGCAGATCATTAATCCCTTCAAAATACCCTGTCCTGAGGTCATTAAGAACTGAAAACTAGAAAAATAAAATAAAATATGCATATACTTTTTTATTTTTGAACTATAGAATTTAATTGGTATGTACAGAACAGGTCTGAAAAATTATTGCCTTCAGTGTTAGGCAATCAGATTGACAGAATTGTCTCTCAAACGTCTATTCATATTATAATAACATATGCTCATAAATATAACTTTAATAATAACAAAAATATAAAAAGTGTGTTTCAAATATAAAACACACTGAAGCTAAGTAGACTTGTAGGTTTAACAATAAGAATTGAAAGTAGATTGTGGAAACATAATTTCAAGCTTTTGATAAGTCAACTATGTCATTCATATTAATTAAATAGAATGTAAAGAAAGAAAGGTCTTACAATTGCAAAATGTCTTTGTTTTCGATTTTTATCTGCAGCTTGCTTTAAATATTTATTTTCTTGGAATTGCAATGCAGGTGGTTGGGTTTTGAAGTTTCTACTTGCCATTCTCTACAGGGACTTCAACTAAAGGCATGACAATTTATTTCCCATGCTGAAGTATGCTGGACCTGTTTACTTCTCTCCATCAGCTGTCAGGAAGACATATGGAGTACAAATCTACACTGCCGTCCTCCTATTAGGTAAGCAGATACCCATCTCCAGACTAGGCTTAAACTAACATTCCTGAAACTGTTTTTCTAAAGTAGTAAGTGGAAAGAATCTTACTTATTCAGATGACGTGATTTACCGACTATAAGGGAAGAATTGGATGATTACTTCCCAAAAAAGTGTGATGCTTCAAATGGGCGGCATGAAATAAGGTGTGCTTCCTTCAATACGACCTTCGGATCTGAGTTTAAATTGTAGGTTTATCAGTTTGCATATAGAAAAAGTTTTGACAAAAGCAACCTTCATTTAATCAAGGAAACTGGATATTGTGTTCAGAGAGCTGGAATTTTTTGTTTCAGAGGAGAAAAAAGAAAATAAACTGGTTAACTGGTTAAAGGCAACACCCATTTCAACAGTTTTCAAATCATGCATTTGATTTAAACTCACTGCTGCATTTTAATGGCAGATAATGCAACAGAAAATAAAATCACATTTACTACAAAAAATATAAAGTATTTTTTAAAAAATTCTATCACTATTTGATAAAACAAATTGTAGCAGTCATATGATATCATTGTCAACATCTTCATAAATCATTTGGACGTAGGATGGAAGGGATACGAAGTAAGTTCACAGATGATACAAAGCTGGGAGGAGCTGTTGACTCCCTCAAAGGCAGAGAGACCTCGACATATTTGAGGACTGGGCAATCACCCACCATATGAAGTTCAAAAAGGGAAGGTTCTGGATTCTGCACATGGGATGGGGCAACCCTGCATGTGTGGATAGACTGGGGAGTGAGGGGCAGGAGAGCAGAGCTGTGGATAGGGACCTGGGAGTCCTGGTCAATGGCAAGTTGAGCATAAGTCAGCAGCGCCCTGGCAGCCAGGAGGGCCAGCCCTGTCCTGGGAGGCATCAGGCACAACATCACCAGCCAGGCAAGGGAGGGGATTGTCCCGCTCTGCTCTGCACTGGGGTGGCCTAACCTTGAGTCCTGGGGGCAGTTTCGGGTGCCACAATATAAAAAAGACATTCAGCTACAGGAGATCATCCAAAGGAGGGCTAGAAAGTTGGTGAAGGTTCTGGAGGGGAAGCCCTGTGGGGAGTGGCTGAGGTCGCTTGGACCTGGAGAAGTTCAGCCTGGAGAAGAGAAGACTGAGGGGACACTTTATTGCAGTTACAACTTCCTTGTGAGAGGAAGAGGAGGGGCAGATGCTGATCTCTTCTCTGTGGTGACCAGGGACAGGACCCAAGGGAATGACCTGAAGTTATGTCAAGGGAGGGTTAGCTTGGGTATTAGAAACAGGTTCTTCACCCAGAAAGTGGCTGAGCACTGGAACAGGCTCCCCAGGGAAGTGGTCACAGCACCAAGCATGACAGAGTTCAAGCAGCATTTGGAAAATACTCAGCCACAAGGTGTGACTCATGGGGGTGGTGCTGTGTGGGGCCAGGAACTGGAATCAACGATCCTTGTGGGTCCCTTCCAATCTGGCATATTCTGTGATTCATACCAGCATGAGTTCATTGTTTTGTGTGTGTCTGTACAGTTGCACAAGATTTAGGTGGTTTCTTAATGTTCCTGGGCGCCTTAGAAATGTTTTCCTTGGAGTGGCAGAAGGTCAAAACATGCTAAATTCCTTTTTTCATGAATTTTATATTCATTTAAGTGAAGACTGGTTCTAAATCAAAGTTTGACTTAGTAAATACTCCATTTTCAATCTCTTAAAAGATATAATTATTTTTTGACCTGTATAGATAGACAAATATTGGCTAATCCAATTCTATAATTTTAATTTCCCCTTTATCATTCAGCTGATATTTTTCATATACCCCACTCCAAAAATAAAAATGGTAGGAGTCTGGTGTAACACAATAAATCTATGACATGGAAATTCCTGATGCAAGGTTGGACTTCTGCTTCTTCATTGGACAAAACTTCCAATACCCAAAACATTGAATGATGAAAAACTTGTATAATTAGGTCAAAGACATTCAATGAATGATATGTGTTAGGAAGGCTGATAAGTATTATATGCATCTCATTGTTTGGGCATTTTGTCAATAGTAGGACTTATCTTCAAAATAAGTTTCTGCTGGCTTTTTTTTTTTATCAAAGTTTTCTCTTATGGTTTGATGATAGCTTTTCTACCCAATGATTTTTTTCAAGTAGCAGGGAAACACTGTTTCAAATCTGATAAACTTGGAAGGTTGCAGTGCGCTTAAGACTGAGGATCTTTTTTCCATCAAGTGAGAGAAAAATTACAGAAGAACCAATGTGTAGCAAAAAGAACTACTAGTGAATCTTACTGATTATTTGTTTGATATGTGGTCATTTATACGCTCCCAACCATCCCAAAAAAACTGGTATAGTGATAAAGCTCAATGTTTATCCATGCATTTCTGTGTATATGTATATACAGATATATATCTCATAGATGCACAGCTCTACATGTTTCTTTAAGATGATACTGAGAATTTTTGGGAGTGATATTGCATTGCAGTGTCTGTGCTCTTTCACATGAGACCAAACAAACTTCTTTTCCGAATTTTCCAACTGAATTTATTCTTTTTTTAATTCTCTTTTTCAGGGACTCTGAACCTATTCATAATTTTTATTTACTTTCTCCATTTAGAAGATAACATTAATTAATCTTTCAAGGTATTTCAAGTTACTTCAAGTAGCTGTTGGTATTCAAATATTGTCTGCAATATATATAAAGAATTGTAGAAAATCTGGCATGTCCTGTGGCAGATAGAACTATTTATTTACTACAAAGCCAACATATTTCAGGAATGATCAATGTCAGGTCTTATGTTCATGAAGTAATAGCTGACAAATCCTGTACTGATGAATAGGCTTAAAATCAAGAGTCGACTGAGATCCCAGAGGACAAAAAGATACATGGCTCCAATGTGGTGATATCCAAATACAGCAGACGGGTGCAGCTAACTAGGGAAGGGAACAGAGCCTATGGCACTGCCGTGAATAAAAATATAATAACTGCCACGAAATAACAGCCCGAACAACACAAGAGAGGTAAGATTATGAATTCATTTTTTTGTTATGGTTTTAAAATATTCTGATGGTTCATCAAAATGATGCAATCACAGAGTCACAGATTGTCAGGCTGGAAGGGGTACTCAGAGGTCCCCTGGTCCAATTCCCTATTCAAAGCAGGTCTAATCCAAGCAGCTTGCAAAACACCTCCCAAGACAGAGACCCCCTAACCCTCTGGGCAGCTTGCTACAGGATTTTACTGCTCTCATGGTTAAAAAATAAAAACAATAATAACAAAAAAATTCATAATATGCAACTAAATTTCCCATGTTGATAATGAAATAATGATTTTTATGTCACTAGAATTTTGTTGCTTTTATTCTACATGATTTTGTAGGGGTTTTTCTGTTTTAATGTTAGAAAATCATGCATTGTGATATTTGTGTCTCCAATAAATTGGAATATGTCCCTCTCTGGTGTATCCAATAAATTAGAATATGTCCCTCTCATATCAACAAAGATACAAAAATACAACTTTGCAAATGGCAAATACTTTGTTCCCTCCATCACTCAGACATCTACACACTTAACTTGCAACATGTTGTGACCTTGTAAAAATATCTGAGTATTATGTGAACATTATTAAAGTGTCTTTCTCAAACTTGGAAAGCTTTCTTATCCCCTTTCTTGCCAGCTTTTTAGATTATTTGCATTATATAATGGGTTGTAATTTCATTTTTAATTAAATAAACATTATTTTAACCAATTAAATTATTCTACTCCAAAGAAAAACAATTATTTAATTAAACCTGTGGTAATGGTAAAGCAAACTTACCAATGTGTGCATTTAGGTTATAGCAAGGCTTTCTTCCAGTTTCTGCAAGTTTACTATTCTTTTTAGGAAAGATTTTTCCTTCAGCATGTCACTCCAAATGCAGCCCTCAAAAGGCATTTAATACATAGAAACAGAGGATTCTACACTGCATCCTTCTATCTCAGTGGGAAAAGATATTTCTCAGCCTGTAATAATCTGCAGATAAACAGCAAAAATTTTGGACACATTGCCTGCCTACCTCTAGTCTTTCCTTGCCTGTTCAAGGCGCAGCAAAGCACCATTAAATTCAAGGTGTAAATAGCCCTGCACAAAAGAATAAAGGAGATTTATATTTGACTTATTTCAATTTACATAAACATAAAATAATTGTGTTCAGAGTCCAGATCACTACTCTTTCTGGGATGTACAAAGCACACATTAGTCAAGGAAAAATTGTTAATGTTTTTGCTGTAGCTGTTTTAGAGAAAGACTTTGGAACATAAGAGAATGTTATCGTTTTGCTTAAGGATACTATGATGCAGAACACATTCAGATTCTTCTGCCGTCTCCTTTCCAAATTTAAGTTAATTCAATGGATGAAGAACAAGAAATTGAAATTTTGCATGCATACAGACACACACACACACACACACACATACACAAATCCTTATATATTTAAATATCATTACAATACCTGTAAATATCACTATGTAAATATGCACACTAGATATATATGTAGAGGGATACGTGTGTGTGTTCACGTGTGCATTAATTAATTAATTTATTTTTTTCTACTTTATGCTCCTGTATGCATGTGTAGCCATATATGTATACAGAGTGACTATGAGAGTGAACATGCACATTCCCTGATATTTATACTCAGAATTAATTTACAGTTTTATGGCTTCTGAACTGAGAGAACTACATATGCTGTAATTCTAACTGTGAGTCACTGTGATGGAAATAAATGCTTAATGAAAACAGCCCATAAAACTGTTGTATTTAATAGAACATAACGGAAAAATAAAGCGATAACAAGGAACAATGAGCCTCCCACATATTTTGGAATACTCCTTTTAAAAAAAATTTCTTTGTAAACAACAGTCTAATCAAAGACAGTCCTGAAGAAACGGCTTATCATTTGTTGTGGCCTTGAACTCTGACTCAAACAATCCTCCTCTGTAGTCATCTGGTGAACATATGGGTGTTGTTCTTCCCCTAGATAAATGCAGGCCAAACCCACAGATCCATTTTATGATGTTTTAGGACTGCAAGACAGACAATACTATGGCTTGATTCTCCTCCCTGGACTTAGAGGATGGGGGATATATTGCTAAGGAGACTGTCAATTGGATTTATGCGAAGGAAATTTTTTTGACTCAGGTTTAGGCTGGATAGACATAGACAGACAGCAGCCCCAAGCTGCCATTAGGTTAGGGTTGGGAAAGCCTCAAAGCCTACAGCTCCAGAGGTGCTGTACCTGGAACGGACACACCAAAGAAGCACAGCACTCCTTCTTCCAGAGTTTTCTAACTTGGACCACCAAAGACACTGGGGTCTTCAGCTGCAGACCCACACTGCACTTATGGTTAGGGGTAGGGTCCAGGGAGCCACAAAGCCTACAGGTCCAGAGACAGTGAGCAGGGAAAAGATATGCCGATGGAAGCACAGCACTGCACCAACATTGCTGCCTGCACACGCTTCTAGTCTGGGCTATCCATGGTAGTGGGCCTCAAGCTGTCAGTAAGGCTGGAGCAAGGATTCAGAGACCAATAAAGTCTACACCTCCAGGGACACGGGGTGGAAAAGGCAGGCCAAGAGAAGAACAGCACTGCACCCACATCTTTGCATTCACAGCTTTCTAAGATGGGCTACTTCTGTCCCAAGGCTAAATTATGCTTAGAGTCAAGGTTAGGGCTGGCCTTCAGACAGCAACAAAGGTTATAGCTTTGGGGACAGGAGGGATGGAAAAAAGCATTCCAAAGAGGAACAGACCAAACTTCTCTGCTTGAAAAAATTTTTGATCTGTGCCACCTATGATGCTGAGGACCTCAGCCTCACCCCCAAGCTGCTGTTAGGGTCAGGGTTAGGGTGCAGAAAGTCATGAGGCAAACAGCTTCAGGGATGCTGTACCTGGAAGATGCATACCAGAGGAAACACGGCACTGCACTGACATTCCTGTTGCCGGACTTTGGGATTAAGAAATGCAATTCTACACCTAACACATCATACAATCTGATATAATGATAGACTGATAGAATGGCTTTAGGTTGGAAGGGACCTTATAGGTCATCTAATTCCAACTTCCCTGCCATGAACAGGGATGCCTTCCACTGGACCAGGTTACTCAAAGCCCCACCCAGCCTGACCTCGAACATCTCCATGGAAGGGGAGCACCCACAATTTTTCTGGGCAACCTGTTTCAGTGCCTCATCACTCTCATAGTAAAAAATTTCTTCCTAATATCTAATCTAAACCTACTTTCTTTCAGTTTGAATCCAGTCCCCCATGGATTACACTGCTTTGTAAAAAGCCCCTCTCCATCTTTCTTGTACTCTCCCTTCATGTACTGGAAGGCTGCTTCCTGGAGCCTTCTTTTCTCCAGGCCAGCTCTCTCAGCCTGTCTTCACAGGAGAGGTGCTGCAGCCTTCTGATAGTATTTGTGGGCCTCCTCTGGACTTACTCCAACAGGTCCGTGTCCTTCTTACCTTGTACACCCTGGAGCTGAACAAAGCCCTCCAGGTGAGGTCTCACCAGAGTGGAGTAGAGGGGCAGAATTGTCTCCCTCGACCTGCTGGTCATGCTCCTTATGGCACAGCCCAGGATATGGTTGGTTTTCTGGATTGCAAGAACAAATTGCTGTTATATTGATTATCTCATTCACTAACACACCCAAATCTTTCTCCCCAGAGCTGCTCTTCATCCATTCACTGCCCAGCCTGTATTTGTGCTTGGGATTGCCCCAACCCAAGTGCAGGACCTTGCACTGGGCCTTGTTGAACTTCATGAGGTTCGCATGGGCCCAGTTCTTAAGCACGTCAAGGTCCCTCTGGATGACGTCCCTTCCCTTCAGTGTGTCAACTGCACCACACCTTGGAGCTCTGTACATCTTAAAAATAATCACGGAAGTTCAAGTGATAATAATAATTATTTACCAGAAGCTCAACATTTATATTAAAAATCATTTAGCAATGAAATAAAATGATTAATAAAAATATTGTCTGTACTTTGTCTTGCAGAAACGATGATGCTCTAAAATACAGTCTATTTGCTGAAGTTTGTGTGGAATCCAATTCTATGTCATTAAAAAGATATCTCTCTATTGCATTTTGACATTTTCAGCATATTTTACTGTCTTTTTGACCCTTCTGATAACAACAATATTCTCAGACCTTCTCCAAAGAAAAAAACCCCACAATCCAGAAAGATAAAATCAATAAAAAATGACAGAATGCAATGAAAGCAATTTTGCAGCATCAAAATTTAAATGAGCAGCAGGATTTCTGGATGCTTATCAAAATCAAGTCAACTAATATCTTAAAGTGTGAGCGTTATTCCTTCATACACTAAAAATGATGGAGTGAGCCAAAGCCAGTAAAATCCTGCGTCATCACAGAAGAACACTTCAGTAGAATTTGCATCCACATAACAATTTAGAAGTTGGTTTGCTTTAATGGAGATTTGTTTTGGTTTGTTATTCCATCCCAAGCCCTGTAATGGTTAAGGTTTTCTGCGGTTCAGGCTGGCATCAGTAGCATGATACAATTCTTTAACACCTTTTGTTTTATCTAGAGGTATATGCACTTCAGTTTTTTACACACCTGACATTTCCACCTTCTTGGTGTAAGGGAGGAATCAACTCAATGACTATTCGCTTTCATGGTTGTCTTAATTGTATATAGTCAGGACTCTGAGCATATGTTATGTGTACTTTTTTTGAGAGCTGCTTAAATGAAATCTCTCTCCAGTGACTTACAGCATGGTTGTGGTTTTTTTTTGGTTTTTTTTGGTTTTTTTTTTGCAAATACAACTCATTTATAATAACTGAAACTGTCTATAACCAGTCCTTGAAACAGGGATAAAAATTTCATTGTACTGTGCTGTGGAGGTGGCACTTTTGCATATCATATACAAATGTTCCTTGAAGTTCTGTTTTAGATCTGGAAATTATTTCTTTTTCAGTTTTGTGGCAACTAAATTGAAAATAAAAAATTAAAGTTATTTTGGGTTTTGTAGAACCTGAAAGCTGGAGACAAAAAAAGTGAAAATCCCATTTTCTCATGAAGATTCTCTTAATTACAAATCATACTTACATTTGATTATAATTCATATCTTTGTTCCACATTTAACAGGATTCTCTTTGGAAATAGAAGTCACTTAGTCAAAGCTGATTCAACAAAGTTGGTAATGCTCCAGTTCTTAGCCTTTTTCCAGAAGGTTTCGGACAGAACATTGCCTCAGGAATCATCTTGCCTTGAGCAGCTGACACTGCCTTTAAGTCAAAAAAAAAGTGAAATATCTTTCTCAGAGATTTTTCTCTTGTATTCTCCAGTCATTTGATCTAGTCTAGGTGACAGATCTCACTATAAATGATGATAAAAAACTAACAGATAAAAAAAGGTAATTAAAACTAAAAACTGGAATGTGTACTGGGAAAACTGGAACAGCAAATATTTTGTGTATGGGATCCCACTGAAGTGAAAATAATGGAATATTTCATCCCATTTGTGGTTGTGGTTGCAACTGCATGGTAAATGTTACTTCCAAAAAGAGACATAACTGTCCAACACAGACGTTAGATGTTTTCATTCTTAGACTGAAAGTGAAACCATGCCAGTTTGGAGACCACCAAACTTAAACCTTGTGCTGTTTAAACTGTGTTACAGACAAGATTGGAGAATTCAAGAAAACACAAAATGAAAGTAAAAATAAGAAACAGAAAGAAGTTCTGGGAGCCAGCCTGTATTTTCAGAGATTATTTTTGGTTTATTAAATTTTATCAGCTGTTGGAAAGGAGGCAGTCCAAGCAAGGAAAAGTATCAGAAAAAAACCAATCCCAGCTTTTCCTGCATCCTCATAAGTCTATGCAGATACTACTGAATGCTACTGACCACTCATACTTCCTCCTGTTTTCTCTGCTTAAGAGCATCCACTACTTTCTAATGTACTTTAATATTTTAAATATAAATGTCAATAACATTCAATAGCATTTAACAGCAAACTGGTACATACTGGTAAATTCTGGTAAACGACTGGATAAGTTTTCCACAAAGATATGTAGCAGTGTAACTTTATGAACAAAAGAACATTTTCAGAAAAGAAAAGGTAATGTAACATTAAAGAAAAACCAGCATTGACCAGGTCTGCATATTGGGAGCATAAGATAAACCTCATGATAATTCTCGGGAGACAAATGCTGTTATATCCTTTCCCATATTAAGGCTCAGGAAGGCAAAGCAATTTTTTGGAAAACACAAGTGACTAATGTTGAGTGAGGCAGAAGTTTTATTCTCAGGGGTCTGAGATAGCACCCAAAATAACATCCAAAGAGTGCTCCCCTTTTACTGCTATCCTTGCTAAAGTATTTCAAAGAGTCATCTATTCCAAGTAGGCAATTTTGACAGAAACTGGTAGTGCTTAAACGTATATTAACTGTGTTAAATTGAACTGAATGTAATGCTGGGAAACCTTAATAGAGGCTATTAGAAGATGTAAGGAGATAAACTACATGTAAGGAGAAAATGCTGTCTCTGGCCATCTGCTTGTCCTGGTAACACACAGAAAATTTGCAATATGCAACAATTCCCTCTACTTGCTGAACAGCAGGTGCCCATCTTTTCCTTCAGCTGTCCAAAAACTGTTCCCTTACAACTCTCCCTGTTCTCCCTGAAGGATTCTTCCATAGTTTTGTAATGCAAATTTAGAATAAGGAGGAACAGGTTCTGTTTGAACTAGAATTACCTCAATTTGCCTGGTAACCAATGGATAGAGATCCTTATTCTGTCCTGTGAGCATTCTACTTAAATGAACAATCACTTTTTTTCCCCCTAGTGTCACATCTTTCATAGATGAAAACGACAGCAGTATTTTACAAACAATAGAAAGCACAGGGTGTGAGGACTGTGAATTAGGAATCCTGTTTCCACTGTGCTGTTTTTCTCAATGAATGCTAAACCATAAGTAAAGCAATAAAGAGAACCAGAATAAGTTATTGTCTTACATCCTTAGCAATCATTTTTGTCTTCACTTGAAAGGAGGTTATTGTTAGTTGAGGTCCTAGGAATGTCAGGCTGAGATGTTACAGAAGGAGTGGAGAAGGGTATTTCATTAAAAAAAAAAATCACCTGTTAGAGGATCAAGATATGGCAATATTAAATTCAATAGACAACTTTGTGTCTTTTCTGCATATATTTTGAATGTCTATGTTTTTAATTATATGCCATATACATTCTGGAAATGTCTTGTGCCCCACATTTAATATTTAATGCAGTAAATAAAGATTTTGGGACTGCTAAAATAACAAATTAAAGTTCCAAATTTACAATCTCACCAAAAAGAAAATATGAATATCAAATTTAGATGTTGGGCATGTAGTAGAAAACTATGATCTCAGCAGCCACTAAACAGCCACTTACATGTCTTTAGCTGCCTCCGCATTCATTCTGGGGATTCCATGACCACTCATATAGTTTTCATATTCTGCACCTCTACGTAAATCTCTTGATAGTCAGAGACTAGGTGGCACCATGCCTTCAGTTGTGAGGAGTTTGATCAAATAAGTATGTTCTAGTTATGGATTAACACCAATCAAAACGTTCACAAATTGCAGTTGTGACTGCATTGATTGCGGAGTTTCCACAATGCACCCTTCACAGCATGTTGTAGGTTAGAGCAATCCCTAGAAATACGTGAATTTAAAGCTCCCTTTAAAAGGATTTTTATGTAAGTGGATTGGTTGCTCAGCTCTCCAGGGAAAAAGGCTGTTTAGCCCTTCCATCAAAGTCACTGTGCAGAAAGAGAGAAGCTCATGAGGGCTGTGGGTGAAACATGGTCTTGATGATGAAGGCACTTATCTGGAAAACAGTATATTTAGATTCCAAGAGACAGAGAATTGAATTAACCCCCTTTTACACCCTAGGGAAATGTTTAATCTCTTACTAAACAAGAAAGGGGAAACAATGCCAGCAAATGGTACCAGCAGTCTCCTTTCCTTTTTAAAGAAAACCTAAACTGTGTTTGCATTTCAACTGACAAGTTGCTTTTGCATAAAACCCTGCAACAGGCTAACTTAGGGTTTGGGCATCCTACCTAAACTCTCAGAGAGGACCCAAATTTGAACCAATCTGTGCTTCAGTAGCTTAGATCCCTACATACAATCATACAATTGAAAAACTGGGAAGTCTATGAAATTTAGGCACCTCCAGAGCATTAGTATGGTGGCTAAGCACCACAGAAGATTAATTTTGATCACAGATTTACTTTAAGGACCAAAATTGCACTAAAGGTTATTTTAGAGGCCTACACACAGTACCAGATCTTATCCCTAGTGTTTCAGTGTTACTACTTCTCCAAGTATACCATCAATAATTTCTCTCAGTAGTGTGCAGCTATTATGAGGGTGAAATTGATATACAGAGTTAATAAGATGATAATAGTAGTATCTAGGAAGTTAGATGAAAATGATATGACATAATACCACTTAAAATGTTGCATGGTATTAGAGACACATTTTAATCCTTATGATTTGTTTCACCCGTAGCAGGTTACATTAATCTCCTGTTCCAATGACCCTGTTTATGTATGACATGGGCTGTAATTTTAAAACCAGCATGTCTTTTCAAGTTCTCTGGCTTCCAAACATTGAAAATTAGGGCTACTGGTAGAGTTAGGCTTTACATTACATTAAAACCGATACGTCTGTCCCATTTGCAATGATGATTTTTTTTTATTTTAAGATTCTGTTCCATTTTAGGGATCTAGATGAGCAGCAGAGAGGAAAACTGTTTGCTTTGCATTGTTAATACAGCTCAAGCCTGGGTTAGGAGAAATCTTCTGGAAGAAGGGGAGATACTGCTTTCCCTGACAGCACCTGACCTTTCTCAGCTGGGAGAAGCTTCTGGAGAGCAGGGTGTGAGCAGCAGAGTGTGAAGGACACAGAGCAAGCAGAGGGTCCACAGCAGGAAGAGGCTGGGCAGCCCCTGAGAGGATAAGTGAGCAGGCACACAGCCAGGCCTACCAGAGGCTATAAGAAAAAAAAGATTTTTCTTTGGACAGGGAAGGAAGAGAAGCTGCTGGAAGCAGAGAAACTGCTAAAAGTTTCTGGCAAAGATCAGGACTATGGTTAGAGGACATTATACTTGGGAGGAAGAAGGAGATTTTTTTCCCTGTAAGGGGAAGATGTAGGATTTGTTGTTTATTAGAATTCTGAAAGAAACTTAACTTTTAGTTTAGAAGTCCTGATGATGCCATGCTCATCTTAAATAAGGTTCACGTAATTTAATCTCAAATCTCACATTCACTGACAGATGTATCGGACTGAGACACGTTTCTTAATCAAACTCTTTTTCATTTTTAAAAAGTATCTCTCACTCAGTAACTCTTTATTATTTTAAAACATCTGTAGATATTCATTGATGGGGAGTTTTTTGACTTGCTGCATCTCAAAGGTTCAGATAAGACCAGATGAGAAAGCCTATCATCAGGCTTCAGGTATACTTAAATGACTTGACTTTTCACACGGGGGAAAACAGTGTAACCTCCCACCTTGCCCCCTCACCCCCAAGCAAAGCAAGGCAAAGCAAAGCAAAGCAAGGCAAAGCAAAGCAAAGCAAAGCAAAACAAAACAAAACAATACAAAATTAATAACTGAACACCTGAATCATCTGCTTAACCCAGGTAACAATGTCCACTGTCGTCAGTGACCTCATCAGTGTCACTTCACATAGAGGATTAGCTGTGTAAAGTAGAACAGAGACAAAATTCATGCCCATTTGAAATGTGAGTAAAATATTATCCTATTGATTGAACAGAAGACAGCCTGAAAAAAATTATCCCATGGAAACCTGTGTCAAGAAAGAGACTGCCAGGAAAGGTAAGGCCGAGTAAGCAACGGTCATTTCAGCTCAAAATTGCAACAACTTTGTGGCTGAATTCCCTTTGACCCTGCTAGGAAGGAAACCTGGGGGGCTTCTGATGCTGAGTGACAGGACCATCATTACAGGGCAACCACCCAGGCAAATTTTGCAAGCTCATTTATACCATAGCTAAACAGCAAAGGACATGATTTCTGGCAAAGAGACTGTGCTAATATTTCACTAGAGGAAGAAAGGGTTCTGTATTCCCTTGAACATCACTCTGAACATACAAGACAGGTATCAGTAAAGAGACTTCTCCTTACATTTATCCATAGGAAAACAAACATCTGTCTTGCCCAGTCCTCTGGCAGGAGGCCTTACACCTTTTGGGGGCAGATGAAGGAAATCCAATGAACAGAAACCAGAGCTATGTGTGGTACTCTATCCCTCCCCATTTTGTCCTCTGCTGCTCTACTAGTAATTATTTTTAGGAATAATCATAATTTTTACAGAAAAATAAAATGCCACAACCCTTTCATGTAATTACTATGTAAGCAAGCACTCAGTTTAACTCTCTTTCTTTTGCTTAGTGAGTATAGGAAAATGTTGAAACAAAACATCTTAGCAGTGCCATATTTTTAAAAATGCTGTTACCAACACAAGATGCTTTTTCCAGCAGAAGGCCTAATAATGTCAAGAGTGCAGGAGGTCTCATAAGCAGAAATAATGGCAGTTTCATGCAACACGTGAAATTATAATGCATCTTATGAGTAAATCAAATCACTTTTTCTTTATAATTTCTGAATTCCGTAGGGGCCATGAAACACATATTTAAAAGGTGTGCAGAAGGACCTTATTCATTAAACAGCAGAGAAAAGTAGTTGAAGCTTTATTAAAAATTGACTAATAGGCATTCCAGATAATTGAACTGACAGGCTGTTTTGACAGCTGCAAGCAAAAATGTGCTTTCCCCAAACAGTTAGTCTAAATCTTTTAGATTTCTAGAAAGAGGAATGATGTACTGGTTTAACTTTAATCAGTTTATGAAGTTAAAAAAAATTATAACTGTTCACCTAGTTGAAGTTACGCTAATTGAAGGTGCTGCCAGTCATTTCAGTGGTAGAGTTTGAGCTGCAAGAATTGCCAAGTTCTCACACAATGAGAAAGGTGGAAGGTGGATACTTTAAACAGTTTTGCTTAGCAGAAAACGTAAGTTAAGATGAAAACTGAACTCTGAATTTGATTTCGAGAAAGGAACTGCAATATTCAATCTGACTGAAGTTAGTAAATTTGCAAGAATCTATCAGCTTTAAAAATCAGACTGCAACTAACAAATGTGACAAACTGCATCTTGAGTAGGCTAACATAAAGTAACAGGCAATTATACTGTCTAAATGAAAAAAAATAAGGAAGAAAGGGGGAAAAAAAAAACCAAAAAAACAACCAAACAACAGAAAGGCTACTTATCAGACTTTCCAGGTTTGAGAATTCAAAGTAGCAGGAAGCAAGGAAAAAAAATTGCAAGAGCGAGGCAGGAAACACAAGATAGAATTAAAATTAGCTTTTATAATAATTAGTTCACTAAAAAGGAAAAATTGACCAGGCAGTCAAGTTTCAGAAAAGAGAAAGAAATTTTAAAAAGGACAAGTAAACTATTAAAAAGATAAACTAAGTGAAGACTTAAACACCTGATGGAAGATTGAATATTTTAAGAATATTATGTAGGTATTGACATACTACATAATTAGAATTGACGTGAGTGTAGGATTTGTCAACGAAGCATTGAGAATAGGACCATGTTACTTTGTATCCAGTCTTTAGTTTTTCTTTTAATCTGTGTATACGAATAGACGTTTTATATCTTGATTTAGAACAGATCTTAGCTCTTTTATAAAGCTCACAAAAAGGATAAATCAGATGAACTCGCCACAGGCGTGTCACTTCAAATATAGGCACGTATAGAATAGTACAGTAACAGCCAAGAGAAGAGAAAAATCTTAGAAAAAATGAATAGCTGACACACTGAGACTAGTTTAGCTGGTGCTTGATTGTAACATCTCAAAAGTCAGAAGGACACAGCTACTGAATTTCTGTATGTGTTTTTATTTTTAATAAACAGGAAAACCAATAGTTTTATCATCCAAACACTGCAACACTGCCATGCTGAACTTATCAGATGTTTGATTAATGTATTGGATTGATGTATAATAACTGAACAAGAAATCTACACACTGTTTTGAAGGGTTTATTTGATTTGGATGTAGAAGTCTTTTAGTCATTTCATATGAGAAAGAGTGCTCTTGGAAATGCGTATTTCACAGTTATCAGTTTTAAACTACCCTTTATTCCAAGAGGGAAGAGCAATTGAACCACTGACTATTAGTAAAACTAGTTTGCAAATGAAATTTGATTGATATTTTAGGTTTCTTGGGACTGTATGTGGCACAGCTTTGTATAAATTATATTTGTTTAAAATGCAACTGAGCTCAGAACTGCCAGGAACAATTTAGACCCCATAAATGCTTCCTCTAAATTGAATCAGAGAAGGCTGAAAAGCCTCTAAACACTGTACAGGGATTCAATGTTTAGGTTTTAAATGAAGCAATTTTAAAAATTGGAGCCTTGCCATCATTTATTGCACTGTCAGAGTCAGTGTTCCAACAAAATAGGTTGATTTTCTTCTTCTGTTCCTTGCTCATCTTTATTGGACACTTTCACTGTTAAATGCAGTAAATGAGGGGGGGGTTGGGAGGAGCAGAGAGAACAAAAGGGTAAATGAAACATTATTATGGAAAACTATTTTCAGAAATTGCATTTTATATTCAATATGGATATTTTTGCCTACACCCAACCCTAAAGACCATTTTTATGAAACACAATAAAGCCATCTCAGATATTTTCTTGTTTCATTATATCCAAATACATTAATTTTTTGGTTTCAATGAAGATTTATGCTACCTATATTGCACAAGGTAAGTGTAAATAAGAGCTATAAATTGCTAAGCGGTTAATGCTGCTTGTGAATGGAACTATTGTTCTCAAAACAGCCTGAATTTTAGAGAATCCAGCTAACTTAACGCCTGTGAGGTGCCATACAGGAAAAATGCTATAAAAGTCTAATAACAATAAATATGCATTGGTATTAAGTTATATAAGTTTGGGTGAAAGTGCATATATTTAGAACTTATTAGTATATACACAGTTAAAAGGAGTTTAAATTAAAAATGTTTTGGGCACACATATGTCCAGCTCACCACATACGTACCTACCCCTTCATTTGATTTGATGCCTTGTTATTAATTCTTGGAAGTACAGGCTACCTAGAAGTGTCTGAACTATAAAGACCAAGAGTATTTCAAGCTTCCAGTGCTGTCTGCAACGAAATTCACAAGTGAAGGACACTCTTGTTTAGCAAATCATCTTTTGCTAACTTTTGGAAAGTTAGTATTTTAAGACAAGGCCTAGAGAACATACCAGAACCTACCATTTCTTAGAGGAGATGTAGATCTACTCATTCTGGATGGACAGTATCAGGATCCAAACTAAAAGCCTAGATTTCAAATCCCTTGTATTATGCCAGGTTTCAGTGGCAGGATTCATAGCAACTCCTTAAGCCTCAATAACTCTACTGTACCCAGTCCCCTGTGTAGAGACACTTGTATGATGTTAAGAACTGGCAAATATTAATGTGTGAGCAAGCCTTAACTATTGCTAGATGTAGTGTCTAAAAATCTAGCAAACAAGAAAATATGGTAAAGGACCAGCTTTCAGTAGAGGAACTGGAAGTTGCCTATGAGTGTCAAAGCAATGCACGTAGGATAACAAAGTTAGCTACAAACCACCTACCTTTTGCTGTATGAAGACACTGTCCAGTGCCAGAGCCAGTTATTCCAGAGCCAGTTTTCATGCTGCTACTATTCCCTCCAGTCTATAACACAGTCACACACTACCATTGCTCTACTTCTTCTTTTGAAGTTCTTGGGCACATAAAAATGCATTTCTGAGCACCATCCAGGTATGATAAGGAGATGTCTTAATCTATTTGAACATAAAATGTGCTAATATAAAAATGAGCTACTGGTTGTATTATAGCCTTGGGGCTACTACAGCTTATCTTCTAAGGCTGAAGAAATAGGGCATAAAACCATGCTTTGAATTAAAACCATACCTATACTCTGACAGTTAAGAATGTTCTTCTGCTGATGGTCTATTTCTACACAATTCATGGGCAATAAATTTAAAATGCAACCAAACAAAATAACAACTTTCATGTGCAGTGATTTCTCAAATCATAATATAACTCACTATTTTGACTGCAATGGTAACAACAAACACTTATTTAAAAAGAAAGGTGATTGCTTTTACTTTCAGTACATTATCTTTTGGAAAAAAATGCTAGTTTCAATTAATATGTATTGATTCAAAGGAATTTGTAAATTAAAATTGATAGGCAGTGGTTCTGAATGGTAATTTTTTACTTACTCTAAGTATGAATTGAGCTTAGAACAGTGTATCTTGTACTGAAAATATTGGTTTGACCACAAAATTTAAAGAAATTAAAAGGAAATAGATTTGAGGGGGAGGAAGTTTGAATAGATCAGAAGAAAATGTGGCACATCCTAAAATAGGTTAGAAAAAACATATTCCTACAGGTTATTCCTTCTTTTGCCACATCTTTCTCTTGAAATCAGGCAAAGTCCAGGTCAAAGTCATCTTCCATTCCTCTGGCTCTCTAGTTTAAGTAAACCTGAAAATCATGAAATATAAGAAAATTACCTCTCAGCTTCAAGTTAAACTATTCCTTTAGCTTGAAAGAGTGGAAGGGATATGGGGAGAAGATGTAAATGGCAGTATAATTAAGATTTGGGAACAGGATATTGCCTACAATGACCAAAAAATGTTTGGAAGAAACTTTCTTTGTTCATTAGGACTCATTAAAATTCTTGCCACAACATTTTTTTTCCATATTCATACAGGCCAAAACCTAATCAGGATCACTACACCTGACTGCTATACAGACAAGTGTTCATATTTCTTCGTTGCATGCTTAGTTAGAGAATTATGTTCAAAGGAGCTTTGTAAGAAAGAATTGCCTCGTTTTTACTTCATGCTTGCAGTAGATAGTCTTTTGTTGTACATTTTACTGTCTTGTCTTATAAATCTCCAAAGAGCAAAAGCAACTGTGTGTATCGTATCCAAACTTTTGGGTGTATTAGACTGCACAGGTAGTATACATATAAAACTGAAAGTAAAACAACGTAGTGCAAGGTGTAGGTACTAAATAATTAACATCATTAATCTTTCTCCTGATGCACAAGTCCTCATAAACTACAGGGATATTGCAGAGCAGCAATAACATAGCTTTGAAGTGCCCTGAGCCATCCTTTCCAGAACCACCAGTGTTAGGTTGTAAACATTGCTGCTCATCTCATGTTTTTAAAGTGCATGCTAAGTAGGGAGTTATTGCTAAGGGTCCATCCTTGCTCTGTGCACAAAGGAGAAAGAACTTGGCTAGGCTGGCCTCTAGGAACACATTTTTTATCACGATAATTTTAGGCATTTTCAGCCAGTTACAGAAATAATAATGGGGAAAGGAGGAGGTGTGGGGGAACACACTAAATAAAACAGTAGCACATTTATAAGCCTTTCTTTTTTTTCCAGACCTTTCTTTAAAATTATTATTATTATTATTATGTGTGCCTTCAGTTTGGGCTCTGAGAAAAAAAAACACAACAAAACAACAAAACCTGAAACATTTAAGTGCTTTATTTTTTCCCACTCTGAGAGTTTTTACTTTTATCTAAGTAGTCTCTTTATAGACAGTCTTAAAAAACGCTTGATGACACAATCTGCCCAACTCCTGCAAGTCTGAAATTTAGCTCCTTTTAGTTTCTACTGGGATGGAAAGGCACTGTTTATCTTCCCTCTCTATTCTCTAGTTTAAATGTGTGTATCATTCTCTATGGTCACAGACCAGAGTTAAAACTTTCTAAACCAATGCCACTAAACAGAACACTCTAACATCTCCAGAAAACAGATGCCATAATTTTGGCAGCTTTCTTATACATTTGTCCCTCACTGAGAATGCTATAAAACTGAGAATGCATTTTTACTGTAACATATCACCTGCTTCAAAAAGGAGTACCTGATTGTATTTATTTATCCACGTCTATAAAGCACACATGCTTGCAGATATAAATTGTTTTCCACATGCTTCTTGTTCAGAAATTACCAGAGCCATAGAGGAATGAAGGTAGAGGAATAAAAGTAAGGGAATAAAGTAAAATAATGAAGTGCAAGCATGTGAGATTTGATTAACAGTAAGTTGTGCTGGCTGCTTCCAGAGACAGACTTAGTAGTAAAGCTGTCATGGATACCACAAGTACAACTGCACTGAAGTCTAGAGACTAGGAAAGCCAAGCCGAAAATGGCAAGGGAGAGAACAGTGCTGGGTCTTGGCTGAAGCAACTGTCTGACTTTATCCCTTTCATCAAGACTCATTGCATCTATGCTACTCTCTAAATAGGACTCAAGCTGGAAAGCGTGGTTTACATAGAGTGACATGAATTTTCTAGTTTATTAAATTCCCCAGAAGCTTTCCCAAAAGTCAGTGCTATTTGACTAAAGAAAATATTTGATCTGAGGATATATATGAGATTTCATAACACAGATTTAACTTCACGAACATTCAGGTCAATGTATAGACTATAAGCAAGGTCAGCCTCAGTTCCAGGCCTTGAAGAGATTAACCATTTCCTTCCCATTCCCCAGATTTCTCACTTGTGGAGGGAGAAATTCCACTACCTGTTCTAGATGAACCATGCTACATGAAAGTATTACAAAATAGCCAGCTTTGGCTGTTCTTACACAAATTGCCATCAGAAATTTTAAATTTTTTGATTGTATATTCAAGAAATGTATATATGAAAAATTACCTTCCCAAAAATGCAAAATGATTTTACAAAGAACCTTAAAACCAATGCAGACTCAAATTTTTACACTTGTTTGTTTGATTGATTGATTGATTTTTTTTTTTTTTTAATATCTACAGAAGTTCAAGAGGACTTTGAATAATTTTGGAGTGAACAGAGAATACTGCTGTTATGTTTTTATAATTTTGACTGGAGTCCTTTTCACTCTCCAAAAACACTTAACAACTGATTTTTGGTGAAATATCTTCCTAGATCTCTGTGGCAGGAGTTGAGGGGGTACACAAAGCATTTGTCTCAGCTGAAAAATGGTCAGTGTGCTGTATTCATATATATGTATGAGTGTTGAAGTCATTCAAAAGAAAAGGCACATTGAAGAAATTATATCCTGTATATAGATATAACCTCAGAGTGAGTGAGTGAGTGAGAGAGAGAGAGACCACTTGGGAGCACATGTGTTCTGAAAGGCACATTTTTGTGCTCATTTATGTTTTAGATCTTTTAGGCACCTTCACTTTGTGGAGTAAAATGACCCATATAATGAAACAGAAGGGGTGACCATGTCTTTCCCATGGAAAAGAATCTGATGGAAGAGGTCTTTTATTTGCTTCAAATTCTTCTGGATCCTAAATCCCGAATGTAAGAAAAGAGTCATTTCTCAGCACTTGACTGTGGTACAGTCTGTTGGGGTTATGTTGTGCCAGTTTATAGAGGCTGACATGCCTCTTAATCTTGCAGAATTATAGGAAATAATTGCTTCTGACTCATTTAAGAGAACAAGTTTATATCATAAAGCTAAAATAAGTAAGAACATGATTGGAAACTAATGCAGTCATTTAAGATTTACACAGTTTTGTCTATTTTTTCCTGAATACATTTCCTTTAATATCTCTAAATGATGCTGTGAGGAAAATACTTTCACTGCCATCTAGATTTGGATTGTCTGATAAATTAGCAGGAAAGTTAGAAAAACGTTCTTTCTCTCTCTCTCAAAACCATAGTAACATTGTATATAGTTTCTTCTCTTTGTCTCTGTGTATTATAAACGATTGAGCAAATTGTGAGTCGTGGGTGTGGGTGGCAATTAAGATAATAATTGTTCATAGAATATAGAAACTGCATTAGAAAATGGAGGCATCCCTGACTCCTTCTCTGCTCTTTTAGACAGTGGAAAAATGGTCTTAATATGTCAGATACTCCACTGAGAAATATGCATTACTTTTCAAATAAGATACTGGGTGGCCAACTGGCAGCATTTTTGGATAATGTTTGTAAACCTGTAAACCTGCAAGCGTTTTTATGACTGCTCAATGATTACAAGCAAGTTTAGAGCAAGGCTGAGTTTAGAATTATGGAGGGTTTCAAGCCAATTTCTTTATAAGACACAGTGACTAAAAATTTAGGAAGGATATAGTTTCAAATGTTTGTTTCTGTTCATGGCTAGTTACCCTTCTGTGTCCCTTTCTTTTTTAAGGTGGACTTCGTAATTTTGCACTTCTTGATTTTTTTTTTTTTTTACTTTTCTTAGGTGAAACTAAGTATTTTTCTCACTTCCCAGACTGTGGTTCCGGTGTTACACCAGTTCTTTTTATTTTAAGGCACGACATGCCCTTAACAGGGCCTATTTCTGTGATCTGTTGGCTGTCAAAGTTCAGTGATCTCCAAAGCCATCTGATAATAAATACTTGATTCTCTCATTGTGAAAATATGTTACATTCTGGAGACTTGTATGGATTTATATTTCATCCTTTATACTATTTGCAAGAACCATTTTTTTGTCATTTATTGAAAAAGAAAAAGAAAAGAAAGAGGACTGCCATTTATATTATAGGCCTGGTGTATGTATTTAATGATTTTTTAGTTCAAGTGACAGAAAAAAAAAGAAGAGTATAAAATGTGCAACTAGATCTAATTTTTTGCACCTATTATAATTTGGCATCTTTCCATAGACTTCACTGGAATTATAATCTGTGCCAATGAGTACAATATGAGGTTCCCAGAAAACATCAGTGCATTAATTCACTTGGCTAGACATGGATTTCTGTGGATGAAGCTTAAAAAGTAATCTTTTTATATTTTTCTTGACTATTTCTTTCAACTTGGTAATTAGGATAATGGATCATGCCCCCACTACAGTCTATGAATCGGTGAGACAACTGTGCTTGTCTATGATAATGCATATCACAACCCTGAGGCAAAGCACATGAGAGCTGGGGAAAGCATTCTCAGGGAGAGCTGTCTAACAAAGTGCATTTCTACCTAAGGCAACTAATATCCTCTGAAACCTATGAGTCTGTTTTAGCAAGTCTAACTCAATGGGAATTCCAATTAGGGCGTCCTCACTAAAGATGTCTCTGTTATCTATAACTTTGGAGACCACCTACATCACTAATTAGTAGATCTTGAGGTGCATGAAATTCTTTTAATGAATTAATATGCACATGTTCATGGAGGATGTGGGGGTGTGTGGGGATTTATCCCTTTATGCTTGTGCTGCTTTCCTCTGTTTCTTCCAATGACATTTCTTGTTGTATCTGTCTGTGGTAATGATGACCATCCAGCTAATTTTCAGAGGATCACATTGACACTAACCTTTGGCTTACCCATCTGTTCCTCATTTTATTGCTTCAAATGTCTCCTTTCTGGCTCATTTTTAAACTGGAATAGAGGCAAATTCCTCCAAGCACAGCAGGGCTCTGCTGGGCCATATCTGACTGCATATCTGAAGGCTGCTTACCAGAGTCTTCTGATTCAATTGCTCTTGTCATTGAGGTTTTCTTACCACTAAACATCTTGCTGGATGCTGATGGCAAATAAAACCTCTGTGTGTGAAAGTAGGCTTTCCTCTCAAAATAACGAAGGAACATGGCTCGTCTCCCGTCTTCTGACATGGTTTTCAAGCTCCCCTTGGGTGCCTTCTCTCCAGGAAATGAGTAGCTCATAGGGTGTTAAGCTCAGCACAAACACATGAAACTAAAGGTTAGGATGGATAGCTCTGAAACCCTTTGGGTTTGTGTAGTGACATAATAAATTGTCCAGCAGAGCTACAGGTAAATTTCTGTTGCAAGAATGCACAGACATATCAAATATCAGGGTATTTTCAGTGTGTTGATTCATAATTCCATATATACTGATTGGTAAAGTCTTTAACAGTGCCAGAGTTGTATATACAGAGAAAGCTACTAAATCTAGTGTTTATTATGAATTTAATGTTTTCTGTATTAGCACTTTCCTGGTTTTTTTTTTTGATGGTAAAAATAAAGAATATTTCATTTTTCATTCTGATTTACTCCTGAATTTGTCTGACACATTATTTTAATAGAAAGTATTCCCTTTTTATCTTTTCCCACTGCAAAAATAAATATACAAATGCAAAACAAAGCAAAAAACCAAAATTCAGAATATAAGAGTGTTATAATTACACAGAGCCAGATTTGTTGCTTTGGGAAATTTTGTCCTCCAGATTGCCTTGCTTTCAGTGCACCATAATAAAATATATTTTTATATAATTTAAAACATATGTTTTGAAGTGTGTTCTGCAGCAACTGAAGAAAAATGTGAACAACTGAGCCATTAAAATTGCAGTACATTTTGCATACCTTAAGTGCAGATACTAAGAATTATTTTGCATTGCAATAATCTTATCCATTTAAATTAACTTGGAGTGTCAGGCTAAAACACTGGGCCTGGATGACAGTTAAATGGAGGATCTTTACCCTCCAGTCCAGCAAGCTACATTGAAAAACAGGGGAGGGGGCAGGGAGGCAACAAAATTGTCAAGTAGATGAATACTGCCCCTTAATATCAGTAGTAATGGAGAAACTGTTTGCCATCACACAAATTTGTGCTTAGTGAGCAAAAAACCTCCTCCAAGGTTTTCCATCAATGTCAGTTGCATACCTACATAGCTTAAAACAAGTGGCCTAATGCAATATAAAAGCATCATACACTTATTTCCCAATTTTTTTCTATTTAGCAGAATATTTTAGTGTCTAAATTTGATGCATATCTATGTGTATGTGCTTTCTTACTAGAAGATACAGTATTTAAATTAAAATAATATTTTATTTTCAGACTATTTGATATATATTTCGGTATGCCACAGTCAATGCTATGGAGAAAAAAAAGAGGTAAACTCATATTTCTCTGTAAAGAACAGATGTAATTTAGCTGACTATTTGCAAGTATAATAGGAAGCTGTGAGTTTGAGACTTGAAAAATGGTTATGTTACTTACAGAAAACATATCAAAACTGAGAGACAGCTGGAAATTGCAGTAGATGAGACACTGGAAGAATCCAGGAACCTCCTGCCAAAATCAGATACAGAAGCATTAGATCCAAATGGATTTACTTGCCTTTCATCTACATAGCTACCTACATATGCATGTATTATGCAACTCTTTGAATTACATTTATATTACCAGTACATTTGCAAGACAGTTGTTTGGGTCTTTTTAGACCCAATGTAAAGACATTCCTTAATTCAAAGTCTTGTCCCCATCTGAGATTACATACATATTCTGAAAAACCTGAGCAGATGACAAACTGCCTATGCTTAAGAGGAATCACTGCAAAAATCCTTTCATACCACTCTCATTCTACTTGTTGTGCACGGCAGCATTGATATATTTCCAGAAAGACTTGCAAGATTCATGCCATTTTAACATGTGGATGGTTATGAACACTGTCTCTTCCCTTTTTATACATAAGCCACATATATATATATATATATATAAAACTTTTGAAAGTTGTTTTAATTCTGTTTTTTGAATATGAATATTTAACTATCTTTTCCCATTTGTTTCCCTGAAATCCCTTAACAATATGAATCAAAATCAAAATATTCACCCAAAATACTTATAATTTTCACAGTTCAAATGAAACTTTGGGGGTAGAATTGGACTCCCAGGAATTAAAGTTACAGTAATAAAATATATCACTGTCGCTATCCCACTAACATGAGCAGGGAGAATCCTTACCTTGATAAAGATATCCCAATGAATATTTTCAGTGTACTTGTACAGGATATCTGGTGGTCCAAAGTCCCTTTGCAAAATTTGGTCCTAGAAACTGAGAACAAATACGGGTCTTTTAAATGATCTGTCTTACTTTTTTGTCCTGGTTCATTGTATTTGTTTTGTGAATTGCTTGTTTTTTATTGTCTTGATATCATATCACCTCCAGAACTGCAGCTTGACTCTAGAAGTGAAACAAACCAGGATATTCTTAAATAAAAATATATAAGAGAACAGTTAGGCACATGAGATCATGGTATGTAGCTTTTAAAGGGCAAAAGTTTTTATCACTGTAAGAATCAACTGAGAATATATGTATGGAAAACCCTGGCTTATTTGCTCCCTGAAACAGAGATTTCAGCTGTGGAAAAAAAGGCTGCAGGACCTGTGATGATGTAAATATTTAGTGTAGTTCAGATTAGAGTGTCCACCGAGATAATAAATAGGTGTCCCAAAGAAATTAAGCAGGGCCAGGAAAGCTCTGGAAAATATTTAGATGATGTCAGAACATTGTGCTACATTATCATCCTGGTATTCTGATCAAAAGAATGAGAGTAATTTTGGTGACCAAATTTAGTCAGTAAATTCCTTTCTTCTCTATAAGAAAAGTTTCCTTTCCTATATCCCTTCTCTGTCTTCCTCTCATCCCAAAACTGAGGTCTCTGGGATAATTTCAGCTCTACTTTCTCGGGATGAAGTTTTTGGATGTTTTTTTTTTTTAATTCAGGATCTGATAGAATGCAGCACATTTATACATGAAAAGATAAACAGAGAAAGGCTATCACTGTGAATGAAGAACTCTGCTTTACTTGATCAGTTATTTGGTAATCATTAATAGTTTCATTGTTTGCTTTTCCACTATGTAGAGTTTTGAGACGAAGAATTCAAACCTGACAAAGTGCTCTATAAACACTAATGCAGTCTTGGAACGAGCTGTGAGCCAGGGTAATTATTATTAGGCTAATTCTACAAGTGGGTAGCCTGCATTACAGGAATTAAATAACTTCTCTGTCAAAGAAGAATTCAATGGTGGAGCTTAGAAGTCATCTATTCCAGTTTCCACTCCTTTTAGTAGACAATACTCTGTCACCTAGGATCAGCAGTTTTTTGAAGAGTTGGGCTTTTAAAAAGCCAACATATGCATCATTCTTTTTAAAAAAATTAAATTATTAATATTTATATCAAGGCAGAGAAGTCCTTGACCTAAAAGGAGGGAGGTACACAACGATGTTGTTGCAGGCAGCAGAAGTGACATGGGAAAGAAACACACAGGTGTTACTAGGAGAGGACAAGGAGAGAAAAGAAAAATCAACTCTCTGATTCCCTCTGGCAAATCTTCTATCCCATCTTCTGTACAGGGATTAAATGATGCAGAGGTCTGATATATTCTCAGAAGAAATTCTTTCAGCAGATCTCTCCAGGTATTTTCTCATTGTGTGGCTCTTCAAAAATGGTTGAGAAACTACTAAAAAGTAAACTCTAGAGAAAATGTAATATTTGCTTCTTAATATTTTCTATTTTTCTGTACTGAAAGAATAGTATAGAAAGTAACAGTAATGATACAGAAGTGTAGAAATAGTAACAAAAGTACGGGAATAGCAGAGAGGCACTTGCAGCAGACAGCCTTCTTGTGGCAGTGCACCAAGGTCAAATCTTACCAACTACCCCACTGGAATATGCAAAACTCACTCTCACTAAGCTATTGATCTTCTGAAATGTTAGACACCTTTTTGTAAAATGTGCTAGAGATTGTGGGAAACAGTATTATAAAGCATGCACTGAGTTTCACCAGGATATATGTGAAGATACAAAGCAGTGTGTAAGATACGCTCTCTGATTATAGTACATTAAACAATTATTTAATTATTTCCCAAAATCAAAAGAAGCCAGATCCAAACATGTGAAAGGCACAGTAATTCAAATGCAGATCCATTCTTTTTATGTGAAGGCTACAATATTTGCTGACAGGTTGGGAAACAAACCAGGGAACCTAAGAAGCTAAATGCCTAAGTCTCAGCAATTTCATCCCAAGCTTTTCAGTTGAGACCATGACAAGCTGATAGCCTCTAGGGATATGGCTCACAGGAGAACCTGTGAGGCATGCTAACAAGTGAGTTAGACCTGCATCATGTAGCTTTTCATAACTTTTTTTACCTAGGTATGGCTTTGTATATGTGATTCATCAAGAGAGCTTTGATCCTTTGGAGCACAGCAACTAACGAAAAGAAAAGGCTAGGAGAAAAGATACACGAATAAAGAGTTAGGGATTATAGGGGCTTGGCTATGATAGACAGGCACAGGCACTCCGTGCCTAAAAGATAACACTAACTAACTGTTTTTTTTAAAACACGAGCTTTCCCCATATGCTACAATGTTTCACACAGAAAGACCCACATAAATACTCTGAACAATGACTGTAAGGAGTAAAGGAACAAACAGAAAAAGACTTGGCAATTTGAAAGGGAAGAGTCACTGATGAAATACCCAGGAAAGAGACAGAGCCCAGTCAAACTTTCCTGTCTCAGACTTAGTTAGAAAGGACCCTGTGAAGGCTGACTCTAACCTTTGTGTGCATCGCTTTAGCATGGTAGCCGTGAGCACCACAGAAGAAGAACAATATAGTTAGGTGGAGGCACTCAAGGAGACATCTCGTGACTGCTTTTCTTAGTGCTGAATGGAAGAATTTATTTTTCAGTAGACTCTAAACTGTTGTTACCCCTGCTTAAATAAACCAAACCCACAGGCAATTCAGAGGGGCCATTTATGAACTGTGAACCTGAAACTTTGAAATAATGGGAAAATTAAATATTTCAGGGTTAATGAGATTCAGCTACTCCACTCTTTTAGCAGAGATTTCTTATAACCTTAACTTTAAATGCTGAGCTACATAATGCACGATTATGTATTTAAATCCCTATTTGACCTCCTAAGTGAACACCTCTTTAAGGAAAGACATTACTAATGGGATTGAAAACACACAATGAAAAAAATACAATAAAAAATGCAGTCTTACTCTCACTAGAATATTTGGTTAAATTAGGCTTTTTTGCACTAAAAGTGTATTAAAAAATGTTGAAACAAATTAGAATTCTGTCTTTTTAGTAATTTCAAGTATTTGGAGTTATTATTTCATGTACATATAGATATGCATTTTTACTCTGATGTTAGGTTTTTTAAATATTTAAACTCCATTTCTTCCTGTGTTATAATTCCTGCAGTGTCTTGGTGAACTTCTTATATAAATATTTATTATTTTATCATTTGAAAGTGCAAAACTGCATAAATTAAAATATTCATGCTTTCAATAGCAAAGCATTAGTCAAAACATAGTGATCAAACCCTGATATTTCAGAAAACACAACATATTTTGCTATATTTCTTTTTCTTTATTGTCCACCAGTGCCTTTTTCTCTCCACTCTCTCACAAAATGTCCATATTCAGCTTTTTTTCCAAGACTATGCTTGAGGTGGCTCAACTCTCAAAGGCTCCTTGCAGTAAGTTCTGCTGCCTTCTGTTCCTGTTTCACTTCCAGCCATCTTCATTACTTGTCCTAGGTTACAATGTAAGATGTGTCCAAAAGTATGCATCTATCTATCAGCATCTTCATAAGCTGTTAAAAAATCTGTGGCCCACCAAAAAATCTGCTACCCACCTCCTTCATGACTCATCCCTGATAAACTCCGGGGGTATCTCCTGTTAATGGGCCAGCTGTTGAAACCAGGTGGGGCAGTGTTCCTTATCTCTGCCATGACCCATCCTCCCTCCAGGGGGATCTCTTCTGTTAATGGGCCCATCAATGCCTTGCCTCATGACTCACCATCCCATTGTGAGATGCTCCGCCCAGGAGGAGGAACTAAGCGTTCCCATCTGTATATACTTGGGGGTTTGGAACATCACAGTGAGCTTTTACTGTCTGGTTTCCAGAAGACAAGAGCTACACAGCCACCACTGGACGTCCCAAGGAAGACCAGACCCTTTGACAGGATCACTGCCTCAACGGAACCATCACTCCAGAAGACTGCAGGCACCATTTAATTGGACTGCTACCAACACCCTGTCCGACAGGGTGTCAGGTTGTATTCTGACTCTGTCAGTGGTTTTCTTTTTGTACTATTGCATTTATTTTATTTTTCTTATTAAATTGTGTTTCTGATTTGGAGTCTCTCACTGGTTTGCTTTCAAACCAGTGCATTATTCATGAAGCTTGACAACTTACAAGTAGGTCTCTGTCCTGCATGCCCACACTTATACCCTTTATTCAGCCCCATCCTCGCATTCTCCAGCCCTGTCCCTAGAAATGGTTGTTAGTACTTTTGTGGCTCATCACTGCTTTACTTACTGAAGTATTCCTTTTCCCCCCTAGGATGATTTCATTACATCAGACTTCTCCTAATATATCTTTTTTTTTTGTTTGCTAGAATTTAGTGAGGTTGCTTCTTGCTACCTTTATTGGAGGGTTTTCACTCACCGCTATTCAGAAACAAGTTTCTCTCCCCCTGTTTTAGAAATAGTTTTTGGTTTTACTGACTGCCCTTCAGAAGGACTTCTTCACTGTTTTCAGTAGCCAGCTTATGAACCCAGAAATGGATAGAAGAGTTGTGGACTAAACCATCAAAAGTGTAAGAGTTTTGTGCAGAATTCCCACAGAATTTTGGATTCTTTTATAATTGTCTGTGATATCAAGTAAAGCTTTGTGCTGTACTTCATTCATTGCAACCACTTTCAATATATTTCTTATTTTATTTGAGTTTTACCTGTTTACCTGTCATTCCAGCTTCTGGATATATCCAGATGTACAAGGAGTTCCAACAAAGACTTTGGGTCATTCTCTCCTGTATTTTTATCCTGTTGCTAGCTACTTGGAAATCTTAGAACAGTGTAGTTCAGCTTTACCCTGGTAAGCATCTTTAACACATGTAGAGAGTGGACTGAAAATGTTGTTAGCCTGGATATTTTGAAGGCAAACTTTGGAAACTGCACTTCTTTCCAGTTTTAGCATTTGTACAAAAATTCCAAACTAATTGAGCCTATCGTGAAGGAAATTAATCTATTTTACTTAAAAGAACAATCATTATGCCTTAAATCTGAGGCCAATTTGAAATTTTTAGGGTTTTTTGTTTATTGCAATGAAAACAACAGAAAGATAAATATGCAATGAAGTCCCATTAATCATGCTTTTCATAAAATAGAAAAGTGGGTTTCCAAAATTTACTTAGGAACATTAGATGCCTAACTCCCTTGAAGTTTACAGATACTTCAAAAGTTTCCTTAAATAAATAAAACCTTATTTAAAGTTATGATCCAAGGCTCCTTGATTTTCAGCAAAAATAACTCCATTTTCTCTTTAAGTCTCTGAAAGCATGACTACACAAAAGGTTAAGTAAAGAATCCAAAATTCTGCCTGTTTTGGCACATGTTGAGTTATTCTTTAAAAGGATGCTGAACTAATGTCCTTGCTGTTGTAGAATATTAAGCAAAAATTTATAATATTATTTGACATGTAGGAGTGCAAATTTAAACAAAAGCAGAGCTCATATATTGCTTTTACGTTCTATCTGCCAGTCAAGCTGAGACTTTTTAAAGAATGGCAAAGCAATTTTCAATCATGTATGGTATATCGCGTAGGTCAAATTCTTTTATGTAAATCTCTTTCTCTTGAGTGTTTAAATTTCAATAAAAATATAATAAGAAGTGTGGCTTTTATTTCTGCTTCTTTCTCTAATTCATTCTGAGTTTTGGAGAACAAGTGTTTTATTGAGCATGACACCTAAAAGAGGCATTGTTTTAAAAAGGTGTTAAAACAAGAGTCACATATGTTTTGGATAATGGAAGTCTTACAGGAGGCTTCCCCACACAACCTTTCTTTCCTGTAAGCTGGGGCTCATGGAGCTGTTTCTGTAGGTTAGTTTGAGTTCACTTGAACTCTTCAGATCATCAGATGAGGGTAGCTTACCTGATGACAACAACAGCATGATGCATTTCAGAGTTTCCTACTGTTATTTTGTTTTTCATTGCTGTTTTCATATGAGAGGTTCCTGTGTAATGAACATAAAATATTCTCAGTGCTAAATTGTGCCTAAAATGAGAGAGTAACTTGCTTCTCTCAGCCCCTAAAAAAAAAAAAAGGAAAGAAATAGAATTCACTGGTTTCAGAGCTTACCTAATAAGACATGCTTTTCTGAGTCAGAATTCAGTTGTAATGTCAGGCTTTCACTTTGTAGTGAACAACCTAAGGAAATGGATCCTAAGCTGATCTCCCTTCAATATGTAGATGACTGCATGGCCTCTGAAACACTCAGCCTTTTTGCCTGCCTCATTATTTACTTTTGAAGTGAAGAAGAAAGATGACATGCACCTCTGAGAGCTACAGTGTTTCCTAGCAGCAAGATTCACTTTCATGTGTGATGTGGGTTAGATCCCAAACATTGGATAATATGACACATACTATGCTATTGTACAAGTTGTGAATAATAAACATTATAGAAATCCACACAGGGAATACCACGTGCTTTTGGGGCAAATTCTGAATTCAGAAACATAATTGCAGCTCGGGGAAGATTTTAAACACCAATCAAATTAAAAGCATTTGTGTGTATCTTCAGTTGCAGAAATAAAGTTCTTCACAAATACCAGGAGATAAGCTGGTTTACCCCACTGGAGAGTAAATATTTGAGGCTTTTTTTTCTTATATCTGAAATATGATTGCCCCAGGAAGTTTTGGAACAAGTTAGTGCCAGTGTTTGTACCACAGGGCTAAAGAAAGCATAGGCTGGAGTAAGAATTAATGCTTTTGATTTGATGAATTATCTGGAGGTTTATATTATTTCCTGTCCTTAACCAAATCTAAAGGTAGAAAAAAGGAGCAATGAAAGCAAACTAAACTCAAACAAATCTTTGTTGGGATTAAGTCAACTTTTTTTTTTTTTCCAGAATGCCTTTGGATCTCAACATTAAAAGAAATTGTTCTGATAATGAAATTTAAAAAAGCATTTCTGTGCAGCAATTTAGAATATTTTGTTCATTTTCCAAACAATTTGAGGCAACATAATGCAATCGACCATGTCCTTCCTGAATTGTTTTATCTTTGACAACTGAAACTTTTCAATCAAAATTTGTTTACTTTGCACAGGTTCCCAAGCACCACCAGTATGAGTGACTAGTGACAATGTGCAGGGAATGGGAAGAAGCAACTTTCAATTTACTTAATGTTTCAAAATCTGTGGAAAAGTTTGGTCAAATGAAAATTCAGACTGAAAACCAAATGAGTTAAAGATTCCTCTTTTGTTTTTCTTAAGCCTCTCCCCTGTTAGAGACAATATAATGGAAGCTAGTTTAAAAATAATTTTTCTGTGCCATGCTGTTAATTTCCTGGCAAAAGATATCATCATACACTAACTTTGTCAGTAGTATCACTACCTTAGGTAACATTGGTGACATTAATCTGTCTTTCCTCTTTCTAGAAGCCCATGTGTAGTTTTGCTTTGGTCAAGAAAAAAGCTTAACAACAAACAGATTTCAATGACTGCTTTGAGTCCTGAAGAATAAGGACATCTATTCCCTTGTGTTATTTAGGAGCTTGTCATAGATTGCACAAGGACACTTATACATGGAGTAGATAGTTTTATATTTTTTCATTTGCCAACCTATTCTGTCCTGACAAATTCTCTGGATAATTCTTCCAGCATGCTATCTGATAGGGATCAATTCTTTGCACTTTCTCCTGTTACCTGGAAACCCTGGTAGGAAAAAAATTTTCAGTGCTGTTTGTTCCTAAATAGTCCCACCAATAATTCAGTCTCATCTGCTCTGTTATTAACTCAAAAAAACATGCCTTCTGCTTCCTAAAGTGTTAACTACATATTGGTAACTCCCTGGAGGGAAATGTGAGCTGACAGGTAACATAGTGCTCTTGCTGATAATGAAAGTGGAGCCTTTTTCTTTTTAACATACAACTCAGCTTTGATTCATCTCTGCACTATCCTTATGTTCTTAAAGAATATCAAACATACTAAACATCAGAATCAGTCAATGTTAGAGAAAGCCCACAGTCTCTGACACTTTCTCCATGGGACTGCACAGAAAGGATATCACCTTCTCATGTCATCCAAAAATGGAGTAACTTCTAAGAACCCTGTTCTACAGATATTCACCCATCTGTTTATCTTTATGCTCTGAGAACAACTTCAGTGGTTTTTCTGGAGTTGCCTGCTGAGTCTTAGGGTCAACATGTGTGTGTATTCATGTGGGACTGCAGGCTAATGAGGCAGCAATCTTCCTGTCAGCTCAGGACTATATTATCTACTCTGAATGAGCTCAGGGCTTGGCATGGAATTTGTAGTGGGAATACTATAAAGTACAGCCACATACATGACACAAAGCATAGGAAAAGCATATGTAGTTCATTGTTTTAGCTTTACAAAATCATTTTTTTCATATGGAATCTCAAAAACACTGATAAATGCCTCCATGTTAAAAATGCATCATTTCATCTAGCACTAACATGGAAAGATGGCAAGATATTTGTATCTTTCTAACCACTTGGCTTATGTCTGTGAAATATTTTTTATCAACATTACATTGTGAGAACCCGCTGTGATAGACAACCATATTCTACAAAATCCTCGGTTTTTGTTAAAGTTAAGACAGATGTAAGACAAGCCTTAGTGAGCTTAGTGAGTAGACCACCAAACACCCATGCTGGAACTGATTACCTGTGTTTTAGGTGCAAAGTATTAATAATAACCAAAGTGTAAAAGGAATTTAATGTCTTCCTTCCTTGGCTGTCTGGTTTTTTTCTTTCTTTTTTTTTTTTTTTTCTCAAGTTTAAAATGTCACTATTTAAAACACTCAACAGGTACAGTAAAAACTAAGTAATTGAATTGAATTTTCTAATGTCAGCTGGACTGCATTTGGATAACACTTTGGGATTTATCCTCCCTTGTAACTGCAACTACTATTAATGAGAGTGATACAGAAATGTTAAGAGAAAAACCTTGTGCTGGTGATGGAGAGCTCTTTCAATACTTCTATGTATCTATGCATTCAACTATATTCAGAAAAAGCACTAATGGAATACCAGAGACAGCTTCTTACAGATAGGAGAAACACATAGTTAATAAGTGACAGAAATGACTGAAATTAAATATTTTCATTTTGTGTACACTAAAGATAGACTTTGTTTAAAAATTTTGCCCTTAAAATTTGATGTCAGTAGCTCATAATGAAGTGCAGAACTGGAACTTGGTAAATTTTTTCATAGCCTCAAAATAGTATTGATTCCCATTAAATCTTACTGATAATTATTGAATGAATGATAGTAGATTCATAGTTCACAATCTTAACATATTTTGCATGTCAAACAAGTTCATGTGTATTTTTCCACAGAAAATATGGACTACTATCTGAATATAAACAAAACAAGATCTTTTCTGTAGTATCTCTTATGCCAATTGGATAGGAAGCAGTGTTACTACCACAGGCATACACAGTACTTGGAATTTAAATACATAAATTTTCAGCACTTGGAATTTAAATACATAAAATTTAAAAGAAAGTAAGATGAATCACTAGTTGTACTTGAGTTTGTAGGTCTCTGACTCTAAATGCTTATTCCTTTTTCATATGATTATTCTGCCAGAATATCTTCACTTTTCTAGTTTTCACACCTGCAAAGTTCGGTTAGCTCCCTTCCATTTTTTTCCACGAACTCACAATGCAATATGCAACCCTTACCATTGTTAAATCAAAGATGACTGGATAACTTGCACACATATTCTGATGGAATACTCACCATGCCAAGAAGATCAAAGAGCTACTGACCTTAAACTATGGTTTTACTTTGATGAGAGCCTTTAATTTGGCTTCTTCTCCCCACTAAGGTTCTGTTATCATGAGAGCATATATATAGTCTACATGAAATAGAAGAATCAGACCTACCTCTCCTAAATTTGGCTGCAGTAAATCAAGTGAGGGGAAAAACAGCCATGGCAACAACCACCAGATAAACAAAAACCCCAAACCAAGCCCAAACAATCGAAAACCCAAACCAAACAAAAAAATACAAGAGGCAACCAGACAGGAATCACAAACAACTTAGTATTGATTTTTCAGACGTTTCTGTGACAATGAGTGATAAAAAACGTAAACCAGGGTACTTGAACTGTGGTTGGTTTCGGTTTACTTAGTTTGGGGTTTTCTTTTTTTTTCATGTAAAGAATTGCAGTCCCTAACCTGGGATTTTTAGTTGGCAAATCTGGAGATTCACTGCCATGAATTATTGCATTTAGCTGCCTAAGCCTGTTGATCAATTTGCTTTGCAAACTTTAAGTATATGTGTGTGGGACCAGGGTCATTTTCTTGAAAGAGATGGGTTTGCATGTAACCAGCTGAGAAAGTCACCTTTTTCAAAGCATTCAGCAACACTATTATGACTTTTTTCAAGGTGTATTTATTAATTAAAACAAAGCAAAATGACACAAAACAAAGCAGCTCCCCCAAAAGAAGCAAAAAATTATTAAAAAACTCAAACAAGTAGAAAAACTATTGTCTATAAGCTCAGTTGAAACCAAATATGGGTTTTAAAAAACAGGTGTACAAAAAAATGCTAATTCAGTGAGCAGCATTTAGCAAACATTTCATATTAGAGATTAAGGAAAATAAATGCCTATGTTTGGCTAAAGTTGTTTAAAAATTACTTAATATGTTCAAAACGATCAATTAAGATGTGTCACAACTTATGAGATGAAAGATGGAGGTGAGCCTTTCCCTCCACTCAGCATTGGTGAGACCCCAAACTGCAATAGAGAAGATTCCTCATGACCATCGGGAAGCACTTCCTTACACTGATCAAGTACTGGCAGAAGTTGCCCAGAAAACCAGATGAATCTTCCACTTTGGTGATATTCAAAAGCCATCTGGACACGGCTCTGGGCAACATGTTAAGCATGGAGGTCAGAGGAGCTGATACGCAGAGGTCCCTTCCAACCTCAGCCAGTCTGTGATTCTGTAAAAGAGCAATCCAGTCTTCCTTCTGAACTATTTATGTGTTTGCTCTCCTTTTAAGTTAATGCAATACAATAAGGGATTGAGCTCTACTATTTAATTTTGTTTCCTGTAAAGAAGTTAGTAGCCCTCAGAAATATTACTGAGAAGCAACAAATATTCTTCTCTTGTTCCTGGCCCTAGAGGACAGCTAGTTTGGAAAATTTTATGATCAGCTTCCAGGTTTTCTTAAATACATGGCCTTCATAGACTATCTGTACTTCTGACCTCTCTAAATTTTGCTTTTTAGCCATTCCCTGACTGCTGCAAATTGCAGTAATAACCTATTAAATATTATTAAGTAATGATTGATACTTATGTAACTGTACACTCTACAGATATTGAACTATTACATAAAATTTTTTTCTTGATTCTGTTTGAAACAGAAAGATAGCATTTTGTCTCATGAGTTAACTGTTTTCATTTTTTTCCAGAGCCTCTCAGTTTAATTAGTCTTTAATTACTGGTCAATTATTCTTTAAGTCATCTGCTTTTCATTCACATATTTAATAGCCAGCTGTATTGAGCAATTTGAGGTGAGATCTTTGTACACGAATTTGAAAGAGTGATATTAAAACAACTTACGTTGAGTAATGGTGAACTCAGCATCATTTGGAATGATGTTTTTAAGATGCAAGATTTCCTTTAAAGAAGTTTTTCAGTCTGATTCTTCTGGAGATGCTAAAGAGCCTCAATAAGAGATAATTTAAACATTATGAGTTACTTCTTGCTTATGTGATTTTTTTGGCCCCTGTGTTCATCTCCTCTCTTCATGCCAGCACCAACAGAGTTTCACAGGATGTGCAGATCTACACTGGGATAACAACATCAATCAGATGTCACGCCTCAGCATTTCAGCCACCCAAATTCAGCAATACTTTCCCTAAAGCACAACCGGATGAATACGTTCCAATTCTGTTTTGATTATCTACTCCTTCCTGGACCCCTGCAAGTTCTTTCTTCTGAAATAATAAAGATGAGACAATGATTGGGGCAGATCTGGGTCGTGATGGAAAACATCTTCTAAGTGCTTTGGTGGTAACTGTTACTCACAACTCAGAGTCTGGCAGAGCTGCAAGATTTGAAGTTAAGAAGGGAAGTGTCCTCTCTGTCAGACTGCTATGAGAATGGGAATAGAGAGTTTTCAGTTCAGTATATTTTTTTCCTGGTGAGAATATTTAGTCAAATACCCCCTAGGCAATTTCCAACTGAAAGACTACTCTAGAATTGGCAACAAGCTTGATGTTTTCTGTGATATGCCTGAAAACATACATTAGCTGCCTGAAAATATGCTAGATAAGATGTGTTAGATCAGACTTTGAAGTAAATAAAAGGACAATTTGTCAAAATTTATGTAGGAGACACTACCTTAAACTGTGTGAGACATTTCAGATAAAGGATGTTTCCTTCATTCTTTCTTCCTTTCCTTCTCTTAAGTATTTTAGAATAACCTAAAGAAAGCTTCAGAGTAGCAAGGAAATTTCTATTTAGGATCTTTGCAGATATTGCCTTCTCATTCAAAGGAGAGGAAAATTTAAAAGTCAGGAACTTTAGTCAGTAGGGCTTCTCTGTCAATCTTTCTTTTTTAAAGAATACCCCAAAATTCTCTGGAAGAAAGATTTCTACACAAATCAATAGTAACTTCACATCCTGAGACAAAAAAAGTAATAAACCCTCCACACAGTAACTTAATAAGAAGTAAGCCTTAACTACAACTTGTAGATTGTTTATGAAAGTACAAAAGAAATTAATGGCTCAGAAAAGGAGAGGCAAAGTTTCTAAGTAAGACCTGATGTCAGAAATACTGAAATCTTAGTGGCTGAGAAGGAAAGGAAAGATACACTTGACAGAACTGACTCCCATAAAAAAAATGATTTGCATCTTCTGACAGCACACAGAAAAATTTGTGGCCATAGATATGCACTCAAATATGAGGTGAGGAGTCCATAAACTTAGAATAAACTTAGTCCCTCCAATGGGCACACACTCCTAATTTTATCTTATTCTCTGATCATTATCCTGCTGCAATGTGTAAGAGAAACAGTTTGCTTTCTATAGAAGTGACAAAGATGTAGAGAAGTTTCCTGAGAATTAATATTTGTAGTTATAGATAAGCATCTTACTTTTTCCTTCACTCCCTCAATCACTTAGGATGTAAGGATGTGTAGATACAAATTAATTTGTGTTTTCAATAAGAGGAACAGAAGATGGTAATCTTATCAGTGTATTTGAGCATAAATAAAGACAGGTATTTCCCATAGAAGCACAGTCAAAAAGACAACAAAAAATTCCAGATGTGAATTTGTCTTTTCAGCTGCAGAGACAGCTTGCTGCAAACCAAAACAATTCCCTCAATAAACACCACCTCTTCTAGCAACAAACAAGTGTGTCTGGAATCATGGAGAGCTTGCATCCTCAGCACGGGAGGAGGGGAGATCTCTGATTCCGTAAGTGACTTTTTTGGTCTAAAGAAGGAGAGAGGCTAACATGTAAGAACAGCATAACTGGTCGTTGGGAATACATCTTTATCCAAATGTAAATTTTATGGAAATTATGAATCGAAGCCACTTAGTGGTTACAATTGAGTGAAAAAATTAGATATTAGCTCAGTATTTCTATTTGTTAGGACAATGATGAAATGCTTCTACTGCGGCTCATTATTTAATAGTGTTTAAAAATTCTGTGCATATATTTTCCTTGGCTAAACTTAACACACCAAAATTACTTTTCTCTGTTTTTTATGAAAGTTGATTTAATACAGTGCATTTTCTTTGACACTAGATTTTCAATAAACTTAAATTCAACACTGGGAATACTGAATGGATTGAAGGAATTAGCATATCTATTTGAAATAGTGTTAGGGAGAAGGAAAAACCCAGGATATTTGATTTTCAATAAAACTTCTGGTAAAATTTGAACTTGTATAAACTGATCTCTGGCTTTTTGAAAATAAAAGAAACCAATTTAAAAATATGAAATTGAAGCCTTAACTGGGGGAGGGGGAGTGAACTAGCAGGAAAATACTGGTCATTATAATAAATGTTATCAACAGACTCCCATAAATAGAATCCAAATATCTAAAATTAAATATATCATATACATTGGGATTAAAAAGAGTCATTGGTTTATTGTGGGCTGATTGGTGTACACAAGTCAGAGACGTGTACTTTGGATCTCTTATTCTCATTGCTGACTGCAGATTTAATGCAATTGTTATCCAGGGCCTAGTGTTTTCAAATGAGATTTAGTATTCCTTCTCCATTAGACTGCTGTAGAGGAGGAAAAGAAATTGCAACAAGAATTTTTTGCGTGTGAAAATGAAAAAAAACCTGTTACCGTTTAGAAAGCTCTGTTGCAAGAGACTTACAGGAGTTCTATAACTGTAAAAGACAGACCTTGCCTATGGAGTTGCTGATCCTTGATCATCACAACTTCTGGGCCAGCTGCTTTTTTTAAGCAAGGACACCAAATAAAGTAAACAAAAATACAATATTCTGTCACTTCTCTGCATAGCAAAATAATCTTTTAGAAAAAATTTTGAATCCAGGTATGGAAGGAAATATTGAATGACACAATATATGGGGTTTTTTTGATTTTTTTTTTTTTTTAACTGTAGGGTACGCATGCATCATAGATATTTGAAAATAAACAAAAGCAACCAAGAATATTCCATTTCATATTTTATCTGCTATGCCTAAAGTCTCAGTTCTGAAGGTTTTTTTCAGAGACACTCTGATGGTATAAAATGTTTTTTATTATGAGCCACCTGTCTGCAAGGCAGGATGAGATTACCTAGCCTGTGTAAAAAAACCCAAAAAACCAGAGTGGGGTAAAAGGCTGTTACTTGGCTTTATTCACTGTCTTTATGTTGGACAGTAGAGATAAGTGACCATAATAATTGCAAAAGAGCTACTCATGATAAAAAATGTCAGCCAAGGCTACTAATCCTTCTGGGATGACAACTACAATAAAAAAATTTCTCAGGTGTATTTGTTTGAGGCTGATTTAAAACACTTTAAAAATATTGTTTGTTTGTTCATTTGTTTCTTTAGTATAGGTGCTTAAGTAATGGCCTAGATCAGGGCTTGGATGTTTATCACCTAGGGTGAGCCCATCAGGGTCAATAACCAGCTTTCAAAAGTGCATGGTCTTGAAAATTTGTTCTCTAAACATAGCACTTCTTGTGAATGGAAATGTTGTTTTGCATGAGGTGAATCCGGTTGGAGTCTTGATTGTAGCTGTTCCAGAACTGTAATCCTGACTCGGTTACCAGCACTGTGTTTGGCCTTGGATACCTCCCAGCTCTGTGCCTCAGTTTTCCTGCCTGTAAGATCTGGAGAGCAATGACTGACTCTGAGACCTATTTAGCTGTTTGTACAGGACAGAGAAGATGTGAAATGCTACAGTGTTACTAGTTTGACTGCCTAAGAACTATTTTAAAGAGCAGCCTAGTAAAATCAAGAGTGCTTTTGTCCAATGTATTTATCTGTACTTGTTCCTCTAGATGACCTAAAAGGGATTAACCGCTATTCCTAGGCTGATTGGCCTCCATGGTATCTCTTCTCTAGAGTCTGGAAGAGATGTGCTGGCTGCAAATCCAAATCCCCAGATGCATTTTAGCAACTAATATGGTAAGTGAATCAGCTGGTTTTTATTAGTTTTTCAAGCAGTCTGATGGATTTTAGTCATCTAGAATGGCCCAAATCAAATGACAGCTGCTCTTGCATATTTTCTCTGCAGATGTCATTTTAATTACTAACGTCAGAGTTACATGTACCTCCTACAAGCTAATACTGTAATTCTTCAGCTGAAGATTTCAAGCATTTCAGATACTATCTGAGCTTAAGTATTTGTGTGAAAGATTAAAAATAATAATGAAGCACATCCTACAAATCAGAATGCCATTCTTCAAACTCTTTGAAGGGTGGCAATACTTCTGTCTGTTGGGCAGACAAGAGCAGTTGTTATCAATTACTTTAACATGAGTTCTCAACACCATCCAAAACAGTCCAATATTCATTGATTGTATTATCTGGGCAATTATAATGTCCTTTTAAAAGCTTTCAATAACAAAAATGTTGCATTGGAGAAAAAAATTGGTTTCAAGGGAAGTTAGACTTCTAACTGCTTTTAAAAAGCTGAACTCTAGTCTCATTTTTTAGTGATTTAGCCAAAATTATCATTTCAGTATGCCATATTACTAAGAGTTGCCAAACATCAGATGCACTTGGGCCTGAAATCACATTTTTTCCAAACCTGTGAAGCTGCCATTCAATCATAAGTCTGTAAAACTTGTGATGAAGAAAATGTGAGGCATAGATTGTCTATGAACAAATCTGCAATATTTCAAAGGTTGAAATCTTGGAGGAGGCAGTAGACTACTGAGACAAGATTTAATACTTACAAGATACAACAGTATGAATCATGCAAGATTCATTTTAAATAACATATTTAATGACTTGAAACAGCTGTAACCTTGATAATGCTACGTGCTTTTGGACTGCTGAAGAATAGTGTAACTTGTTCAAAGAAGAACCACAAAGCTGGTGCAGGGTCTGAAGCACAAGGAGATGTGGGGAGCAACTGAGGGAGCTGGGGGTGTTTAGCCTGGAGAAGAGGAGGCTCGAGGGTGACCTTATCACTCTCTATAGCTCCCTGAAAGGAGGTTGTAGCCAGGTGGGAATTGGCCCCTCCTGCCACACAAGCAGGTGCAGGATGAAAGGACATAGTTTTGAACTTCATGAAGGGAGGCTTAGGTTAGACATTAGAAAGAAATTCTTCAAAGAAAGGGTGATTATATATGGTAATATGTTGACCAGGGAGGCCATGGAGCCACCATTCCTGGAGGTGTTTAAGGAAAGGTTGGACTTGGTACTTAGTGCCATGGCGTGGTTGACATGGTGGTGTTCGGTCATAGGTTGGACTAGATCTCAGAGATCTTCTTCAACTTAATTAACATAAAAAATACCCTAAATCATAACTATTCATTGTTAAGAAAAAAGACTGTCTTTATATTTCTACTGAATTTATCAAGTAAGCTTTGTATAGACGGAGTTAAGTGATTTTACTACCTCATTTGGTATTACTGCTATACCGAAACAGCAAAGGTTTTATCAAGCAGTTTAATCCCTGCAGTTATTTTAGTATTCGCTTCATAGTTAGGTCTTGGTTTATGTTATCCTTACCCCTAGGAACATTACCATTTAGGACAGATGAAACACGGACTTCTGAAAATGTACACAGATCCACATATTCCTTTGGAAGACTAAATAAAGAACATACACCCACGGTTGAGAAATTCTGGGTATCTTTTAGTGTGTCAATACAACAAACATGTAAAATACCTGTGAAGAAAGCAAGCATTCAACATCATTCTAGCATCAGTGATGCTAATAATAATAATAATATTGATGCTGTCAGTGTTAGAGTTCTCCTGAGTTGGTGTGGGGAAGAGGGACAAGAAAAAGGCATGTTGCGTGGCTGTTTCAGATGTTAGTTTGTCTTTTACTGTAGTTAAACAGATTTGTTTTCTTTTTCACTAACATTACTTACAGCAAGTTTCAGGTAAGACCTCTATAGAAAACAGACGGAGTACACAGGTTAGACATAAAGATCCAGTGGTGTTATTACTGAAAGGAAAGAATACAAGCAGGATTACCTTAGAGCAAGAAGCAGAGAGAACATCTGCAAAGAGAAACACAGCATCCTACATATATATAAAAATAAAAATACAGAGGTGCATACACACACATAGAAAATCATTTGATAGATATAATACTGGGCTTAGTAACAGGGAAATTTTCTTCTGTGTGCAGCGTTGGCTATAGGAAAGCACTGGGTTTGGTTTTAAAAATATTTTTGGAGAACAAAAAGAAAATGATGGGAAAAAAAGTCATATTGCTTTTTAAAATTAATTCATGCTTTTGTGATTCTTCAGGTGCAGTTTTCTTCTTTATACTTTACATCATAAACAGAGAGTGAGAATTAACTCTTTATTTACTTGTGTATGCCTGATCAATTTTCATTGGGAAGTATATGCATGAAGCTCCTAGTTGATTAAGTTTTATAAATCCGAAAGTATAAGTCCTAATGAGCTTTATAAGACCTAAAATATTATAAGACATTCAGTGTGAGAGGATAGGACTCTACCAGGTGTATACATGCACTTAGAAACTTTTACTCTTTCATTTTCTGAGAGAGAGAGAGGGAAGGAAGACTGTCCAAATAATATCAGAAACAACACCAGCTTGAAAGTCTGAGGGCAATGTGATGAACTCATACAGCGAAACATTAAATATAGAGAATGCTCCAACTGATATTTCCAGTCTGGTTGATCATAAATCATTTTATTATGTTGCTTGGCGTGTGACTTATCACAACATCCCAACATGATCCACTGGAAATAGCTCACTGCAGTATAATATATCAAACACGTAGAAGCACAGGAGGAAACTGATACATCTCACCCTAATGAAATACAGATTTTGTCTATCCATTTTGTTAATTAGCAAAGTACCTCAGATCTAATTATGAGTCTATCTTTAATATGCTTGCTTCACCCTGCACATCATGGGCATACCATGGTAATTATGCTACATAAAACTAAATAGAAGTTATGTCCTCTGGTGTTTGACTGCGGAATTTTTAACTCTGTGTTTGGGGATATTTTAATTTCTAAATAATTTTATAAAAATATTTCTTAAATCAATCCTCTTCTCTCATCTTTACTTTAGCTTTTGAAATTATGTTATGAATGCTTGATGATAGAGTGTATTTTATCTAATATATATTTAAAACATCTTCTACACCTATATTTAACCACAAGGTTGACAAGTCAGTGTTTTGTTCTCGTCTGAGCTGCCCCACTCCACAAAGAGACAACCTTCATTAGCAATCTCCTTAATTAAGGAAACACGAGGGAGAACTGTTACGCTTCTTCGAGGCTTAGAACCTACAGACTGGAGGTCAGTTCTGGAAGATATTTTCAGCCTGGTAGCACTGTCTGCAGGTAGTGCAGTGCTCTGGTGTACGCAGAGACCTCGTGACCACTGAATAGGCTTGGGGTAGAATAAGATGCAAAGTATGCAAAATATTTAAAAGCAGCCTAGATAGATATTTGTTATTAAACCTTTAGCCTTGATAGTTCTGTATCTGTATGTAGGGAGAAGAAAAGTGCTGACCACCAGCCCTTTTTCTGTCCTGTTGCTGGAAGGGAAACTGGGCATAGAGGCAGGGATGCAACTGTGATGTAGCAGGATAGACAGCTGGATACCAGCAAAACGGTCATTTTGGGCACATAACCAATATGACCTCCTGTGATACGTCCATTTGATCCCAAATTTCTCCCAGCATTGAACAACACACTATAAAGAGGGGGCAATGAAGAGATAATCATCACTTGGAGATCTAGAAAGAGAAGCCCTCTTTTTGTTGCCTAGTATGTGAAACACTAGAAGCTATGTTGCATTTTAAAACTCAAAACCAATGAGGTAGACCTGGCATGATATATGGTAGGGAAGAATGGGGCGTGGGGAGCAGGACAGAGCAGTAGGAAAGTGTAATACAAAAATTTCTCAGAAAACTCACTGTAGGGAAATGACAAACTGATTCAAAGTTTTAATGCCTACGGAACATTTGACTGAAAACCCTCAAAAATGTAAGATAATATAATAGCACTTTTATGTCTGAGAACTTGAAAGCAGAGGCAACAGCAGAAGTCAAATCTCATGTTCAGAGCAGTAGCGTAATGTAGAACTCCCATTGTCTCACATTCTGAAGAATTAGAACCTTATTTCTCCTTCTACTCATTTCTTATAGTAGAAGAAGTAAAATGTATTTACGAAAGTGTCTCTTGACTCCATAACCTCTCTTGCCTATTTATACTTCCGTTATAAATAAAGACAGTATGTCCTAATTTAAAAGGATATTTTTCCTGCCAGAACAGTAAGATGATGAGCTATTAAATGGAGAGCAAAGAAATAGTAATACAGTATGTTAAATACAAGTGAGACAGCTATCACATTTCTATTCAATACTTGAAAATATGCCCATCTTTTCTTACACTCATCTTAAATAGCAATTCTGGCATAATTGTTCTACTACTACATGTAGATCACTAGTGTCTGAAAAATTTTGATCTATGTATTCATACCTTTATGATAACAGCTATTAGACGAAATTAATAAGAAGTCTGTTGCCAGTACCCACAACATTTGATTGTTGTTTTCAAGGAAGAAACTGCAAATTTAGTTTCCAGCATTGTTCGTTGATCAATTATTTCTGTTTCAGTTCAAGAGAATGTATTTTCATGTTTAAGTGGCCATATCTCATTTTAAGAGTTGTCTTTCAAAGCTAATGAATGCACACATAGAAGTGGTGTTAGTAAAAGAGAGGATGGCATGCATATACCTCTAGATACTTTTCAGTGCTTTCACTGAAAATACCCTTTGAATTGGAGCTTCAGCTGTAATACAGGGTTTGTATGAGATTATTGCAGCTCATGTCTGCCCTTAATTAGGCAACAGGTACTTTATCTGTTGATTTCTGAATTGACTTTTGATGGAATAGTGAATGTTCTTGTGTCCTTTTTTCCTCAGGACTGAACTTTACAGTAGAGGGTAAATCTGTCTTGGACCAGAGACAGAGCTCAGTGATGTCAGTGAGATGTTAGAAGCCAAGACAAAATCTGTTGTTGGATGGTGGAGTGGGAAGTGAGTTCCTGAGCTGAGCAGTCTAATCCTTGATCACTCTGGGAAAACATGTCAGAGTCCTTCTTTACTTAACTGCTAAATTTTGGTTTATAAGAAGTATTTTTGCCTTGCCATTGTATCTTCTCTTTATACCTACTATCCCCCTGGATGATTGCCTTTTAATCTCACTGCCTAGTATTTAGAAAGACTTTCCTAGTACATAAACAGTTTATACTGCAGCCAAAGCAAAGGTCTATTGCACCCATAAAACCAGAAGTACACTAAACAGGATTTAAATATTAGATTTCTTTTAAACTTAGATGTAAGAAGAGTAAGTAATAATATGTGTAAAAACATTTTTTCACCCTGTAGCCCTGTAAAAATTGTAATGGTTTAGGGAATAAGCTTCAGGCCTTCAGCTAGCTGTGCCTAGGCAAAATCTGCAAGGCCCCAGTTGTAGTCTGTTAGGAGCATTACCGATTTTCTGTGAGAACTCATGATGTGAACTGGAATTTGTTACATGGCGTTTCTTGCTAGGATGTACAGTTTTGAAAGCATGGAGTATGTAAGTGTTTGAAATATGGATATATCTTCAAAGCAAAGGCACCAGAACTATAAGCAACCTGCTCATGGACAATTACTGCTCACTGAAAATATGCAAACTTTAAGAAAATGAGGAGCCACTGGGCAGGGAAGAAAGAGCTAGGCAGGAGGACAAGGACCTTGCCACATCAACTGTCCTGAGCATTCCACAAAATCCATTGCCATTCCCCAGCATTCCACTGCCAGAGGCCCAGGACTCATTAAGAAACTCAGACATTTTACAAAAGGGAAAGATCCGAGACATTTTGCCCACACCAGTGGGCACATCACCACATGGAGGAGCTCTGGAGCCTGCTCCCTACACTGGGGTGATGGTGACTGCCGAGGGAACCAGCGCTGCAGTACGGAGTGCTCACAGCGGGTGTTGCACATGGCTGCTAAGAACTGACTGCTTACAAGGTGTACTGATAGCAACTGAAAATGAGTTTGGACTAAGAATTAGTATGAAGGGTGTCAATGAATGTCAATCTAGTTGTTTTCATTGGAGTTCAAACTGACCAGGCTTATCAGTCTTATAAACATCACCATATTTAGGTGTCTGATACATCCTTGTACATATATTCAGTTGCTGCCATATCAGTTTGTTTATTAAAATTATTCTTTTCAGCAGTTTTAGTCACACATGCTGTATTTTTAAAACTGATATCTGCAAGATTTTACTTTGTATCTGACCATAGTCTTCATATTGCAAAGATAAGCCAAGTCTCATTTCCTTTTAATGATAGAGCTACAGGAAAATATCAAGGAATTTGAATAAGTTCTGGTCCGGGGTTAAGCAAACTGAACAGGACATGAGAAACTATGACATAAGAAATCACCAGACACAACAGATAAACAATGTGAGAAGATGCCAAATGTTACAGTTAGCACTGTGAGGACTGTCAGGGACACCTGTGTTTCAGAAGTGGTTAATGGGGAGGTAAGCAAGACCTGAAGCTGAACATCACAGACAACTGGAGGGGAGCATTGTAGACATTTTGGGGAGAACAGCTTTACAGGATGAACAGCACTCAGGCTGCCTTGTTAGTCGAGCATGTAATGCTGACATTACCTAGTTAGCAGAAAAAGAAATACCAAATTTAACTCTGGGTGTAGCAAGACTGAGCTCAGTGGAAAAAATAATTATCAGTAATTACTAGGGTCAGTGCTGGAGTGCAGAAATGATGGTGAAGAGGAGGGTAAAGTAATGGGAAAAAGGGCAATAAAATACATAAATTATGTGTTTGGGTATGTCCAGGGATATCTCCTGTGCTTCACTGCACCTGGAGAAGGACAATAAAGCAGAGTTTTTCCAACCACAACACAGGTGCTAATTCTGCTGCCATGATCAGGAGGAACTGGGGTCAATGGAGTGAGATGCTTTCCTTCGCTAGCAAGGAAAAATCCAGGAGAGATGGATTGAGAAACCTGATATCACACTGTCAATGCCTGGTGCAGGCCTGAAAACACCAGCATCCTCCTAAAGTAGTTTTGACTGCATTGGTCATGTCTGCCTTGATAGATGTCTAAAGCACAGTTTTGCTAGGTATTCCTCACTGGAAGTCATGTTTCCTGGATATGGTAATCTGACTTAAACATGGCACTCTAGACGTGTTTTACAATGATAATTTATACTTTTCCTTTCCTATTGTACCTACTTGAATTTAAGAACAGATATAAGATGTTTGACTTTTCAACCAGTATCTCAGCAAACACTAGAAACTCAAGAGTATATTAAAATATAACATATGGTGATCTTCTGACATCCTTTACAAAGTTAACACTTAAGATTCTGTTTCTGCCATAGCACAAAAGCTCTTCCAGATATGGAATTATTCAAGAGTTAAGTAATTCTAAAATTTCTCATGTCAAAAATCAAGGTGCTGTAAACTCATCTAGGTTTTTTTCACAAAAAAATGGTTAAAATAAGACTAAATCATGAAGTGAAGGGGAAATGCCTAAAGTCTCCTCTACGTATGTTTCAATTAAAGATAATAGAGAGATTTTAAGAGAATAACACTCCTCCCTTGAAGGACAATGAGTGTGAGTGTACATTTCCCTTGAGAAGGTCTTTATTTACCATCTGGTCATATCGATCTTTCAACAAAACCCTGGAGCAGTAATTATACTGAAAGATGAAGAAAGTGAACGCATATTTACAGCTAACGAACAGTGTGATAGACTTATTCCAATCTCCAGAACATTTTGCAGAAAAGTTTATGGTGAACCCTAAATAGTTGTTCATACTATGTCACAAACAAAAAGCATATATGCTACCTCCTCGGAGCACTCACTATATCACTTGATTTATCATGAAAACACCAGCTGGTGAATTAGCGACTCAGACACAAAATTCAAAATTTGTTTACTCTCATTTCAAACTTGAACTTTTGACTGTACTGCTTGTTTGTTATGAACATAATATAAACCCCCACAGCCCCGACATTTGCTGAATAGGTCAGATTCTCTCTGGTTAATTTGTCATACTTCAATGAAACATAGTGAAGTTTTTCTGCATTAGCATGAAAAACTAAGTTGCTTTTGTAAATGTACATCAGCTTGCTCCAGATTCATTGTAAAGACAAAGCAGAATCCTTTGGCATACAGGGAACATTTTTTCAGCCAAATAATTAATATTTGATAACCTCTTGGGTTAGGAGAGATTGATATGAGATGAAATATAAAATGTTTGTAAAGGTCTGTGAAGATCAAGGCATAGAACTAGTAAAATAAGATTTTTATTAGTTTTTTTTATAAAATATATAATTTCCTATGTACCTAAGACAGACGTCTATTCTGTCTGTGCTATTCTGTGACCCTTCCAAGGCACAAGAATCAGACTCTGAACTTGAGTTTTTGCATAATGCCTTAGATATACATACATATTACCTCTTCCCAAATTCTTTTCCTCAATATTACCCATTAACTTCGCTTAAAAAAAAAATGTCTTTTCAAAGTTTTTAGTTAGCAAAGTGTATTAGTTGTTCTATGCTATAATCACTATACCTGCACATCTCCTCAATAGTTCACCCAACATACACAGATTTAAATTTTGCTGCCTTTTAAAATCAACAAAGCAAAATACTTCCCATCTCTGTGTCTTTTTTTTTCCCCAACTCAGAAATGAATCGAGGCCATGGGGTAGATAACATAAATAAAAGAGAAAGCAAATAATAGCTTGTTTTCCAGTAGATACCCTGCAGATTCCATAAGTATTTGGAAAAACAGCTGTAGTAGCAATATTTTATTTCTTAAATGTCTAACATGTCTGCTTGCTCTTCCATTGAGACAAGATGTAGGAGGACTGGTTTTCCTGCTGAAGCACTCACTGACCCTTCCTACCCTTGCTTCAAAAACTTGCTCTTTCTTTTCCATGTACCCTTCTGTCCCATGGTGTAGTTTGATGCTGACTTCCTACTGTAGAAAACGGAGCAGAGCTCAGTGTGGTAAGCATTGTTCTGGTTTCTAGAAATCTTTATCTCCTCCATTATGGGACATAAGAAAAGGATTCTGAAAATTTCTAGTTCTATGGTAGCTGTAATGTTTCCTTAAATTAATACTGATTTTGAGGTGGTGATTGTTTGTTAGCTTAAGTGGCTTTGGCCTCATTAGAATATAATGAATTTTCAAGGTTAGTACTGTATCATGTAGGTAGTAATAATAAATAATTTCCTTGTCAGCAGGGAGTCAATGAATATTTTGGGACTCCATCTGTAGACTATTTGGCTAGCAGGAATGCACTCTACATATACTTTGCTATTGATGTGCCTGTAAAACTCCTGTTAATTATAATAGGGATTTATAAATGGACATCAAAGGCCAGTTTGTGAGCTCTCTGAAGCCCTGATCCTGCAAAGGCTTATAAATGTGTTTAATTTTCACACTGTTAGTAGTACTGTTGAAATCAATGTGACTTAATATTAGCTACATGCTGAGTGTTTGTAGGGTTGGGGACTGGTAGTGATTTTATACAGAATTTACTTAACTGGCTCCACTAAGTTTGCTTGTTGTGATTTACATTAAAGTTATAATCAGAAAACTATGATCTGAAGGGGACACACAATTCTAATTCTAAATAGATTCGAGATCACTGCAGAGTTTTACACTGAAAAAAAAAAGGCTTTTGGACAACAGAGCTTTTTTAAAAGAGTAATTGGGCCATGTGTAGCATAAACTTAAGTTATGCAAAAATAGAATAATTTACAAAACTTACTATGGTTTTACAAAAAGGTCACAAAAACATTAATTTTAAACGTCTTGGTTCTTTTCACAGATGTTACCCAAAATCCTTTTTTTTTTTTTTAATTGGAATGTAGTCCTAAGATTTAATAAATCTCTTCCTGTGAAATGTATTGTTTTACAGTTTTTTACACCACACAATTTCAGCATAACTTATTTAGTCAGGAGAGTAAATAAAAAGATCAGTACTGACCTTTTTGATACAATCACTGCTTGACACCATGCTTCTTTAATAAGCAGAAGCTATTAAACAAGTACTGGTATCAGAGAGAATTGGGGGTAAAAACGGGGAAACTTTATTACTTAAGAGCCCCAGCCAATCTACCTAGAAAAAGGTCAAGTTCCTGACAATTAAAAAAAAAAAAGAAGGCAAAAGAAAAAAATAATGAAAGAAAATGCGTGGGATTGAGCAGAAGTATTCCTCTGCATCTCACATTTTAAAATCAGGGACTTCAAAAAATTAAACCTCTTCTCACATCATAAAATGCATGGAGGAGAAATCTAAGTGGGCTTCAATTTCTCAAACAGTGGAGGCACGGCGTCCCTTTGTCCTTGCTCGGTTAGTGCATCCCTGGGCTATTTGTCTTTGTCAGACCTATGCATTTGAGTACCTGCACTCCAAAGTCCCAGTTTGGGCTGTGCTCCTGTGCTAAATGGATGCGCTGTAGGATATTGACTACCGCGAGTTTGACAAGGCTGCCCTTTTGACAAGGTGAAAGAGGTCATTATATTCACCTCTGGGATGCAGCCAATATAAATCTCATTCTTAAGGAGACACAACATGTTCAGAAGCCGAGCCACAAATCCAACAGCCTCCCGGATACTGCTTAAGCAACACAGATTTTAAAAATTATTACAATGTAGTCAGGGTCACCCAAATATGATAGGAAACAATCAGTAGTGTTTATTGTTCTCTGTGGTATAATATCTGTATCTAGGACAAATTCAGGAGCTGTATCTTGGGGCTTTCTGTGACAAACAAATGTTGCTGTTTGAGGGGAAAAGCATGAGTGCCAGAATGTCAGCCCATCCACGGGGGAGATGAAAACATATGCAAATGAGCAAACCTCCACAAACCAGTGCATTTCTTAATCTTCTTCATCTGCCCCACCCCTTTTTATGGTTAAGTGAGTTATTGCAGCCCTAAAGCTGTAGAAATCCCAGCACAGTTGCCACAAGAGACTGGGGCTGAATCCCAATGAGTGGAAAGCACTGATTAAATGAAAGAACAGTCTTTTCCATTCCAGTAACTCCAGTGGTCAGGCATTGTGAGAGCAAGGACTTTGAATGTCATTGAGCTAAAGGAGCTTTCATATTCATTACCATTCTTTGCATATTCAGCCACAAGGTGGGCCTTGGGCTTCAAGGCATCCTTAATGCTCTCTTCAGGCTTAAAAAAATTCAGAGGATCTCACTAAAGCATCCCATGCGGTGCCAAGGAACCTGACCCGCTTTTACAGACCACTGGCAACCAAAGATCTGCTACAAAGAAATAGTTTTGGTGCCCGAAGGACAAAGCTGACTCAAACACAGCAAAACATATATTAACACTGCAGAAGCTTTACATTGCCAAAAGCTCAGAAACACAGATAAATAACTACTTACACAACCATAGAACCTCTGAAATATTTGCCAAACAAATACTAAATTTTAAGAAACTGCTTTGCCTACCTGTTATTTACTATTTAGTAGTTTTCTGCATGAGAAAAAATGTAATCCAAACCACACATGAAAATGCATAATTTATTATCTAGATCATGCAACTCCTGTAAGCTCTCAAGAAAACTGACTGGTTTTGAGAGAGACTGTAAGTCTGTGATTCAGATGCCCAAAATCTTCAATATGTATTTATTATCAGAGATGCCTATTGTCTTGCCTTTGTGGTCATTTTGCCTATGTGGCTATTTTTGGCAAATTGTGGCACATAATCCTTTTGTAATATCTCTACATTAGGTCTAAATAATCACTATGGAAAAGTGAATTATATATGGCTGAATTATATTCTGAAGCAAATGTAGGTCTCCAAAGAACTGACCTTTATGAGACCTAATATAGTCTCATATATATACACCACAATATAAATACACCACAAAATAGGATGTTGTCTCCAATAAAGCAAAAGTCTTTGGCTTTGGCCCTACTGAAAGAAAATTTCAGATAAATTCCAAAGATTCTTTTTAACTCAAATTCTCTTTTCTTAAGAAATCAATGGCAAATTTTTCTGCTAACAGTTTCTCACATATCTCTCCCTTGTTTTAATGGCACAGCTGAAGTGCAAGCCTGCTGTTGGCACTCTGCATAGCAAAGAATTGATGGCTGTGTGTGCAGGATGCTGACTAACTGTACATTTGTCATATTCTTACCTTTCGATCAGTCTCTAATAATTTTATTTTCCAGATCTTTTCCTTTTTATTTCCCTCATATTTCATGTGAACATCTATCTTAACCTAAATCTCTAATCTTTTCGTATGCATAGACATTTACAGTCATTTATAAGAAACACATATATTTAAAATGTCCTCTATCATTCTGCCTGTTTTACAGCTGCCTTCCCAAACAGGTCTATGCAGACTGCTGTCAGAACATCTTTCCTCACATTGTTTAGTATTCAATTCACTGCTCATTGCCTTAATCCTCTTCACTCTCTTCTATTAAAAAGGGGATTAAGCATTTCTAAAAATAAAAATAAATGTTGAAAAGTTTGAAACGGTGATGCAAGTAGCTATGAGTGACTAGCAGTTTAGAGAGTTCAAACATTCTCTAATTAAACACCAGTGCCAACGAATGCTAAATGATCCTAGGAGTGGAGCTCTTCTGGGGCTTGTAAGTACTCATTGATACAGCCAGCCTGCACTGGCACTGGCACTGGAAGAGCAGCTATGTCCCTACATTCTGACAGAAAGAAGGTTGGAAAGTTAGGAACAGACAATATTTGACCAGTGACTCAATGGAAGATGGACGGAGTATGGAGTTGAAAGTTCAAGCCCATTCTCCTTCCTTTAACTTGTCAAAAAAAGCCCTGTAATATATTGCTCCAAGCTTATCCACTTCTGATCCAAATGGAAACCAAGCTGCTCAGCAGAAAATTCTGGTAAACTTCAAACTTTATCTGCCCACTGCAAATTAACTTCTTTCAGACCATAATCCTTATTTCTTCCCCGAACTTTGTCTGAAACATATTTAAGACCAATCCCTTGAGAAAATGGAAGCTTAGTGTATTTACTTGGGCTTTTAAAGAAACTTTTGGAGATGTTGGTAGACATCTCTTCTTCCCAGCAGATATTGGAGACTAATGCTGTTAATACAACTGTAATTGCTCTTACACTGCACTCCCAAGTTCTTGGGCTACACATGCTCTTCTAACACAGAAACCCTTGTTTCACAGGGGTGAGGCAAGATAGATGATGTCCTAATATATGGGGGATTTTAGCCAGTTCCAGCTCTTTTTCTTCAGTTACACCCCTGCCTTTCCTGCAATTTACCCCCATTGGTATTGAGATGAAACAAGATTTTCATAACCTCTAGTAAATAATGTGTGTTTTTATTTGAGTTATGTTTTAACATAGATAGAAAAACAGGTAACAAACAAAAATAGTTAAACTGAAAATTAGTAGTAGGAGAAAAAACCCCACCCACTTCTCAGCGTTAGAGAGAGTGCCCTTTTTTCTTTCATCTAAGGAATACAAAATTTAATATGTGCATTTTTTAGAGATGGAGAACACTCTGTAATGCATAAATATAATACAGAATAAGGATTACTAAAGATTATGAGAAGGTATACAATGAGAAGACTAAGGCTTAAATTTTTACACTAGTGAAGTGTAAAAGTCAGTGGAAGGTCTGTCCTGGATTCATTTAAGATACTTAGCTGAAGCTTAAAGAATATGATAAGGCAACCATTGGAGGCAATTTTAAACTATATTTCTAAAAAGAAATGATTTAAAGCTGAGTGACTTCAGAGAAGCATCAGTTAGAGAGAAGCTATAAAGGTCTAACCAATAACAATGAAGTTCTAAAAAGGGAGACTGTGGAAATGAAAGAGCATATAGATAAGGCCAGTCAAAACGTTACATGAGATCATCCTAATGACTGTGAGGTTACTGAAAAAGCCATGATCTGTTTGATGGAGTTTCTAGAGAAAGAGACAGGCTCTGAAAGGGTTTGTTTTGTTTTGTTTTGTTTTGTTTTGTTTTTTTGTTTTTTTTTTTTTTTTTTTTTTGTGGTTACCTGGCTTGAGCTAACCAAACTGAATCTCTGTTCTGGACAAAATACTTGTGATAAGATTTTGCTTAGCTGTGATTTACCTCTGTCTTCTAGACATCTTAGAACATTTGTACTCACCTCTGTTTTGTCATTAAAAATTACAAAAATCAGAAAAGATTTAGAGGCAGAAAATTTGAGTTACAAAGGAGATGCAAAATTTATCTTAAGAGGAAAGACTGAAAAGTGTTTGATTGCTGTGTTCACACACTTGATAAAAAGTTTTGTCCAAAATTTTAGTGCTTTGATTAACATCTTATCCCTCTTTTTCATTGCTTTAGCGTATGAAATTTCTACATCCCTTAAAGTATATTTGAATGGCATTGGGAAAATAATGATCAATTTTCAAATCATTCTGTAGATTTGTATCTCCATGCACAAGGACATGTTGATCTTTTGTTAATGTATATATTTAGGCACAAATATGTTTGTATATATTTAGACTGAATTCAATAGTTATGTGAATGCATGAGTAATGTGGTATGATTTTAGAAGGTGAGGCTATTTTAGCTGAACTGGAACAAAATATATGTTTTAAGTCTGTTTCGCTAATACTCTACTAAATTGTTGATTATATTGATAAATTTATCTGAAAAGCATAACATTTTAAATATTATGTAAAAAAGAGGGGAGGAGAGGTTCGGAGAGGAGAGGAGAGGAGAGGANAAAAGAGGGGAGGAGAGGTTCGGAGAGGAGAGGAGAGGTTCGGAGAGGAGAGGAGAGGTTTGGAGAGGAGAGGTTCGGAGAGGAGAGGTTCGGAGAGGAGAGGTTCGGAAATAATCACAAGCTTTCTTTAAAAAAAAAATCCTGATTTAAAAGTTTTAAAAATACCATAATGTCAGACGCACTTCTAAAATCACAATGCACTTTATGCAAATATTATATTTAAAAGAATTGTAAAATAGTTGACTAACTTTTTTTTTCTCCCAAAAACAACCCCATCTTGTTGATGTCATAGAACCAAAATATAGAATGACATTCTAAAACATATTCCTGTGTTTAAGAACAAAATTTATGTAGAGGAGAAGAGAGAGGGGTGAAGCTGGTGAAGTTCAGCAAGGAGTGCAGGACTCATAATAAAGATCAGAAAGCAGGAAAATCACAATCCTTCATGGAGGAAGTAACTGTTAGAAACTTTGAGGTGTTCTTGTAATGGTGTGAAAATAAGTGTTGTTTACTGAGGACAGTGGTGGAATTCTGAATGCTATTTTGTGTTAAAGCAAAGAAATCAATAGTAGTACCTCTTTAAGATTAATTGTAAACAAGAACAACAAACTACTGTTTTCCTTGAATTCATGAACTGATAGGACTGGCTAAATTCACAGAGAAATCAGATGAAAAATAAGCAAAAAAAGGGTGATTTAATTATTTTCCTTTCAAATGTTTAACTCCTCCTTTTGCAAAATTTATATATATATATGCAGAAAGAAGAGAAAGACCAAAACATTTTGAAATTTTGAATAATTTTGAAAATTCAGTCACACAATTTACATGAATCTTAGGTAGTTTTTGTTAAACTACACCCAAAATTTATCAATATAATCAACAATTTTAGGATCATATTAGCATAACAGACAGAAAATGTCTGTGCTGTATCTGAAAGCCTTGTGGTTAGGCTATCACACTAACCTGTGTATCCCGCATTTCACAAGATTAACCAATAACCTGATTTTTAAGACAGTGTGATAGAAGTCACGATGAGAATTTCCACTGGCATTTGAGAAACTTTTCAGAATCTGTACCTTAATTTTTCTTCAAAACATAATACTGTTTGATGAAAATTGTTTTGTCAGAAAATGCACTAGTAACTCAGTTAATGCCATTTCCTTTGTTAACTCCAATCTAATTTTGTAATTCCCAGTTTTGGTGAGAAAATCTATACTCTTCGCCTAATCTTGCCCCGTTACCCTAGGAGAAACAAATTCATCTGTTAAATTGAGTCTTTTCCTGTGATAATTTCAAAAGGAGAGAATTTATCCAGTGTCCTACTTGATGCCCATATTTAAGCTAAATCATGAGAACATAAATCAGAAACTGAAGGAACAGCCGCTCATCTGACAGAGCAGGGAGGAGGGAATGCTTAGTCACAGTGATTAATAGGTCTTTTCAGAAAGCACTTAGATACCATGGTGATGGGTGTTACAGCAAATCCTCACGTAGTCCTTGATGACTTCATATGGTCTAATTCCTTTCTGACAGTAAAGGGAGGGTAAAAATTAGACTTCTAAATTGCCTGTTTGATATTCACATGGAAGTAGACTGAACAAACTACCATGACTACAGGGGTCTAGGTTGAGACTGTCATTTTCAAGGACACTTGAAAGGACAGCTTCTAATTTCCTCAGATGATTTTGGAACACTTGCTGAAGGTCTCATCTTGAAAGCTGTTATGCATAACTGCACATAGGTAAATCCCTTCAAATTTTTTATAGTTTATTGTGCAAGCATTAAGCTTTTCTGGATTGAGGCTTAAAACAATAATAATTAAAATGACCTGATTAGAATCCTTAGGCAAGACTATAAGAGGGAAATGTGCAAGTTTTTTGGCTCCAAAAGATGCCTGTATCTACAGGGAGTCTCATGTCTGGCTGCAGTCTGATAGAATCACCATGGGCCGTGCAACCTATTTTGCCCATGCCTCAACTTCAGCAAATCAGTCTTGTTAATCTTACTGAAAGAATAATAGAAGGCTGTGGGAAAGCAGTCACTACCCTGAAGGGACAGTTACAGCTGCCATTCTTCCTGTCCCTCAGCAACAAGGAATTCTTCTCATTTTCAGCACTGGTGAATATGTTCAGTGCTCCAGAGATCTCCTTTCACTTTTCACTTTCCAATGGAAAGAGCAACAAATTCTAGCCCTTCCTCTTGAAGGCAGAATAATTGTTTCCCTCAAGCACTCCTAATCCTTAAAATTTTCTGGATCACCACACTGGCTAAAACAATATCTGCCATTTCCACTTTGAAATTGTACTGTTGTAGCAACTTTAGTATAAATTTGCAGAAAAAGAAGCCCTATTAAGAAAAAAAATATTTTTAATAGGTTATCTTGAAAAGAATATCATATTAATAAGACTATTAATTAGAGATAAAAATGCATAAACTGGTTTTTTAAAATAAATTTTCTAAACAAATTAGAAAATTAAAAGCCTATTGGCATTTTGCCTTTCAATTTTAAAAATGGATTCATTTCTTTGGACACATGGCATTTTTGACCTGATAGAGAGATGTAATAAATTGGCAGAGTTCCACTGAAGTGAATGTAATTGTTGATTATCAGCAGGAGTGAGTCTAACTTTTACATCTCAGCTGCTCTATAATAATTACTCTAGCAACACCTTTACAGAGAACCAACACAACCCTCCAATTTTATCAGAAAGAAAAGGGAGTTAATAAGACTTTTCTTGTGTTTACAAAAGCTTTGTGTGAAATAGAATGCAAACTCTAAGTAACTTATAGTGTCCATTTTAATATTCCTATCTCCTGACAGACCTATCCATTTCCAAGGGTGCTTTAATGCTGGCATCTGATTCGAGAGTTCGTTCTTAAGGGTCAGCTTGCACAGTGAAACCTCAATGAAGAGAGGATCGAGTGAGAACTTCCAAAGCGTCTGAACACCAGAAGGGTTACTGTGGAGTCACATCGTTTGTGGTGGTGACTCCACATCACTTGTTCTTCTCCAGCTGGAAAATCAATCTTAGATGTCTTTTCCGACCTAAATGATTCTGTGAAATAAGCAGTTGCTTATTCAACAAAGAGGACTCAGGATTTCCGAGATCACATCTTTTGAATATATTTGGTCATTCATTCATTTGAAAATACATTCCCTTCACCCTTCTATCTTTAAATCCACTCTATTTTAATTTGTGCTTGTCAGGAACAGCTTTTCAAAATAGTGAAATGCTTGAGCCAAGTCTTATCCTCAGGGCTCCTCACCTTAAGAAGAGTGGAACTGCTTATCACCATTGGAAATCACAACTGTATGAGAAAAAGTCTTTTTTTTCATAAGGGCTAAAATTTTCAGTTTCTATGAAATTATGCATTCCTTTAGGAAGAGAAACTTCATGTTTGACTCTTACCATGATACTATGTCTCTGGTTAGAAAAGTTCTCTGGAGGTCATCTCTTCCAACTCTCCATCCCCAGGCTGAAACAATCATACCTTTAGCATCCCTGGCAGGCATCTGTCTAGCCTGTTACATAGCCCACAGTTTATGCAGAGTCTTACCACTTTCATTATCAGTCTATTTCAGTGATTTTATATTTTTAAAGTCAGAAAATTTTCCTAATGTCACACAAGGCTCTTCTACTGCAATTTCAGTGCATATCTTCTTGACCTATCCTCCACACAGATAGAAAGCAGATTGTTCTTTTTCACTTCGCAGGAGCCTTTTACATAATTCAGAAGTGGTATCATGTTTCCTTTCTGTCTCCCTGTCTAGACTAAATAACCACAGTTCTTTCAAACCATCTTCACTGAACATGTGAGTAGGGTTCGATATTATTTCCAATAATTTGTGACATGGGGTCTCTCTACCTACATCTTTCTTGTAGTTTGATGTCTGTAAAAGACACAACAGAAGCTGTACCAGCAGAAGAAGAAGGAAAATATTGCTACCTATATTTCAGGCTTAGTTGATGCATTTCACTGTACTGTTCTATACTCTTAAAACTACAAAATATGTTTGATGCATGTTCAGCTAATGTTCCTCAACTCCATTTTTACAGTTAGGTAGTCAGCTGGATTAAGAATTATTCTAATCAAAAGGCAGAGTCGTGCATTTATGTTTATTGATTTTTTTCTCCTTCCCAAATAATTATTCAATTTGACAAAATTGGTTTGATTTTGGAATCTGTCCTGCAATTTATGTTTACAACTTTGAAAATTATATGCTATGTCAATTTAATAAATCTTATTTCTGCTTCCATCGTCTAATTTGTTGCATATTGGAAAGTACTAGATCTCTGCAGAAGCACATCCTTCCATTTTACACTCTTTACTGTCTCTGCTTTCTATATATGGTTTCGTATCCCAACCTATAGCAGGCTTATTTAAATACCACCATCTGCTATAAATTCAGCTATGAACAATTTATTTCTGACAAATCACTTGGGTCCTAGAAACATGTGAACACAAGATCATCACATTATTGAGGTTGAAAGGGACATTGGGAGGTCATTTAGCCCAACCTCTGATCAAAGCAGTGTGGACAGTGAATTCAGACCTGATTGCTTGGTTTCTACTGTCCAGGGATCCCATAGTCTCCCTGGGAATCCTGTTTCAGTGCTCAATTACCCTCATAGAGTAGAGGCCTTTCCTTATATCCCTTCAAACTTGCCTTGTTTCAATTTATTACAAGTGTGTATTCTTTTCCCTCTGTCTGTGCTGTCAAATAACTTGCCTCTGTCTTATCGGTAGCCTTTTCTTATGTATTAGAAAGCTGCTACTTTCTCTCTCCAGGCTGAACAAGTCTCATCTCCTCTCAGATTAAGTGCTCCACTCTCAACCATTTTGGTCACCTTCTGCTGGACTCTGGGCTCTGGACACTGCTGCACTCATTCTACTTTACTATAGGATCGTAGAATCATAGAATATCCAGCATTAGAAAGGACCCACAAGGATCATCGAAATCCAGCCCTGACCCTGCACAGGACCATCCCAAGAATCACAACATATACCTGAAAGCATTGTCCAGATGCTTCTTGAACTCTGTCTGGCTTGGTGCTCTGTCCACTTCCCTGGTGTTCCAGCCACCTTCTGGGTGAAGAACTTTTTTCTAATATCCAGCTTAAACCTCCTTTGACACAATTTCACACCATGCTGTCACTGATTGTATCACTGGTCACTGGAGAGAAGAAATCAGTGCCCGCTCCTTTGCTTTCCCTTGTGAGGAAGATATAGACCATGATGAGGTCTCCCCTCTATCTCCTCTTCTCCAGCCTGCAAAAACCAAGCGGCCTCAGCCACTTCTCATATGGCTCCCCATCTAGACCCTTTGCCATCTTCTTTATAAACAATTTTTGTTCCAAGGTCCTGAAAAATGATTGCAACATTTCTGATGTAGTCTATTAATTGCCGAGTAAAGAGCAATAATCTCTTCCCTTGATCTACTGGGTATGCTCTTTTTGCTACAGCTCAGTATGCAACGTGCTTTTCTGCCAGGGCACAAAGATGACACAGTTTTGGCCTACTGCCCACCATGTCCTTTCTGCAGAACTGTTTTCTGGCAGTCAGTCTCTGGCCAATCCCTGGCAGCAGGGGGTGAGTGTGCCTCAAGCACAGGACTTTGCAGCTGTCATTGTTGGATTTCATAAGGATCTTGTTATCCCACTTCTCTAGCCTTTCTAGATGCCTCTCAACTGCAGCCCTATCCTCAAGCATATCAATTGCACACCCCGTCTCAAAGTTACCTACAAAATTGATGAAGACACACTTCTTCTAGTCCTACAGGTCATTGATAAAGATAGTAATCATGATAAATTCCCTGTTTAGCCTCTGAGGAACTCTACCTATAACCAGTCTCCTGGTATATTATGAACCACCACCTTTTGAACATGATCATGCATCCAATTTTTTACTTACCTAGTAGTCCATTCATCTGGACCATAATGCCCCAGCAAAGACACTGTAGGAGATTAGTTTCAAAGCCTTCCTAAATTCAAAATAAGCACTGTCCACCACATCCACAGATCTAGGAAGCTCATCACAGAAGTAAATCATGTTTATCAAGGATAGGTTACCTTTGGCAAATACATATGGTTTATTCCAAGTCACCAGAAATGTTTCTAGGGGAACTTGCTCCCTGGAGAGTTCTCCCGGGGATCAGAGAGAGACTGACTGACCTGTAGATCCCTTCTTGCTTTTTAGAAAGTGACTTTAACATTTGCCTTTTTCCTGTTCTATTATATTATTTCTGAAATCACAAAATCAAAGCAATCTGTGAAAAATCAACACATTATTCAAGATCTGGGATCTGGGGAGAAGTTGAATTGATACAGTGGCATAAAAAAATTATTGTTGGCATAGAAAAATTCTGGCTTTCACTCGATTCCTTTCCTAACAATCTATTTACATTTCTTGACTGTCACTGAGTTAAAGTATTCATATAACTATCCGTGTAATCCCAAGGATGCATTCTACTGTGTTAACAGGCTGCTCTGATTCCATCTATGAAAATCTGATTGGTTTTGATACTGTGCTTTGATTTACATTTATCTTCACTGACTTCTGTTTGTCATTGGTGTCTCAGATTGCATGAGACTTCTTCAGTCCTCACAGTTGGTTTTCATTTTTACCAGATAACTTTGTTTCATTGCAGACATTGACAACTCACTATCTTATCAATCTTTCTGGATCTTTTGTTACGTTTTCTTTGGTCCAAACAAAGATTTCACTAAGATTCCATTTATAAATACCATATACTTCAACATCTAACCTTTAATATTTTTTTTTTCTTTTTTACTATTTTTTAAACAGTTCTTCATTTGTATGAGAACCTTCACTGGTCTCCATCTTACAGAGTAGAACTGATGAAAATATACTAAAATGGACTAATTTTGAATGGAAAGCAGAGAATATTGTGCATATGGGGAAAAAAAAAAACAAAACAACACAGAATTTAGTTATATAACATAATTAATCTACTTGGAATTAGACTTATAGGCTTTATAGAAACCCTTCTATAAGAAATGCTTTTGGATTTTGATAGGTATAAATGTTCAAGTTACTAGATTTAAATTTTATTTAGAGGACAAATCTGTGTTTCTGAAAGATTATCTGATGATAGTATTTCATATTTTCAAAGCTAGTGCAACTCCACACTTTCCCAAAATACTAAATTCAGAATCCCAAATATGACATCGGATGAATTCTGATTTAGAGGTAAAATCATTATCTTCTGAATTGGTAACATCATCCTTTCAATATAAGTTCATGGTGAAGTAAATAGAATTTTTTTATTGACTTCAATTGGATTTCACCGTTAAGTAGCTCTCAGAAGCTTCTTATCTATGTGACAAAAGCAGTTGCTGACCTTGTTTACCATGCTAGAGATCATAAGATTTCAGTGCAAGGTGATATAGCTTCAAATTTAAATTCAGTCACTGGATGTAGAAGAAACAATGCGCTGCATTGACAAACGTGAGTAGGCAAAAAATGGATGAAAAAAATTGTAATACATAGCATAATGATGTTTTTACTTTCTCTCCTTGCCTTTCATTGTTGAAAGCATACCTTAATCTTGAGATATCTGTTACTATTATTTGGTAATAAATCACATAAAATCTATAGTGATAATAAATTTTCTAACATTTTCTTAATGTTGGTCTCTCTTAACTATGGATATTGTTACAATTTCATTTTCAGTGCTAGCTCTGAGGATTTTAACAGGAGCATCTTTCAACATGCATGGCACACAAGGAAACGCACTGACTTGCTTTTGCAATGAAGATTTTGAGTCCATGAGTGAGGATGAGTCACTGAAACTGATCGTAGAATCATAGAATGGTTTGGTTAGAAAGGACTTTAAATATTATGCAATTTCAACCCACCACCTTGGGCAGGGGCACCTTCTACTAGATCAGTTTGCTCAGAGCCCCATCCAGCCTGGCCTTGAATGCTTCCAGGGATGGGACACCCACAGTTTCTCAAGGCAACCTGTTGCAGACCCTCACCACTCTCAGAGTAAAGAATTTCTTTATAATATCTAATTAAAATCTGCTCTCTTTCAGTTTGAAGCCATTCCCACTTGTCCTGCTATGCATACATGCTCTTGTAAATTGTCTATCTCCACGTTTCTTGTAGGAATCCCAATTCTCTTAGTCTTTCCTCATAAGAGAGGTGCTCCATCTCTCTAATCATCTTGGTGGCCCTCTTCTGGACTCACTCTGAGAGGTTGATGCCTTTCCTGTGCTGAGGATCCCAGAGCTGGATGCAGCACTGCAGGTGGGGTCTCACCAGAGTGGAGCAGAGGGGCAGAATCCCCTCCCTCGCCCTGCTGACCACACTGCTTTGGATGCAGCCCAGGGTGCAATTGGCTTTCTGTGCTGCAAGTGCACGTTGCTGGGTCATGCCCCGCCTCTCATCCACATGCATCCCCAAGCCCTTCTCAGCAGAGCTGCTCTCAATCCATTCTCTGCTCAACCTGTATTTGTGCTTGGAATTGCCCGAAACCACTTGCAGAACCTTGCACTTGGCCTTGTTGAGCTTTGTGGATAATAAATAGTTTGTCATCAGTCTGAATCTCAGAGAATGGAGTCATGGCTAACGACGATCATTTTTGGACAGTGGCTTTGAGCACCTCTGTGTTGCTTGTGAATATGACATCTGTTGATCATTTTTATGAGAGGTACATTGCATACATCAAGAACTAAAGATGCTTTCTCTACATTCGAGTATTTTGGTAAGCATTTTATCTGAAATTCTCATATCTCATTCTTGAGCACAAAATTGTTATGGAAGATAATACTGTTTTCTCTAAGCTTTACACAGTTAGCGTAAGCTTATACAGAGATACTTTCTATGGCCTTAGAGAAATCTACTCTGGTTCATTTGGTACATAGATTTCCTGGCTTTTATTCAGGTTCTTCATCCAGAGGGTGGCTGGGCACTGGAACAGGCTCCTCAAGGAAGTGGTCAGAGCACCCAGCCTGACAGATTTCGAGAAGCTTTTGGAAGATGTTCTTAGGCACAGGTGTGACTCTTGGGGAGGTCTTGTGTCGGGCCAGGAGTTGGACTTGATGATCCTTGTGGGTGCCTTCCAACTCAGAATATTCTAATTCTGTGAAAAAGTGTAAGAATGAAAGTAGTAAATACAGCCTTTTTGTGGATTGCATCTAAACAATTTTTTTTTTTTTTATATTTAAGAGTATTCATGCTTTGGTTAAGAACCTGTTAAATCACTCAGTTTTACAGATATAGTTCTCAACTGCTAAATAAACCCCTCTTGCTGTATTATATGATATTAAATAGATATTTCAAGACTCTGGAATTATTCCTTGGTTCGTCTATAAAGAAACACATTGGGTATGAGATGCTGGTGTTTATAAGTACTTTAAGCTATCATATGCTAGCACTGCCAGAAACAATGCTTACCTCTCACACCTGCTCTCACTTCAGCTCTGTGCAATGAGCCACACTGGAGAACAGATGGAGCTGAAAAATAAGTGTTTCCTTCTGCTGCGGAAGTTTTCATTTGAATAACTCTTGGTTCTGCCACTGTGAAGTTATGCCTGCACAAAGGAGGATATGGCACTGACAGGACTAGGTAACTTAGGATGCTGCAAACAGCAGTAGCAGTCTAAAAAAGTCAAGCTTAAAATGAATGTTCTCTTTTTTACTGAGTGGCATTCGTTTTCTCCATTTATTTTCTTCTTTATTTTGCAGGATTAATTAGCTAACACGGTGCAGTAAAGTTTCCATGGTTTTCCACTCTAAATTACTCTTCATGTTTTGTATTTGCTTAAAATTAATGTTAGTTGAATGAAAAGTTATTGGGTGAGGTATTTTTCTGGAATCAGAAAATCAAGGACATGTTTCCAGCCCTGACATAGATGGAGGTGAGGGAAGAGGAAAAGGGCGATGGTGGGGGAAAGAGCCTTTGCAGCTGTGATTACACAGCTGCATCACAGGATGCAGGAGACAGCACTGCTGTTGAGTGTGAATGGCGAACCTGAGTGCCCTAAGCACACCTGCATCTCAGTATGATTAGTACAGCACTCTTACTTTTAGAGAAGAATTACATGTTTTTAGCTGCCTAAAAGGTAGCAGGTCTATATCATGCTGCGGAGGTGACACTGCTTCCCCTGAGTTTAGACTAGGCAACTAACTTTTTGATGATTATGTTGCAAAGACACTCACAGATTTAGCATTTGCTAAAAGCATATTCACTAGGATCTTGGCACAGGGTAAGTCTTATGCTGGGAATCAGATCTCTTGAACAAAGGTGGCTCTCCAGACAGAGATGGGCATCCCCACTGCAAGGGTCCTTGCAGCAATGTCTTCAGCTGGATTGTCTGAGACTCCTCAACCCACTGCTCTGCTCAATTCTTGCAGTTCATCTGGCACTGCTTCTGTGTGACAACCCCATCACACGCAAGCTCCACTGCAACAGATTATTTCAAGCTACAGACAAAACATCTCCTAATTCTCTTAACTGTCTACAAAAGACTGCCTCATTGGACTTTTCTACATACAATTTGAACAATTTTGTGGCAGGAACCTCCTGAGAGTCTCTGAGATAGCACATTTCTCCACCCAGGTTGTTAATCAACATATTTAAGCACAGAAATTGGTCTAGGCACTGCAGGGTTTCCTGGGGGAAATCTTCAGGGCAGTCTCAAATTTCCACTAGGAGAGCTTCTGCACCAATTAGGCAAATCCTTAATTGAAAGGGTTGCTAGACGTTCGGTCAATCACTGTCTCAAGTCAGTCTATTGTCTAAATTACTCCATTATCTCCTCTATGCAGATGTATACATGGGGAGTTTCTGGATCACCCAAGGAGTTAATGACTTGAGTGCATCAGGTGTGCACACAGGCACAGCCCTGTTACTCAGCTACACCACAATCATAACTATAGGACAAACTTGAATTTCATACTTATATTTATACTTAAGTTCTATATGTGTTGCTGTAATTAACAGCCAGGCAACCTGAAACTCAGCACGTCAGTAACAGTAGCATTGCCTGAGGATTAAGACTCTAAATTATAACCATTTTTTGAGAGAAATTATTTTAAACAAGCCTTTTTTGAATAATATTTTTATTCTTTTAACAGATTCAAATTGTCTTTGCAGATAATGCAAAGCGATTAAAAATACGTAGATATCCTTTAACAAATTTAAGGCATGACCTATCCTCCTTGTGTAGGAAGGACCTAACTGAAAAATGAAGTAAAAGACTTATGCATGTGCTTGTTCTTCTCTTTAGAACACTTAATATTATGCCTAAAACAAACTCACCGAGTTTGAAATGCCACTCTAATGAGCTAATTGTGGTTGTTCCTTTACTTGCATTTAGCTTTTCATAGGTCATGGTAAATGAAAGCCAAATGACTACACACAGCTTATGCTGAAGGTAACAAGCACCATCTATTCTCCTGTCAGAACAGCTGAGCTCATCAAGGGTCATAGCTCTACAGTACAACTGAAACAAACCACCAGCTGATTACAGCTAGGTGCATCCAAGAAGCGAGAAGGGAGGAGTAGTCAAAACAGATACATCTCATGAAGGTAATTCCCCTGGACATCATTTTGGGACACTGCATCTGGTAATCTCAGTCAATGGGAGGTTATGAGCAATTTGTAACTGAGTGTTATAAATTCATATCTATTTTAATTCCATATTTTGTCCTTTGTCTTATCAGTAGCAATGTTAAGTTGAAAAGAAGCAAGAAAGTAAAAACAAAACAAGTCTCCTCACTGTTAAATCTCAGCTGTTGGACTGCTTTACCTACCTCTTAGGAGTTACTACAAATGCAGGGCCTGGCACTTGGTGCTCCTAAATCACTTTAGAAGCTGTTTTGAACAGGTATTTCTGAAAGAAAAGCATCTTAACTGAGGTGTTGTTAATGAAGGCTTCTTAATCTCAAGACCTTATTCCTCCCTGCAGAATATCAGCAATTTCTACTGACTTTAAATAGAGGCAGTTTGTGTCCTGCAGGGAAGAAAAAGACCTAGAGAGCATTAACTAAAAAAGCTTTAACACAGAAAACTGTAACTGAGGTCATCTTAATTCAAATACTTTACACTGTGCTGGCCTCAAATGAACTAATTTGAGACCTATGACCTTAATGGAGGGATTTCTCAATTGACATAGTTAGCTGATGGAAAGTCTACCTGAAATAGCCTTAGGAGCTCTGAATAAGCATATTACTAAGCATATACTACAGTAAATGTGAAACTTCTGGATTTAGTAAAATCAGATATTGATATAGAACTTCTACGAGGAAAGCTTCAGGTTTTTGGGTATTAGAAAGTTTTTAAGTGGAAGTAAGAAAGTAATAATGAATTCTGATGCGAGCAGATTAAAATATAAAATTATAAATCTTTCCTGTGTCATAAAGAAAGTTATGTAAAATCAATGGCTCTGTTTCTCTTACTAACTAGAAGAGACTCAGCGACTGACCACTGCTTGCAAGGTCCCAAAATAACAGCTAGTATGTCTCTGAAAAATTGGAGCTATTACCATCTTCATAAAATATTAGGTTGGCAAATAATTTTTGAAATCCAGATCAAAGCCAAGGATTCAGTGAATAAGAATATAAATTATTAGAGCTTATGTTCAGGACTCCAGCTTCCCCACATGATTTTCCTTTATCAATATAAGAGGCAGCCAAAGTTGTAGGACATTTTGCATGATGAAGGAGAATTCTGTTTCTAAATTGTCAATGTCCCACCCCTCACCCCCTACCCCCCTCCCGAAAAAAATCCAAATAGAAATTTCCATGAAATAAAACCTGGTAAAACAAAATAAATCCTTTGTAATTATCCCAGTCATTACATCTTGTCTGGCAATGAGTACAGAATGGTTGCAGGTATCTATTGTGCCTTCTCAGCCAAAGTCTACCAGCCTGATTCCTCATAGCTATGTGGTGTGGTCAACACTGGACAGACAAGTGGGTTTCAGCTTATTCCTGGGATAGGCTGTACTACCTGAGAGGAGGTGGCAGAGCTAGAGGAGTCCCAGGGCTTGAGAAGATAATACGGGGAGGGAGCTGTCACAGGTGAAAGGAAGGATTTGTAGCTCTTTTGGATCTCTGCTTCCTAGGAGAGTTACCAAAGCATTTTCCTTTCTCTCAAAGGCAGGTGAGTATAAAACTTAGTCTATCCATAATAATTCACTACTAAGTTTTTAAAAGTTATAAAAGAGAAAGGGACAAATAAGCACCAGAAAAGCCCCAAAATATATATAGCAAATCTTTTAAAGAACTCATGCAAAATAAAATTTCCCTATATGTGTGCATGAAACGCTAAGCAGACTCACACAGCTCAGGAGTTTGTGCACATGTAATTCTGACTTCTATCCTTGCATCGCGCATTTGGCATGTAAATGCATGGACAGTTAAAAACATTTGGACTTTATTGCATTGTTACAGATGCTAAAACAATATAATACTTGGCAATATCTAAGCAGAGCATCAGTGCACGACTCCTGCATCAGGATCTTCGTAATGGAATGCTATCATATATACAGCTTTAGGACAGAAACAAACCAGAAGTGATATAAAGTTCTGACTTCTCTTCCCACACAAAAATCCAAGAACTTTTTTTTCTTTCATATGAGAAAGATTGCTACTCTCAAAATTGTGTGTTAGGTCTAGCTCCAGAGATTACATTTTTTTCCCTTGACTGTGTTTTTTGGGTTTAATGCAGTCTGTTGATTTTGGACTGCTGAATCCGACTACATATATCAGACAAAGAGATTGGATGTGTGCCTCCAACTTCCCCTTCACTTACAAAATTTGCTTTGCAGAAATGAAATCTTTGATGAACCAGATCTGAAGGTATTCCTTTGCTGCTATATTATGTCCCCTCAGAAGGATATACTTATATTTTTCTGTCTAATTTTCTTCTGTGATGTGTTAGTTGATTTCTATTTCTAGTTTAAAATGATGCTTGCTTTATGAAAATTTCCTTCTTATAAAGTTTCATATACTTCCAACACACATGAATACAGTGATTTTATAATAACTATTAATTGCTCTTAAAAAAAATACTGAATTATGCATGTGGATATTACACAGAACTTCACCTGCATTTTGAGAAATGATTGGTTAACCTGTGTTTCTCACTTTTTCTCTCAGATCACATTATTTTCCACCTTAAGGTCTTAACATGTTTACGGTAATGACCAATATCATATAGAGCTGCTCATACATGTGTTAATTTATAATTTTTTACATAGTTTCTTCACGTACTTGCCTATTTGGGAATATGAGGGAAAATGGTGTTCTGTTGTTTGACGGTATAATTACGCTGCAGACTTCTGCCAGAACATCCATGTCAGTTGGGATAGATGTGGTGTGATTTGAGACTGATTTAGCTGTAGGAGCAAAAACCTATCGTGTAGACTACAGTGGCAGAATCATATTTTTGTCAGCTCTCTGAGAAAGATGTGCTTTGCCAGACATAATAAAGATATGTAACCACAGTAAGAGAGCTTTACTGATATAATGTAACAGTTTAACTGTACTTAGAAAGTAGTTTTGGTTTTGGTTTGGGTTTTTTGAGGGTTTCTTGGGTTGTATTTTTGATTGGGTTTTTTTTGTTTGTTTGTTTTTTGGTTTTGGAGGTTTTTTTGTTTGGTTTTTTTTTTTGTTTGGTTTGGGGTTTTTGGTTGGTTGGTTGGTTGGTTTTTTGTTTTGTTTTGTTTTGTTTTTTGTTTTAATAGTAACTTTAGGCAGCTTTTCAATAACACAAAAATCCATGGAAACTCCTTAATGCTTCTGCATCTAGAATTTTCCCTGCAATATCAGGTGAAGAGAAGACTATGTAAAGCCTCAGAGATGTAGTACGTTTTCTATTCTGGACTATTTGTCTACTGGATCCAGTTACTTTTGTAGGTTATTTGTCAGGAGTTTGGTTCTGGTAAAAAACCGTCAAACAGAAGTTGTCTGAACAAAAGTTAAGTGCTTGGGAAAAGCTCCTAAAGAAAATACTTGTTTGGTCCACCTTTGCTGTATGTGTTCTTTATGAAGTTTATTCTAAATAAGATGATATAAATCCCTAAAATATCATGCTGTTTCCAAGAGTATAATTTTCACTATCATTTAGGATTTTGCATGGATTTTGATCAGATACAACTTGCTTGCATTTGTCTCTGTATTTGAGAATCCAACGTGGAACAAATGGGTATTCACCTTACCTAAAAATAAAGTTAATATAGGTATTACAGCTCCCACTTTATTAAGCTTTTTATCAAACTCCTGGCTTGTCATTGTGACAGCTGTACTTGGCGATGAAGGGAAATCTCATGGCTGATACCCCAACAAGGAGTTCTTGTTCTGGGATAATGTGCTAGGTGAGGGCTCTGTCTCAGGCAACTCAAATTGGTCCCTCCCAAAACATATATAAGGAGAATTTTATACAAGGATGAGATTTTGGTAATGGGTAAACTGTAAACTATAAGGACCCAGATGACAACTTGCTTCTTTAAGAGACCTTTTAGAAACATTAAAAATATCCCAAAAACTGATGGGGAAATAGACCTAAAACTGCAGTCAAGAAATAAACTTAATATCTCTTGTAATTTTGGAGACAGATTACACAAAAAAAATAAATACTAGACCTGAATATAAAAGGTACATAAAACCAGTGTTCTTTTAGTGATGCTAGGAATATTGTTTAAAAAAAAAAAATTTAAAAAACCAAAACCCAGTACTTTTGTAGAAAATTGCTTTTTCACGATCAGATTTTTAACAAACCTTATAGCAGATGTCTTTACACTTTTATTAGTTTATATGTTTTCCATGGGGATTCATGATAATACATTTCTGATGAGATATTGTGGTTCAGACTTCCAAGTGCATTCTCTTATCTTATTGTGTTGAGGTTTTTTCTTTTTTTCCCTCATTTTTAATAACTTAGTTATGCACATATTTTGTCATTATGTCATACTCTTCTCCCGGTTCTGAGATGAAACTTTCAAGAACAGCTGTTATTATTAGTCTAGGTATTCTGGCTCTTCTTCATTGTTATTAAACTGATGAATGCTTTTATACTACATTTTTGCCTTGAGGTTTTTAAAAAATAGACATTATATCAGGATACTGAATTACAGGAATTACATTCTCTAGTATTATTAGGTGCCTAAGCACTTACCAACCACAACTTTAATCTAGCTATTTTAATTCTCACTTGTGCTAGTCTTTACTTAATTTACTCTGTCTTACCTACAACTAGGTGCATTATTCTTTACATTTGTTATCACAAAGGACTTACTTCTCTCTCTTCTATTTTGTAATCTTTTAGGAAAATAATGATAATTATGCATTTATTGCCTTTGGATATTTAAACATCACATTTTACCTTGAAAAATTACAGTAAGTAGAGAAGTACAAGTCAAATATAGTTTTTCTTTATGAGTGCTGAGGTGGATATTTTCTGTAACTTTTTTGACTGTGTGTTATTCAAGTCAGATGAAGGTTGCTTTAAAGCAACTTTTGTGTCTCAGCTAATTTATGCTTCCTGAAAGACAAATGGATTCTTCATAAGAACAGAGAAGGATTCGTAATGTTTGCTTTGTTTGCAGAGCAGCACCCTATACCATTTGAATTGACAAAGCTTTAGAGAGGTTCACCCAGCTCTTTGCACTGCCAAAAAAAAGTTAAAGCAAAGGAAATTTCAGGAAATTTGTTCTGTAGAAAAATTTTCTTATCTTTCACTCATTTATTACCCATCACAAGGCTTATTCTAATCTCCTTTATTGTCGGAGGTGCTGTCCTTCAAAACAGCAGGTGTTGAAGTCTATCATATAGCCAAATTCTTCCTTATATGCATATAATGCAGTTACTAGACATTTAATATAGACGTACTTGAAGTGAAGCCTAACCCACATGAACCATGCAGCTGTAAAATTGATAATAAGATACTGTGTCAAGGGAGCTACTTTATTCCTTTCCATGGAAGAATGAATTGGAAGATTAGCTTGAGCAATTATATTTCAACAACCCAAAGTATTCCACATTTTGAAACTGAGCATCTCTGTGATTTTAGCTGTTATCAGTTAGAAAAGTTACCCTTCTTGTCAGTCAGAAAAGTTATCATATAAAGAATATCATGTAAAGAATGTTTTCATTGCATGACATTCAAGGAAGCAAAGTAGGATATGTATTTTTCCTTGCACAAATCAGTGGCAGTATAGAGTCAGCCAGAAGGGAAGGTCTTGTGGGAAGACCTGCTGGACTGCTGTCAGAAGGCTTTACTGACATACTGTCCCTGATACCCTGAAAGGGGGAAATTCTGAGTTTCCTTATTTTTTCAAGAACATTGGCAGGAATAAATGGTAATTTTATAAATTGTAGTTCAGGACAAAATGCTAGTCAGGATTAGGATAAAAATAAGAACAGAGTATGCACGATTCAAGGGATATATGACCTTTTCTTTTCCTCTTACTAACTATAAACTTTTTGGCAAATCTTGTTTAGATATTAGATATTATATAGTTAATTGATACGTTCCCATGGTGGATATTTTTGTTTCTGTTATTGTAGTATTTTGGAGCTTTCAATCTGTTTGTGCTTGCACTTATAATCATAGTGAGCAAATACTATTTAGAATCACAGGTTCTTCTTCACAAAAAATGAATGCTAAAGGAATTTTTTCTGATATTAAAATACTTCACTTAAATGTCTATTAAAGATCTCCAATTATCACCACTAGATACTAATCACAGAAATAATCTATCAATGCAAATATATTGCAACATAATATATGGCCAATATAAATATGTATCACCATATAAGAGAGCTGACACAAGTAAGAATTTTAAAAATGCTAGACCTAATTTTCTTCCTTGATGTATAAGTATTATACAGCTTTTGATTATTTTGCTGCATATTATTATTTTGCTGTATATTATCATTTTGGCTGTATTTGGCCTCATTCAGTTTACAGGTAACCTCTGAAAAAGAATTGGCAGTTATACAACATAAGATCGCTTTTCACACTTAAATATTTTGATGTAGTATATATGTGTTTATGATCTCTTTATCACTGTAAGCTCCTCTTCATCAGTAATTGAAACATTTAAATTGAGATTCTATAAATCTGCCTACAATGTTCCCTTTATATATCATTGAAAATTAAATGAAGAAATTAACTTATTGATTTTGCTTATCTAACTAACCAGTAAACTAAAATTAGCATCTTGTGTTAAACTAAGTACAGCTGATCAAAATTGATGTGCTTGTTACAAATATCTTCTTTTATTTCCCCTTTCTTTTCACTAAGTCAGCATAAAAAAAAAAATTGAAGAATTTGATTAAATTAAAATATACTGCATGGTTTTATTTATCTGAAGAAGAATTCAAGACACTGAAGCACCAGAACCATGAGCAAATCCACAAGTAAGGTAATCTAGCCACAGAGATGGGTTGGCAGGGACAGTGCCACCTGAAGGACAGGCTCAGAAAGCCATGTGTGAACCAAGTGCAACAGGTCAGGGAAGTGCAACTAGCCTCTAAGCTGATTTTTGACTCCTCAAGGCATTATCATCACATAGCTGATATGGCACAGAGTATGTCAAGTCAGCTCTACACGTCCAAGAAAGTAGCCCTGTGCACATTCAGTAAGTCTGAGGCACTGGAAGACATGAAGCAAGAATACAGGAAAAACGCCTAGGACCTTTTGGCTTCTTGAGAAAGATCTGGACATGAGAAGACTGAGGAAATAACTCTCCTAAGGTACTTAGATGAAAAAATGTAAAACTTCCATTTTAGAGGCACACATGATTAACGCTGGGACAGAAAACACCAGTGAAATCTATCTCAGCAGGCTATTTCCCCCCTTTTCTGACACGGTTACAATCCTGCCTTGGTGTAGTACTGCTGAAAGCAAACATAGTCTCATTCTTTAGCCTTGTAATTTATATTTGGTTAACAATTTAAATAAAATTTAATGTTTGTTGAATCAAGTCGGATAATAGTTCCATAAAACATCATTTCTTTCATGGAAAAAAATCAGAGAATTCTACCAATTTTAGATTTAAGAATCTCATATATCATCTGCTGTCTGAACAGATGAAGTAAACAGCATGAAAGCATTTTGAAGCATTTGAAATGTGTGGTAAAGAGAGTAACGGTCACATAAACATAACATATAATTATTTCTACTTATAAAGGGACAATATTTCAATAGTATTTTTAAAGGTCATATAATTTGTGATGAAATATTTACTTGAAAAGAACTCGAGCATTTGAATCACAGTTTATCTCTGCATCTTTGAGCAAACTAACAGCAACTTCAACTCATCGAGGTTTTCTTTCCTTCTTGCCCACAGCAGGAACCCCTCTGAGAGCGAGTAGGCTGTTTTACAAATGAAACCTTAAATTGAGACAAACAGATGTAGTGTAAAACTACCAAGTTGTTTTGTTTGTTTTGCTACTGGAAGAAAAAGTAAAAAAAACCCACAGTTTATCATGCTGGCTACTTTATCCACAATCAATAATTTGAAATTCACCATTAATTCACCTGTAAACACCTGTAAGTCCTTACAAGTTTTTATAAGCAATACCACCACAACTGTCCAGGTCTCCAGAGAACAGATTACCCTACTCTAAGAAAAAATCATAGAATGAGGATTCAGTCTTCAACTGTGCTACATCTGGAGTCTTATGACTGAGTTAATGTTTCATATTTGTGTTTGTTTCATAGCAGAGGTACCTCCGAAAGGCAATCTGAGTTACAAGCACCGTATAGCACCACATAATACCCAGCGTGGAATACTGGCAGGAGAAATATTAAAAGTGCCTTTTCTCCAGAACTTAAGTGTAGGATGAAAGAAGAAGTGTTAGTTAACATTGACATCCTCAAATATCTTTTAAAAAATCAGATATGTTGATAGAACTGCTTCTTCTCTCCTTTTGTCAGCTGTGTACTTAAAACACTAATTCAGAAAAGTGAATTTTTAGTTCAAACTATTTTTATTTTTTTCTGTCTCAAGAGAATGTTCTATTTGTACAACTGGAGAAATTAACAAGAAAAATGCATTCAGCTTTTTTTCTGACATTGGGCACTTTGAAGATATCTTGGGCCAGTATGAAAGCATGAATTAACAAATTACCTGGAAAGCATTATGATTCTTACCTTTGAAAAGTCCAGTTTTGTTTTCCTTTCTTGGGATCATTCCTGCATTTTGTCCATTGACTCTCAAGTATAAAGGTAAAACAATTCTACAAGCAGATTTTATTCTAAAGGAAATGGGAAAAAATGAAGACTTATCAATTAACTGTGTGCTGAAGAAACTATTTCACAACATTTTCACAGCATTTCCTAAAGGAAATTTCTATTTGCAATCTACTGCTTAGTTTTTCTTTGAATGTGTTGTAAGGAAGTTGACATACTGAGAAATTACTCTGTTTCTGTGTACCAGTTGTATGTCACAGATCAGAATAATAAGTAAATATTTATTTAAGTCTGCAGCTATGCACTTGACAATTTCTAATATTGCTTGACAGATTAGACCCTAAACTAACTGACCAGAGTTGTCATGTCATCTGAGACTGACCATTGGTAAAATGTGATGTGAGCACTTCACTCTTCTTGTGTTCAGTTAACATTTTTCTTTTGCAATCACTGTCCATTCTCACATTTTCACCAGAATTATAAAATAGCCCCTGCAAGTATCTTTTTAGTGTTTAGCAAAGGTTTGATCAATTTCCCAAGTGACATAAAAAGCCAGTTCAGGCACTGGCAAACCAGTGCATGAAAGGCTTGAAGGACTTGTGAAAAGCTTAAATAGCTGATCTGCAAAAATCAGATCATTTTCAGTGATCCATGGGAAGTGATGGTCCTTTGTTAAGAAACAAACTATAAGACTTGCTACATTATTTATATAGCTTCATTAATATGTGGTACCCATCATGAAAGAAATGCAGAATGTCTATTAATACTTCTTGTGGACAAATGCAAGTAAGTGACAATACTTATGATCTTTCTGAAGTGAATAATAGTGAAAAATATTGCTCATGAGTGGAATCTGTCACCCTCTAGAGGTAGCTATATATTTCTAATGGTGACTGAGAAAAATAAAAGCTCATTTAGTGTGAAGGTGCCTAATCTATGAAACATGAACTCCATCCTCGTGGGAAGATAAGGCATTTGAAAAATTTAACCTCGACAGGGTAAGGACCTTGATAAAGGTTGAGATTACAACAAGACATAAAATTAACGAAGATAATTTGAAAATAAGTAAGACTGGATGGTCACTGAGAGCTAAAAAAAGTAGACTGGTTCTGATTATCTTTTTGCAGGGTCATAAAATTATCCTAACTAGGCAAAAGGGTCAGCAGCATACAAGATGAAAGGAATGAATTTTGAAAAGGGAGAAAATATAGGAGATGGGTTCAGAGACTGACAGTACTCTTGTCATCTGTTCATCCTTCGCTGAGATAGGCTAAATAAAAGATCTCTGTTTTACAAGGACAAATAAGAACACAAATAAATTCCTTGTTACATGATAGCAAACCTTCAACTAAGCTATTTCTTTCCATGCTGGTAAGCAATTTTGCATAAAAGATCTTCTACTCGAAAATGTAATCCCTAGTGAATTTTGTACAATATAATTGTGTATTGGTGAAAAATAAGATAAGAGAAGTGCTGACATAATCTTAAATAACAGCATGCTAGACTAAAATACCTAAGTTGGATAACAGCTTCTGAAACTTTGCCCACTGATGTGTGCAACATTGGCTTTTAAGCAAACGTAGCTGTTTGCAGCTCAGCAATGTAGCTAAAGAAATTTTATAGTACACAAAATGATGCAAATGTGATTACTATGTCACACTCAGATCAGTATACTATGCATTGTGCATCCACACAGTATGAGTGGTTTCTGCACCATGAAGATTAGGGCTTCAGTACAGTGTTAAGTAACAGAGAAAATGTGAGTGTTATCTATTTTGTATAGTTCAGGACTGCAGTAGGGAGATTACTGACGATATCCAAGAAAGTTTGTTCGGAAGTTGAGGAGTGAACTAAGATCTTCTCATAGCCTGATCAGTGTCTCGAACTTCTGTCATATTCTCCTGGTTTTGTTTTTGATTTGATTTTTGGAAAGTTTTTTTATATGTTTGTTTTATTTCTGAGACTATCACATTATTTAGACTTGTTTTTTGTCTAAATAAATTCAAATAACTTTTTCAGACTAAGGTGGGTCAGTCCTGAGTTTTCAAACTTCAAACTTAGCAGTGCTTACTTACACAGAGAAAAAACCTGAAGCTAAGTTTATGAAAGAAGTATTTACTAAATTTAATTTTGTACACCTCTCTGAGAATGATAAAATACAAAACAGAAAAAATGTCTCCTTGCTTATCCATTATGATCACTTCTTAATTCAGTTGGAAATAATAAACATATTTTCTAGGGCATCTTGGCATGAAAATTAAATTCTATCTGTGCACCTGGACATAGTTTGAGTTTGTCAAGGGAAAAGAACTGTAGTTTTCTCAACACTGAAAGCAAGCAGTAAAATGTGAAGGTAAAGTCTAAGCATACCATTGAGGTATTGCATTACTTGGATAAGATGTTCACTGCCTTGTTTGTTTGTTTGTTTGTTTGTTTTTCCCAGGTATCTAGCCTCTGACATGACTTCTCTGGAAGAGCAGAGCTTGTTAACATGCTAAATTTGTATGTCCTTTTCTCGAAAACCTATGTTGCTTGGGAGGAGAGCCAGCAAACATGCTGATGTGATTATCATCCACTGCTATAATAGTCACCATTAGGATGGGAGTCTGTGTTTCTTGAGTAGAAAGATGAAGGACATCCTTAATAAGACGTCTTCACAAAGGGCAGGAGTGTTGTTGTATGAATATGCCATGGTTTAAGAGCACCAAGGGCTCTCTCACACTTCTGCATGTAGGGGATAGCAGTTCCTTCAAACAAAAAAGAAAAAACATTTAGATGAACCTGTCAATCATTGAACTAATCATTTTATCCCTGTAATCTTAGCGGGGAGAGAGGAGATGTTTCCATTGTTTTTTTTCTACATGCAAAGATGAAATCTAGGAGAGTTGTAGTCATGAAAAAGCACCAGTTAAACTTCGCACTCTGCGTTTATTTACCCCCCTCTTAGTAAATGCATGTAGCCTTAAGCTTAGCAATAATCAATGCAAAGTTAAATATTTATGAAAAATTTTCACTTTTAAAATATCCTTTGCACTTTTATATTGCGTGTTTATGATAGAGGAAATGTTTTCAGTCAAATGGAAAAGCATCAACATTCTATTACCTGTAAAGAGAGCAAATTACTTCCCATTAAATACAGTATGCAGGAAGTTTCCCAAAGCTTCAAGATCACTTAAGCAATCACCTTTATTACACAGCTGCCAACCCTTTTTTGACTTTAAAAGAATCAGCTCCACTGTTTGCTGGAGTATCTAATCTCTGCTTGATGAATTCCATGGAGACACATTCCAGTAGTTTAATCTCTGCTCTGTTGGATTTCTTAAAAAAATAAATGAGAGACTTCTGAGCAGTGAGGTTTTAGATTCCAACCTCTTTATTTCAAATTAAAACAAAATATAACAGTGCTAGACCTGGAATCTAGATGCTTATACACGTAAGACTTGCAGAAGTGTTTTGCTTTAGAAAAGAAAATTGTAAATTTTAGGAATAATTACATGGTATATACTGTACTGACCCTAATATTACAAACACTCACAAGACTAAAGTCGAAGACTTGACTGATTGAGCACTGCTAAAAATAGTTTCAGTAGAGCCAATTATAAGGTTAATCCTACATATAGTCATACATATAAATGTTTGCATGCCCAGGTATGTTATTAAAAGGTCATTTGCACAAATGCCTTCATCCTGTCTCCATCGAGATTCTACTTCTGGGTGCTATATGTGAAGAAAAACTGAAACAGAACTTGAACGTTTCATAGTTTCCATTTTATGAATACTAGAGTAGAGGGAGTAAAGAAAATGTGAAACAGAAAAGGGTATTCACCTTTATAAAAAGAAATCATAATAGAAGATCAAAATGGAATGACAAACGGACTCTGCACTGCAACATTTTCACACAGGGCCTTAGATTAAATTTTGATTATAAATTATAGTTACTTATTAATAATAGTTATGTCTCATTTTACATAAACACCTGCTGAAAACTCATTGGGAATAGACATTTTTTATTTGTTCCTCTATAGAGTTGTGTGTATTCTTCCATTTAGGTGATCTAAACAAAAAAAAAATAAAATAGAAAACCTTCCAAAAACTATGTTTAAAAATGAACGCAAAACACAAAAGCAAAATTCATTTATATCTCTCCTAGTTATTACTCAGAAAGTGTAGGATAAATTACACTGTCTCTCACTGTTTGTATGATCTGCATACAGCTAATATTTTAAGCAGAGAAATACTGAAATGTGAGACTACATGAAATTACTGCAGATTCACCCAGAAAAAATAATAATTATTAGTTGTCTTTAAGATAGTCTTGAGATTATAGCCATGATCTTACTTCTATTAAATAAAAGTAGGATATCTGTTTACAGAAGAGGACCCAGAGGGGAAATAAAGATGTACAAAAACCTGTTTGATTCATATAGTTCTGTGACTTAGAATACCAGCCTGGGATTCCCATGACAATTTTACAGTCAGAATAATAAACAATTTTCTTCTAGATCAACTGACAAATTCCAAGTAATAAGTTGTTCGTCTCAAGCAAGCATTCACTTGACTTCCAGTGCCAGTTTAACAGTTACTCTGTGAATATAGGAAAGTATATTTTTTTGCTACATCATTTGTATCACTAGCAAAATATTTAACATATATTTGTAATCTTTCCCATAGGAAAACCTCTAAATGTATTCATCTGAATTTCCAGGGGTTTTAGTCTCTAGACGAAGATGATAGTGATATCTAGTCTTAAATTCTGTGAAGTAGTGATCACCTGCTCACATACAGATGCAGACATTGTTGCAGCCTTTGTTGTAATAAAAGCTTTTATTTAAAATCCTCTAATGAGCCATTGAGGAAAGGATATGAGTAATATTTGAAATTCAGTTCATATGACCTTGACAGCCAGCCAGTACAAAGCACAGGAGAGGAGCACACAATTAAAGCAGTATGGGGAAAATAAAAGATGCTTTTAAACATATCCTATTGAGAGGGAGTTTTTCTCTTCATCCCTCATTCACAATGAAAAAAGATCAAGGTAAAATGAGTTTCCATATCCTCACATATGGACCAGTGTATTCACCAAACTCCCATTTCATTTAATACATCATGGTAAGGGGATTAAGATAGATTCACTGGAAAGACTTTGGTATATATTCACCCACAAGTCCAAGAAGTTAAAGAAATGAACATCAGAAAAGGGTATATATGTTTCAATATCCTCTTGAGTGAAACTCTTTTTTTTCCGGCTAAACATCCTATGATAGGTAACTGGAATACTCTGGCACCAGGTTAAAATGGCCAAGGGTCCCTTCTCTAACTTTCCACAACCGTCTCACACGGAACCTAAATTACCTAACACTTTCTTGAATGGATTCCACTGTAACTCAATAAAATGTGCTAAGGGGAACCAAAGAGCAATACCAGAGCAAATTTGATTTCAGCTACCACCCACTCTTTAATTGCTTCAGTGTCTGAAGTCTCTGACCATTTAATCTTTGAGGCACTAATAATGTGCCCAAATGATCAGTTACAAGTTTTTAAAAATTGCCTTGTGTACATGCATTAGGAGCTCCTGGTAGACTGCGGTGGGAAGGAGTTGCTATAGAAACACCGCCTTAACACACTCCATTCACTGATGGCTATAAAGAGATACAATGGTCCCTGAATAACTACTACTAATCCACATGATATTCGAAAATTGCTAGGTTTTTGCTCTCAGAATTCTTACTTGCAATGCCAGGAGAACTCCCCCTCCTTCCCTGCACCCTAGCCTCCCACCTTTCCATTCATACCTTCCCAGATGGAACTTTGCTTGAATATCTACTTGCCTGTGTTATTTTGTTCTGTTTTGTGCAGACAGCTGAATTCAGCTGTGATCTACACAATATGAAGAACTCAACAAGATTAAACAAAATCAGCTGCTTTGTCAGAAATTCCTGTGCAACCAACTGGCAAAATATGTTGAGAGCATCAGGTTGGAGTAATGCTTGGAAGAAATGAAACTTTTTTATTTCCTGTAGCTTTTCCTATCTGATTCAGACTGCTTAAAAACTGCTGTCCCATCCATTGATCCATTTTACCTTCTTTCCAGAATTTTTTTCCTTAATCTGGTAGGTAATTAAATGTGCCCTTTCAGCCATTCATTATTCATCTTTTAACATTCCAAACATTTAATCACCTGTAGGAGATAGAAGTACATGCACAGTACAATTAATCTTTCTCGATTGTAATTGTGATTCAATTTGAGATGACAATCTCTGAAGAAAACTCAAAAGTTAAACCTACCCAGGACTAAAATTAAATCCAAGATATCTTGTGGAGTTTACCACAGCCAAACCTTAAACTATTAATTCAGGAGTTAGAAGACCTGACTTCTAGACTATCCTTAGCTTGCAAAGAGGTATAAACCTAAAAGAACATAATGGCCTTTTTTCCCATTCAGATTGTTTCCTACTCTGTTAAAGCAGACTAAAACAAGAAAAAACTAACCAAAAAAAAAAGTGTGTATTTGAAGCAGAATAATTAGAGAACTTATCTAGAATAAATTATCACAGCTGGATTGTCTTCCAAGGGCATTGAATAAAAGGGGAGACTTTAGGCAGTATCTTTCTCTGCAGATGTTAGATATCTGCTTTCCTCTGCTGACTAAGATTCCAGATGGTTCTTTTAGATTACTTGGGTTAGCAACCTTCTACTTGCTAGATGTGAACTGCTACAGTGTCATTTGGGTAATATCTGGGCTAGATATCTAAAATGTTAGGAATTCCAAATTCCAGATCAATTTCCTTCTTTATAAAATTTCCAAATCTTATAACTAAAAGGAATGTATTTATTTTTTAGTCTGTAAATGCTGTTGAAATGATTCTCCCTGTCAGAATTTTCCATTTAACTGATTGCCTTGTTTTGGACTGGGATAAAGTTAATTTTCTTACTAAAAGCTGTTGCAGGACTATGTTTTTTATTAAAGATAAGAAAAATGTTAGTAATATGCTGATGTTTTAGTTGTTGCTAAGCAATGTTTACACTAAGTCAAGGACTTTTCAGCTTCTCACAACACCCCACCAGTGAGTAGACTTGAGGGCACGAGAAGCTGGGAGGACACACAGCCAGAACAGCTGACCTGAACTGGCCAAAGAGATATTTTCTACTGTATGATGTCATGCTCATTTTATAAACTGGGGGGAAAGCTGCCTGGGGGTTACTGCTTGGGAGCTGCCTGGGGATCAATGGGTGGGTTGCAAGTAATTGCACTGTGCATCACTTGTTTTTCATATTTGTGTATCATTAATATTATTTGTCCTTCCTTGTCTGTATCTATAGCATGCCAGAGTATATGTATGGGATAATATATTGTATAATATATATATAGAATCCTTCTCTGGGTTTTATATGTAAATAGTATGCTGCAAAAAAAAATCAAAAACTGTCAAAAGTCTATGATTGTGTAGTGGTTCCAGCCAGGACAGAGTTAAGTTTTGCAGAAGGCAGGAAGAGGCGTGGCTAGAAACCAGAGATTATTCTATACCAGTTCATGTCATTACCAGGGGTGGGGAAAGGGTTCCTTCCAGTCAAGCAAGTATGGCAGATAGAGCAGTGGGGTAACGCTGGTCCCAAGCTGGAGGGAATGGTGGGTTGGCACTGGTCCTGAGCTGGAGGGAGCTGTCAGGGTGGTGTGGCTGTGGTTGGGTTGAGCTCTGCAATGATCTCTTTTGCATGTGAACCACTCTCTCTTTCGTGCACTTTTTTTACTAATATTGTTGCTGTTAGTGTTTTTTCTTCTTATCTCAGTGCTGTTTCCAGTAAATTGCTTTTATCTCAACTTGTAATCTTTACCTCTTTTCCCTCCAATCCTCCTCTCCATCCCAACAAAGGGAGTAAGACAGGAAGGCGAAGTGAGCATGTGGCATGTGATTTGGAGAGTCTCAGTTTTTTTTATTTGGGAGCACTAAATTAGGAAGTATCATTCCTAAATCATGACAGGTAGGTAAAAGTTATTTTGACAAAATATATTTTTCTGTGAAGCTGTAATAATATAATATGTTTTTAATGTGAGAAAGATACAAAATATCTTTGTTTTGTTTTCTTATTTCAACTGTGAAAACAGTGAAGTTGTTTTGATTTTAATGGTACTTTATCCTATTTTTTAGCATGGCTAAAATTTTAGAAAAATCTACTTTCTTTTAAGATTTAACAATAATTGTTTTTTAACAGTTGCTGTAATGTCTTATTTTCTGGAGGTAAAATATATTTATATAGAAATGGAATAACTTATCTCTTAATAGTACCAGGATTTTTTTTATCACAAAAAAAAAAAAAAAAAAAAGGGACAGAAAAGAGGAAGAAAAAAGTCCTGTTTTAGTAAGCTAAAATCATTAAATCCATCTGGTTTGTGCTCCTTATGAGCAATGAGAATGGATTGCAAGAAACTAGAGTGTTCCATGAACTTAGTTTCATTCATATATGAAGAAGGACCACCTCACCAAATGTGATTAATCTGAAAAAAAGCTGAATGTCAGGTCCGTTAATGTCATCTCACCCTGTTAAAATGAGACACATACAAGTGTTGTGTTAAAAAATGCCAATAGTTTTATCATGAATCCTGCATAGGCTGATTTATACAGTAATAAGAGCAGCTGAGTGATTCTCATTCTCCAAGACTTAGATGATATCTCACCATCATATACTATCAGGAAGCAGTCTCTGGTCTGATGTAACAAGAATTATCTCCTGTTGTATTATTTCTCCTTTACTTTTATGCTTTATTTCCAATTTCAGAGATGATTTGGTAGTATAAAGATTCCATATGTAGTGTGAGTGCACGGTTCCCACTTCTCTCTCACATTGAACCATGGCACCTCAAGAAGTGATTGAGACACCATACTTGAAAGTAATTACTTTTTTTAGAAATTCTCACATTAAAAGTGTTGGATGTCCAATGCTCTGTATATTTCCTTGAGGGGAACTAGTGTATTACTAGGAGGTTAGCCATTCCTATGGCAAATATGAATTTCTTTCTTTTCCTTTTTTTTTTTTTATGCTTCTTACAATCTAAAGATGTAACATGAAAACATGACACATCCCACTCCAGACACCAAATTATTATTATTATCATCATCATCATCATTATTTTTATCATTGTCATTAATAATAATAATAGCAAAAAACTAACAACGACCAAACAAATAAAAAACCAAAACAAAAACCTCAGCCGTCTAAAGAAACAATTTCTTCTCAATTTGTCTTTGCAATTACTTAGACCTGAAACATTGAACATGTCTGTTTCCACTGTTTGTAGGATGGGAAACATAAATTTAAGATATTCATTATTTCACCTCTGGTATGGCATGGACAGAGATTTTTGAGGTAATTTTGAAGTTAAGTGCTATCCTGACTGTGCAATAGTAGCTGGCTGTGTATGATCACTATTTTAGTAATCCTGTTAGGTAACCAGACAGTTTTTGAGTTTTGATCAGAAATAGAAACGATTTTTTAAAATATTTCATAATATTGGACCATTAAAATTATCCTATACTATATACTCAATGAAAAAAAAAGTCAGTTATTATGTCTGTAATCATTACATGATTTTGAAGGTTAATTGGTAATAAAATCTGAAATGTCCAAGCTGTTACAATCATAACTATTATATCATTTTTAGAATAAAGATCATATAACTAGTGAACTATAACAGACCTCCCAGTTTTTATGAAATATGTCTCAGGAGGTCTGTTAATCTCTTCTGGGCCATCTGTCCTCTTTGAATCAGAGAAGATAAAGGCTTTTGGGATCAGGGAAAAAGTAGGGCAATGCATTCTGGGACATATCTAACTTAGGTAGAAATATCCAGGAGGGGCTGTTAAATAAGGATCATTGAACAGGGCACATGAATGATTAGAAGTCTGGCTAGAAGACTCCTAAAAGTGCAATTCTTTACACAGAATTTTACCACATCTTGCTGAAGTTAGTAAGAGAAAGAAAAATTACAATGTTTGAAGTTTGGATTCCCCAGAATTTATCAAAAATTACTTCCCTCGTCTTCATGATACTTGTCTCCTGCCCATCGTGCTTTTTATCTTAATAAGGAAAAAAAATGTCCTTTTTATGTATGTAAGTATGTACTGAAAAATGGCAATATAATTTAATGAGACTGTAGGTCTCAATTGTTGAGCCTCTGGCAGAGAAAGAAATTTTATTGTTTTGGTTTTTTTTATTTTTTCTACTAAAAGTGTATTCATGGTATAAAAATTTAAACAACCACTAAAGAAAGCAGCAAAGTTTAACAAACCACAGAATTATGATAGTGAAATTTACAAAAGTTTAGCAATTATGGGCAGTTTGTATTGCCCTGGTAGTAAAATGCAGCCACCCGTAGAAGCAGGTGTCAGAAATGCTCCAGCAAGTTCAGCTCCTCACCAGTGTTGCCCCTTGGTGCTCTGCTGTATCCATGCTCCCTTAAGGGCTAATTCTCACAGTCCTTCTGTCCCCACCACTAGAATGGTTTGCTGTTGGCTTATCAGTCTACCCCTGGGAAGAAGTACACTGAGACTTCTCTTTAATTGGGGCTATGCATTTTGAAACAGCTCGAGATATTTTAATGGCCTCCTAGATATCAGTAGGGAACCATACTTTTTATCAGGTTCAGCTATACAACAATGAACAACCTTTTCAGAGCCTGTAGGTGACAGGGAGTTTAGACTGCTGTATGTGCATTTCCTACCCTTTGAATGCTCCATCTCTCTGCAAGTAATATTGTCCAACAAGGGAAAAGGACTTTTTATTATTTCAACTGTAAACATCAAAAGTTGGCTCTCATCTTTTCCCCTTTAACTTAGTACAAATAACCAACTAGTCAAAGAGCAAGAACTGCCTTAAACAAACTACAAAAGAATCAGAATAGCCAAAGGTGTAAAAAATCTGAGCTTCAGATGTGGCTCCCTGATAATAATATTGTTATGTTAAGCCACTGGGTTGACTAGACTGAAATCACATACCGAACCTTTCTTTTAAGCACATCATTTCAGAGGCTGAATTTCAGACTTCAGCTTTCCTAAACTGTGAAACCTCTCTGTACAACATAGTTCAAATATTATTTTGAGTTTAATTTGTTAAAAGATCTACTGTTTTTAGTTTGCACCTTGGAATACAGTGTAATGCCATAAACAGTATTTGACTATATTTGTTTAAAAATAATTCACACAGGCAACTATCTTTAAAACTACCAGATATTCTGATAGCAGAGCTCTCAGTACTCCCAAATAGTCCCAAAGCAGTGTGCTTCACATCATCTCAATAGTATAAATATACAAGCAAACAAGAAGAAAGACATTTTTCATGTCTAAAGACATGGTGTTTTATGCAAACCTAGGTATATTTAGTTTTTGCTTTTGGAACTGAACACTGCTGAACTAGTAATTATGTGCAGTGGGAAGATTCTCTGATGAGAGGCCACTCTGATTGCAAGAAAAGAAAGCCAAACACTGAAAAGCCCTAGATATTTTATTAAGTTACTTTGGCTCGTTGAGGTGCCATGTATAAGCTAAACCAGTGTAACAGACTAATTGTGTACTCTTATCTCATGGCAAATGTGAAGTAAAACTTCCTCCAGAAACTCAAATGTTGGTCTTTTTGTTCCTTTTAAATTGCATGTTTTATTTATTTTTTGCAATGTGTTGGGTATCCACATGAACTCAGTCAAAGCACCTGTCTAACGTGATAAATCAATTATAGGTCTTAATCTGTATATCCTGTGCTGTTATACATTAAAGAATTATTCACATTCTTGTCTTTTAACTTGCTTTACAGAGGTACACTTGCCATTCCTTACCTTATTCTTATAATATATATTCTCTTTTGCGTTATTTTTTAATTATGACTATGATCTTTCTTTTTCTATGACCTTACCACCAGATCAGAGACCAGCCATGCCTCTGGCACAAGGAATGCACTAAAAGGAGGAGGGAAAATAGAAGGGAGGTATTTTATCTAATGCAATAATTCAATGTCAGATAGAAACTGAAGACCCCTCATGGCAGAGATTTCTCGCTGGAGTGAGGATTCTCTTCTACCACACTACAGCCCTCTACCCTAGATGGAGTCACTACCTCTAACCTACAGGTACCCCTAATCTACAGTGTCCAAGGCAATCTCCTGACATATCAGTCAAGGATCTAGAGCCAACACCTGATGATTCTGTTTCTGTCTGTCCTTGCTCTAATAAATTTGTTAATTAGCTTGGAGATGAAAGGAGGCTATAGTATATTCTAATGTCAAAAGAGACTAGATGACAATATTGATGGCTGAACTTTCAGATCTCCTCCTGAAAACAGTCCATGCACCTTACTTCACCTAAGGCTTATTTAAAGATGATCTGGCAGCAGTTGAGGACTGAAATGAATTTTCCATGGGTGTCAGCCTGTTTTGAATGCATCCACATTCCTCAGGTCACCGATAGCACTGTCACCAGCAGTTGTCAGTCCTCGTGCTCCTGGGCTTCCTGTCACCAGGCAGGAAATAAAGTGTCAGCCTTATTGAAGGTAAGGATGACCAGAATCCTAAACACAAATGTCACAGACTAATACTTTTATATGTTAAAATTTCATTATCTTGGGGGAAGAAGATCCTTGGCATCTTCTGTAGCAACTGGACAAGAACAAGTTTTGTCAAGGGCTATTGCACTGCATGCCATTCTATTTGGAGGCTGTAATGTCTTTTGGAAGATTGCAGATAATAGTAGTACCACTCAGCAGGAGGAAAGGGGAAGGTATTCCCAAAGACAGGAGATTATCCCAGGGAGTGTGTCCACACAGAAGTAGTGGATGATGGACTGGGTCTTACATAGGCAGCTTCTAGATGATGGCAAACTGCACAGGCGTTAGCTATTTGGAAGTGATATGCCCTCACGCCCTGCTTTGGTCAGCTCATTGTGGAGAAGATGAACATGCCCTTGCCTGGAGAAAAGCTGGCTAACCTCTGCTGCTTGTGCCATACCCGAAGGGCTTCTCTCCTCCCAATGTGTGCATACTGTACTCAGAAACAGAGGGAGACTGATGTCTGAAGACCAGACTTTCAGTGTGTCTCCAGTCATTACAGAGAATTTACACTGGGTTCAGCAAGGCTCCCCACCCTAATGAGCGTCCTACAGCCACCTGTGGGGTCAGTGTGATGCCAGTAATTCTACTGCTCTGTATGTGCTGAGGGGCTGAATATACCCATGAGCAAGGACTTTTAGGAATACGACATGGTGTGTGAGAAAAATCAGGTGTAAAAATTTAGGCCCAAATGCCTTAAAACATTCTTAGCGACGTTTCCATATTGCAGTGTAATTGTGACTAAAAAGCCATTCTTTTAGTGGCATTTATATACATACTGTTTCTATTGCATTCTATTGCAGAATGAGGATACTTTAACCACTTTAATGACCTCATGGATTCTGCCCATATTATAGCTACTTAAGAGCCCTAAAGCTAATGATTATTTTAAATAATATTTTAAGGATTAGGTAGAAAAGAACTTGTGTTTCTTCCCTCCTTTGTCTCAGAAGTCTGTCCTAGCATGAAAAATAGGTTGTGTTTGTTCCTACAGAAAAGAACCTAAATCCTTGCTCAGAGGAATAAAATAATGCAGCTAAAAAAGGTCATCATTTCCCCAGCGTGTGTGGAAAATGATACATAGAACACATCTATTTTGCATTTGTGTGCAAAAATTACAACACGGTAGCAAAGACAGCAAAGTACTTATCCTTTCAAAAAGAGATCTGGAGAGCAACATAAAGCTCTGAGCTTTACCAGTACTTCAGCTTGGCTCTTTTCCTACCCTCCCTTAAAGAGTGACAATTATAAAATTATTTCAGTGGGTCTCTGTCTGTCGTTAGCCCTTGTGATCCCTCCTCAGAGATGAGGAATGATTAAAATCGCCCCAGGAGAGTTAAAGCTGCAGCGAAAGAGCTGTGTGATTACTGTGAACTCCAAAGTATTTTAAACTGGATGCATAACAGATGAAATAACTTGCCCATAAGTGCAAATCAAGAGAACACACATTGCAGTTGTGTTACAAAAGAGAAGCTAAACTATGTACAGTGCAAATTCTTGTGAGTTTTTTCCCAGGAATAAAAATCAGCCAAAGTTTTCAGACTATTTTGGACATTATTTTCATTCTTTTTTTTAATCTCAGTTTATCCTGCTCCCTTAACACAGTTGCTGGAAGCACTGCCTTAAATACCACAGTGTCACATGCATACGATTCCCTCTATGTACAATTTTCTTCAACAATGAAAGATTTAATTTCACCATTTCTGCTGTCTGCAGTGAATTTTTTTCACACAGCTCTAGATGGCAGTGCTGATAAACAACTTGTACATTCGGCAGGGATTGATTTTACTTGGTGAACTGCTACGATTGATTTGGAGTCTTAACCTTTCCTCCACTTACCCTGTTTCCCACTCTACCACCTGCAGCCCTATAAACAGAAAAGACTTGCATGATGGAAGCCATCTGTACAGTAACTCATCTCATCAGAGTGCTGAAGAGCTGTTCTGCTCAAGTGTTATCAATGTCTTCCAACTCACTGTGTATTTTTCTTATTGCTAAAAACAATCCCAAGCATTCTCTTTGGCAGATTAGTAAGGAATTCAAGTAGCAGATGTTCAAATCACTTTTTATTTTTTGTGTCTAGAATCTCCATAAGGATACCAAGATCTGTTTCTTGGTCTTTGTGCTAAGTGTAGCAGTTCAATCATCTCTGCTCTATAGACAGAAACTAAGGAAATGACTGTGAATATATTATCTGAAAACCCATGTACATTTTAAAAAACTATATATTTAGTTTCTCTGGGAAATACCAGGAACAGCATATACTGATTTTTATTCCTATGCCCCCATGAAATACAAACATCATGTCGTAGGCAATACCTGAATACATATTTACAAGCTACTACTGCACAAACTTCCTTCAATCAAAACTCTCCCTAATGCACATCAAATAGAAATGTCTACCTGGCATTCCTCAAAATAAATTCAGCATACAAAGTTGTCCCCTGAAGACATGACTGAAGTTGTCTGATGGGATAAAATCTCCTGGATTAGTTTCAAATCTTTTTGATAGCATATTTATTCTCTTTCTTGCATAGGTATAGAATTCTCATTATAATTTATAGAATCATTGAATATGCTGAGTTGGAAGAATCATCACGCATCGAGATCATTGAGTCCAACTCCTGGTCCTATGCAGGACACCCCAAGAGTCATACCATGTATCTGAGAGCATTGACCAAACACTTCTTCAAAGTAGACAGGCTTGGTGCTCTGATCACTTCCCTGGAGAGCCATCAGCTTCATGCAATTTCCTTGAGTCCTGTCACTGGCCACATGAGTGAAGAAATCAGTGCCTGCCCGTCCTCTTCCTCTTGTGAGGATGTTGAAGACCACAATGAGCTCTCCCCTCAGCCTCCTCTTCTCCAGGCTGAACAAATCAAGTGACTTTAGCTGCTTCTCAAACAGCTTTCTCTCCAGACCCTTCACCATCTTTGTTGCCCTCCTTTAGATACTCTCTAACAGTTTAATGTCTTTTTTATATTGTGGCACCCAAAACTGCCCCAGCATTTGAGATGAGGCCGCCTCAGTGCAGAGCAGAGTGGGACAATCCCCTCCCTTGCCCGGCTGGTGATGCTGTACCTGATGTTCCCCAGGACAGGGTTGGCCCTCCTGGCTGCCAGGGCATTACTGACTCATGTTTACCTTCCCATCAAACAGGACCCCTGGGTCTCTTTCCACAGCCTTGCTCTCCATCCTCTCCTGGTTGATACACACAATCAATATTGCCCTGTCCCACATGCAGAATCTGGCACTTGCCTTTGTTAAACTTCATACAGTTGGTGACTGCCCATCTCTCTGATTTCTTGAGGTGCCTCTGCCCTCAAGCAGGTCAACAGCTCCTCCCAAATTAATTTCATCAGCAAACTTAGGATTTCTTCAAGTCCTGTGTCTGAGTTGTTAATGAAGATGTTGAAGAGAGCTGCACCAAGGATGGAGAACTGCAAAACCCCACTAGTGACTGGGCTCCAATCTGATGTCACCCCATTCACCATAACCCTCTGTGCCTGACCTGCGAGTCACTTGCTCACCCACCACATAACTTGGTTATCCAGTCGTGTGCTGAACATTTTGTCCAGGAGAATACTGTGAGAGATGGTATCAAGAACTTTGCTGAACTCCAAAAAGATTGCATCTACTGGCTTTCCTAGACTTACTTAGAGGGCTACCCTATCATGGGAAAAAATCAGGTTCAACAAGCAGGACTTTTTCCTCATAAGGCCATGCTGGCTGTGACTAATGACTGCATTGTCCTCCAGGTGTTTTTCAATACCTCCCAGAATAATCTTTTCCACGATTTTACCAGGCACTGAAGTGACCAGAACAAGTAATTTTAGGTACACAGGCATTATGTAGGGTTCTCTTAGTAAAATATATAATGTCATGGGAGGTTCTAAAGCATTTTAATGGGGTCTTCTACACTGGTAAATTTTAGAACACATCAAGCACAATTTTGGCACATGTTGGCTAGAACTTCCCCAGCAATTTCCATAGCTTAGGGCTAAGAACCTTCCAGGAATCATTACCAGAGGGCAATTTGCATTTAGAAAACTTATTTTGGAGGCAGTGAAATTATACTCGCATGCCCACATATTTTTCTGTGCCAGTAACTTCAGTGCTCCAATATATTCTTGGACAGGTTTAATTTGCTCCTACAGAAATAACCTAAATTTTCAATGCTTTCCTTCTTTAAAGAAATACCTCATTGCTTTCAGACCGTAAGTTTATTAACAGACATAGGTACTGCAGTTACAGAATCCAGACAAAAAAAAAGAATAAAGAAAGTTGCTGGAACCACATGGGTGTGAAGCTTATGAATAGTCTGGAGCACGAGTCTTATGAGGATTGGCTGGAGGAACTAGGGTTTGTCCTGGACAAAATGAGGCTCAGGAAGGACCTTATCACTGCCCACAACTGTCTAAAAGAAGGTTTTAATCTAGTGACTGTCAGTCTTTTTCCCCCAAAGTGACAGGACAAGAATGGCCTCAACTTGCGTCAGGGAAAGTGTAGATTAAATACTAAGGAAAATGACATCACTGGAAGGGTGGTCAGGCATTGTAATAGGCTTCCTATGGCAGTAGAGGAAGTGCTATCCCTGGAACTGTTTAAAAAGATGTCAGTGTGGCTCTCGGACACATGGTTTAATGGTGACTGTGGTGGTACCCATGTGAAGTGGTACTTGTGGTGGAGTTAACATTTGGACTTGACGACCTAAGAGGTCATTTCCAAATTTAATAGTTCGATGATACTGTGGTTTGTACCCATCATTCTAAAGAATTCTTGCTGAAATATGAGGAATATTTGAGATTTTATTGAGAAGGTTTCATATTTATCACACTAATCAAGATAATATCAATCAAATAAGATTATATTCCTTTAGCATGATACAGAAACATGTTGATATGTGGTCAGAGAAGGTTTTTAACTTGGAAATCTTGGATGTCTACCACATGGTGATAAATGAAACATATAATCCTTGTGAATTTTTATTTACTGGCATTAAAATTACCACAAAATTAACATTTCACAAAACTATAGAAATAATTTTATTCTTCAGTCTTTAAGATCTTTAGGGAAATTTCCCAGCATAACTGAAAATCATTATATTTGTTTTCAGTTGCCCTGTAGGGTTAATCTATAGCCTCAACACAATATCAAAGTATAGAAGATCATAATTTGGCAAATGCAATCCAAATCCTACTGGATCCATGTGCTTCATAGCCTTCTCAGTTGAATGCTATTTAGCTGAGTTTCTGATCGGGTTTCTTGAAGGGAATTATTCTATAGCGTGTCAGTACTCACCGGCAAAGGTGTCTGACAACCACGTGTAATGATGGCCTCAAAATGACAGAAGTGGAGGTTCTATTTTAACTTAATCTACCCAAGAGAAAAGCATATAGGCATATCTCGACACTACAAGAATAAACCTTATTGCAACACGAAATCTGCATATTCGACTCATAAATAGTGCAATGAAACTAGTACATAATACAAGATTGCAAGGCATAGCTATATTCAGGCCTGCTGGAGGTATTATCAGTAGATAAAAGTCACCATTTCTTCTGTCGTGTTCAACTCATAAAAGTGATCTTACATGGGTTTTATCACTATTGACTAGAAAGCGAATACATTTTTTTATAACTATTCAAAGTTATTTCTAACTAAAGAATAAATATTTCCTATCTGAAGAAAAGAAGGATATTGCTTTCTCTCTTTCAGGATATTCCTGCAGCCAGTTCCAGCAGTTAGGCAAATTGTGATGTTTTTGAAACTCAAAGCATTATAGATGTCCATCACTTTTGATGAAGATTCTGATGGGAAGTCTTCTGAGAGTCAATAGGGACTGAAAGGAAGCTATTTCAGTTTTGGAAATGTCATGCCTAAAATACTGTTTTAAAGTAAAATATATAATAGGTATCATAAACTTTCTGTAAGATTGCACACTCATGCTCTAAGATTATTCATCTGCTCATAAGATCAGCTTGAAAAACTTTGGAAAAGCGTGACTTTCAGTATTAAGGTAAAAAACCCACAGCAGAGTGCTGCAAATATCCACACATACACAAGAGGATGCCTCGACATGATTTTTAATTTTTGTTTCAATCACTGTGTGAATGAATTTTCCTGGTTAATATTTAATCTCTGGGAATGGAAACAAATAGCTGTTCTAGTCAACCACAGTATGATCATTCTCAAGCTAGATTTCATTAATAAGACGCACAATTCCTCTCAGACACATATAAATCTGAATAAATATGCTATGCCCTGTGTTTGCTTGTCTGAAATAGGCATACCAGAAGGCCATATTAAATATCTTAAATGATTTCAATCCTATCAATTATTTTGGTAGTCTTGTTTTATAATTTCCTAATCTTATCAGATAAAGATTTTCTTAAATCAAGATAAAATTTTCTGCTTAAGAGAGAATGCTCATTCCTTCTTATTCTGCCCTTGTTGGCTAATGAGAATAATTGGTCCCCATCCTCTTATAACATTCCTTTATGTATTTGTAGGCAGTTATCATGGCTCCCCCGTGGTCATTATGTTTAGGTATTGAACATCTGCTCAAGAGTTTATTGATGCTGTAGATAGTGCCATATCTGCTGGGAGTAATTCACATTGCACTATGTGGCCATTCGGGGAGCCCTACCTGCAGGAAGGTCACTCAGTAGTAAATCCGAAACACCTACAAAATGCAAAGTCCTTACCATGAACACAAAGGAGATGTATATTTCTCCACATATCACTGAATTAGGCTGTTGTAAACCAAGAGGAATGACTTTTTAAAACCACATATAATTGTGACAATTACTTTTTTTTAAAAAAAAGAGGCAAGGATTTTATCTGTATTTGATCGTGATGTTTTCATGGTGCCTCAAAACATCAGATAAAGATTTTATTTATTCCCAGACATTTTGTACTGAATTCCTATGAGGTCTTGACATTTCTATAGTACCTTCCATGCTTGAGAAGAAAATATTGCAAGTCTGACAGGTGTTGACAAGCAAAACATTCATTAGTGAAGCATAATATTAATTATAAAGTTTGTGTCCTTTGTTTGGATCCCTGCTTTATCTCAGAGTAACTTTTAGGTAAGAAACACTTGATTTTAAAGTGTACAGTAGAAAAGAGAGAAAGTTTTGGACAAGTTTATAAAAAAATAGAAGGTGACTTCGAGTTAAGAGTACATCCTGATCTAGAGATCATTTCTCTTTTATTTATCAAATAATGCCAGCTACAAAATCACATTTAAACCTCCACTGACAGGAAATAATTATGTTTATACCAATAAAAATTATGTATAATAACTTAATCAGTGGGAATTTTTAAGTGAGATAGCAGGGAATGAAACCAAAAGGAAATACACCTTTGGGTTTCCTGAAGTTTAAGTGAAAGACACATTCACACAGATGCAAATTATATCACACTTATAGAGTTTTGTATCATCTGTTATAGTAATCACTGTATCTACTAGCATGTAATGATGTTTCAGTCACTTTGCACTTCCTTTTTTTAACTCGTTTTCCTCTGTCTCTAAAAACATTCTCTGAATGCTATAAGAGTTAAACAATTCTAGGAAGGGAGGAAGAGAGGAAGGAAGGGAGGGGAGAAGAAGGAAGGAAGGANAGTCACTTTGCACTTCCTTTTTTTAACTCGTTTTCCTCTGTCTCTAAAAACATTCTCTGAATGCTATAAGAGTTAAACAAATCTAGGAAGGGAGGAAGGAAGGAAGGAAGGATAGTATTTGAATATCTAAATGAGTAGTATCTGCTATTTTTAACCAGGAATATATTTTTAAATTAATTATCTGTTTTACCTTATCGTACAACCCCAAAAATGTGTGGCCACGTACCGTGTATAAAGATGTGACACCTAAGATGAATATTGCTGTACCATGTTTATGTACTGATAGAGCAGTGGGGTGGTGTCTTACTCTGTGTGAAAACTGCTGGCAGATTAGCAGCCAAAATGCTGAGAGCCTTCCAATTTGAAGGCACGGGGTGGGCCAACTGGCACAGTATTTATGAAAGGGACAGTCAAACTATGCACATTGCTAAGCTGCCACTGTGAATGAGAAAAAGAAAGACAAGTAAAGTGTTATTGAAGCAAAGCCTAGAAAAAGAGCATCAAAGAGATTGGAACAATGAAGGGCTGCTTTCAGAATGGGATCATGAAAGCCTGAAGCCCTGTGGCAAGGCTGGCAGGTGGACACATGCTGCTGCAGATCACAGCAGCAGGACAAGCCATCAGGATACTATACAGAGTTGGCAAGGTTGTTAGAATCCAGTTGGGGTAGATTAGAAGCCCTGCAGAGAAAGGATTAACAGCTATGAGCATAGTTTAGACAGCAGGAAGGTGAAATGAAAATCCACAGTCAACCTATATCTACCTTTGTGCTTTTTTCCTCCTTGTTGTTAGTGAAAAAGACTATCATGAAATGAAATATTTTAAAGTTTTGTTTGGATATGTCAGTCTAGAATATAGTTCCTACTCTATTCTATTCCTAGCTCAGGGGACTGAGAGCATTGTGTCTGTAGTGGCTAAGGAGAGAAAAGTCCAGATGTCTATCTGCTACTACCTCTGGTATCTTGTTTTCATTCAAGACAAATCTTGGTGTCATCGAGACCATTTAAGTTTCTATGGAAATACTATAAACAGAAAACTAAAGGCATGTAGAAGTGAGTGCTCTACATGTTGGTTTTGACTAATTTCTCATAGACACACTAGAAATCCGGCATGTATGACTAGAGATCTGGGATGTGATGAGAATTCACAGTGAATTGCATCAAAGTCCCATGACCATGTTTGGGTGTGGACTCTCTAAAACTCCAAGTTTAAGTCTCCTTGATGACTTAAAGCACAGGAAATTTCCAGTTTTCTGCAGTTTGGCTAACCATCTACTGAAGTTTCAAATTTGAGGGCCAGGCAGGTCCTCTGCATTACTAACTCACGAAAGAATCTGACCTCTTTCAGACTGAAGTTGAAGTTTGCAGGATAATCCTTCTCCCTTCCTTTTTGGTCTTTATTATCCCTATATGGAAATGAAGAGAATGAATGGAAGAAAATGCCTCTAATGATAAAGCTCTCTTCTGGTGCTTTGAGGCAGAAAGTGGGAATGTGAGAAAACAGGATCTCCCATCTTGTACACAGGGATCCTGTTTAAATTCTAAGGCAAAGCACTCACTTCAGTGCATATATCAAATCAAAATAAAACTGGTATAAATCAGCTGTATTTATTTATTTTTTTAACTAACAGATCTTACCCAGATGAACCAGCACAGCTAGTTACATGATAGATTGTATCAAGCCAATAACAATAACATTTATACTGATTTTATATCATGAGACATATGGACTGGCTTTCGCTTATGACCCAGTTCCATACAGTAACAGATCAGCTCTGAAGTAAATGAATAAAAGTCCACATGTGTTCAGAGAAGTATCTATTTTACTGCTTGCCTTTTCATTTGCTCTGAATAGTGATTGAGGACTTTTATAACTATATATAAACATTGCTGATAGGGACTCTTAGGTTGAATCTTTTCATTAGAGTTGAGCTATGTTAGCGAACTCTTGCATCTGGCAAACCTAAAATTACCTAAACATACTTTCCCACATTTTTCTACTCGCAAGTAAAACATAAGTTATTCTAAAAGACTCAGGTGAGTTCCTGCAAATATCACTGTCTAGGTATTCTGATATATTTAAACCTTTTTTTTGTGACTGAATCTCGTCCTTCCATAAAATTACTGATTGCACAGTCTCATGTGAGTGGAGGTGATTGCTGAGAATTATTTTTTTGTTTATAGTTGTTGCTTTCAGTGACGTATTTCAGCCTCACTAAACCAGAACTTGTCCAAATCTTCCTTCCTGTGTTAGTATGAACAATATAATCATTTTACTTGGAATCTTAAAGGCAGCTTCAACATGGGTATCTTGAGGTCCTTATGCTCACGCCATCGTATTAGGATTATTTTCTACATATTTTTGTAACTGCAAAGACTTTTCTTTTATATATTTCCAATTAAGTAATACTGCTAAAGCTCACTGATTTTAGTTTGGATAACTTTTATACTTTCTTTATCCCTAGCAACTCAATTTCCTCATTCACATGTACTCAAAATAATGCTGCAAATCTATTTTCCCTCTCCCTCTTTTCTATATTCTTTACAAACCCTTTTCTTTCTTCTTCATACTTCGTAAAAACCTTGTTAGTTTTGTTTTTAATGTTTTTATGTTTTAATGTTTTTAATGTCCTGCCTCTACCTTTCATCTGTTATTTGCCACTGAGAAATTGAAATTTACCTTGAATCCAAAATGCTGTGCCTAGCCTCAGCTGTTACATATCCAAAGCAAACACGATGACACTTGTTTCCTGGTTTTCTTGTCCCGTCAGGGAATGGATCCTCACTAAATTTCTGCTAAACTACATCACTACGATTTTTTACCTTTCTAAGAATTTTGCTTGATTGGATACCAACAAGAGACTTAGCTGTGGTAAGCCACTGACAAGAATTATGGTGACAAGTGTAGTCCCTTTGTTTTGTTGTAATTCCCCTCTGTTTGAATCTGCTCTTTTTTCTCTTACAGTTAAAAAATAACTTGTTATTTTTTTGTTTCAATACCTTTCACAAGAGGGGATGGGAAATTATTAGGGTTCCTAGTTGCTAACTATAATTCTGATAATTAGAATCAGTAAGTGTTTGCAAGAATTTTATGGTATCCTCTTTTGTTTATCAAGCTGTACCATCATTTGATGAGATTATATAGAGATTTAACAGCTTTATCATATTTCACTTTCTTACACCAAAGAAGAATGAACTATAAATGGGAGGCGTATGATGAACTCAGTTTATATTTAATTAGAAACTGAAGTTAAAAGCCAAGAGCCAGGCAGGAGTAAGCTGCCAGGTAAGGTTGAGGCTGCTATAAACCTGATAAGGAAAAGGGGTTTTAAATTGAGATTGCTGGTAGGGTGGCTGTGAGTTTCTGTAGTGACAAACTGTACTTACTGATTCTAGGAGCCCCTGATGAAAAGCTGTTCTCATTCCCTAATGCTTTATGGGAATATTGCAGCCTCTTGGAATATTTTTCAAGCAAAAAGACATCATCATGACAACACTGGAAAAAGAAGGGCAAAAAAATTTCTTTCTGGTGGGGAAATAAAGACATCTTAAGCTTGACTTCAAAAGCTCTCTACAGCAAACAGTAGCTGTGGAGACACCGTTTCATCTTTGCCTCTGGGATATTATTAAGCCTTTCTAGTAGCTTTAACTGCAGGAGAAGGGATTACAGAAGTTGCTGCTGTGTAGCTGCCTGACATACAAATATCTGGAAAAGCACAGATCACGTTTTTGTACAAGGGCCACTTATTAGACAGCACTGAAAGCTTAACCTAGAATGAATAGCACACCACACTGCTAGCTGCACACAAACAAAAAACATGCAAGATCCTCATGATTCATGCTGGCCTTTTAAGTGCTTTGGGTGAATATTCAGGCTCTGGGCTTCCCTTTTGTCACGCCTGTGTGTACAGAGATTGGTGCTAATTGAGGCTATGCTGTTTTGGTACAGAGAACCATGCCATGCCATTCACCCTGCTTCAGTTCAGGCTGTGTCAGCATTTCCATGACAAATCCTTACTTTCAAGGGTTTACAGCTTAATCGAAGCAAAACCCACAATTGGCTGAAATGACACACACTGTTCCCATGTTAAAGGCTTTGTGCACAGGAGCCAGAAACACAGAGAAAGAAATTATTTCACGTGCTTCTATTTACTTCGAGCTGCTGCTTTGGCCTGGTAATGGCTTTTTATTCCAAAATGGAATGTATAGGGTCAAGGTCCTTATTGCGAGTTGTTACATCTGAAATGGGGAAAAAAATCAAAAGAACCGTATGATTTTTTCAGTGCTTTTCAGCAAATCACTAAGGATTTTGCAAGATTAGCTTGGTGAATCAGGGATTGGAAAATAAGTTGCAAAGTGGCAGGAGTCAGTTTGGAAACAGATGTGCTCAAAACAAGTCCAGTTTCACTTTGTTAGTCCTAAGAGACTGCATTAGACTGAACAGCCATGCTTTCTAGGCATCCACAGAAGTGAGTCTCTGGCAGTGAGTAACACATGATGTCTTTAGCATCTGCTACACCCTGTCAAATCTCAGGAACCTGCACTGAAAGACAGATTTTGTTTTTTAAAGATTAGCATGAAAAAGAAAAGTCACCTCCTCTAAATACCAATAAGAAACAGTTTGATATTATAAGGCAGGAAAACTGTCATGGTCAGAGGACAGTCACTGCAATAAATAGTCCTTAGGGCAGCAGTAGCAAGTGGTTCCTGGCCAAAGGTGATGAAGAGCTGGGTGATTCAGCGTGACCTGCGTAAAATCAGGCAGGTGAATAATTGTTTGTAGGTTTGGATATTAGCTTGTATTTTTCCATATCCATAAGTCAAGTGCTGATTTTTATTCTTAGGGAGCTGATCTCTGCCCCTTGCAATGCTTATAAACAGAACTACTGTTATGAACTTGAGGGAATCAAGCTTTTCTGTCATCCCACACGCAGTCTGTATGTTGAGGGATTATATGGCCATTGAATATCTGCTATTTAATTCTATGATTAAAGTAAGGACAATGTTCAGTCTGCACTTAGATCATCACTTGATCTTGCAGGATTCACACAATTCACGCAATACCTTTCTCACTTTTCATTTGCAAAAACTGTGGGAGTCCTGACACACTGGGAGTTGGTTCACAAGAGATTTGAATACCTCACGTAAATATAAACCTTCAGAGAAAGATTTTGATTACAATTCAAGTTATTTTTATTATTTCAAATAATGGTATATAACAATGAATACTGTGAATCCATTCTCTTCTAGGTGACTATAAAATCTACTTCATACACCAATTTTTTTCCATGTGTGAACAATACAAAATTATATATTTTAGAAGAAATAATTGATGAAAATACAGCTAATATTTAGATTCTGAAAAGGAAATCAGATTAAGTGGGAAAGATTTTCATTTAATTAACTGAAAAAAGCATAAGCAACTTGGAAATTGAATTCCTGAATGAACTAGTGGTTAGAAATGAAACAGCTTCTATAAATAACTATTTGCAAAACAGGTCCAAACTTCCACTTTGAAGAATTTATTGGCTTTAGTATGTTCCCTCAAATGCAACTTTAAATAACAGAGCACTTTGATGAATAATATATATGAAATAGAAACTAATAAATAATCTTATGTGAAGTGAAGAACCAGAAAAAATATTCTAGAATTCATTAAGCTGTTTCTTTCATATGACAATGAAATAAATGTGAAACAAAATAAAAAGATATAAGGAAGACAGTATTGCTCTTGCAATATTGCTCTTTCAATACTGTCCTTTTACTTTGTCTTAACTTGCTCATGCTGTGTAAAAATTAAATGACTGACATGATATCATCAGACCAAGAGGAAATTGAAAGGTTGACATGCTATGACACTGCTGTTTTTCTACATTTTATCATTGAATTCTCTGTTTCTTGTTTGGTAGATACAACAGTGCATATTCCTAGGGTTTAGCACTGTTAGAATACTGCAAGCTAAAAAATCTTTGACAGTTGTAAAAGTGAGAAAATTGTCAAGCAACTCTTAAAATAAACAAACCAAAAAATTAGTTAAAACTATTTAAAATTAAACTAGAGCACTGATGAGACAAAGGGAAGGAATGGCACAAGTGGTGGCACAGTTCTTTGGCACAGCATCCCATCTCCATTGTTTCTTGAGAGGTAAGACCCTCTCATGTGTCTACAATGTCTATATAGGTGTTGTCACAAAAGGAAATTGCATGTTCTACCAATTTCAAGAATCTGAAATTCTGGGGATTTCTGGGCCAGGACCTGCTTGACATTGTTCTACATTTTAGAGAACCAACAGTGGTCATGTTGGCTATTGATGGTCTGGAGATGTCATAAACAAAAAAATCAGGAAATTGTGAAACTTGCTTTAACATCCCAAATTTTCCTTTCTCCTCTGTTCTTCTTCCTTCTTCCTTCTTTATATTCATCCATACATTTAATACTGTAACTATAGGATCAAATGTTTGTACTTGTTCTTTCCAGGCTGGAATGCCTTGACAGTACACAGGTCTTTGTTATTGACTTCATATCAGAGATATCTGAGTAAACCTGAGCACTGTTTTTACACAAGATGCCAATCTAGAAGCTAAATGGTCCCCTCTGATTTTACAATCCATGCATCTGTAAATAATTTCAATAATAATTTGAAGATCTTACAACACTTCCAAGAAAAATGGGGTATTTTATATACAAAATACTTGCAAAGACAAAGAAAAGTCCTTTAAGCCTGTAGCCAAGCTAGCACATTGTAGAAAATTAATTTTCATGCTTGTGCTTTCAACAAGAAATATGTCACTATGTAGAAATTGTATGAAAAGGATAATCCTTTCCTTTACAACATGTGCTGAAAAGGAAAACTTTTATAAACACTTTAGGCACAAATGTAGTCTTCATTTTTCTCCTTTGAAAAACTGAAATACATTTAAAATTACCTTGTTTAAATGATGCAGCATGTTATGATAAAAAATCCAGCATTTTTAAATCAGTGTGGTATTAGATTTTGTAATAGGGTTAAAATACTATTTAAATGAATTTAATTGTTGAATTAAATTTAATCTATTTCAGAGAAAATGTAGAATTTATACCAAATTCATTTTAGATTGAGCATAAAAGCCAAACACTTGTAATTTTTCTCTTATATGAATATGATAGTTTCCATTTTTCTTTTTTAAACTAGGTGTATCAATAAAATACAAAATAATATATATTCTAACAGTTTGAATTCCTGCATACATGTATTATTTTACAAAATCTCTTTTTCTTTAAATTATATTTTTCTTAGGATTACCTAATCAGTAATAGTAAACAAAATCTATAAGAAAACTGACAGTGATATACTATATCTCTTATATTAGCCAAGCTATGAATATAAATAGACATACTAAAAATGTAAATTTCTTGATAATTTGCAGTACAGTGTATATTAAGTAAATTGCCATTATTTTCTTCAGAATAACTTTATATGTAAAATTTTAATCTGATTTTTCTTGCTTTAAAGTAATAGTTTCCTTTCCTAATAGAAGTTTTAATTACTTTATCTAGTCAGACATTTCGTGTTTTAGAAATGGAATGGTACTTTGAATTCCTAAGATTTTTTTTTTTTCTAGTCTAATGTAATTTGTGGAAGCTTGAATTAAAGTTTCATGTTTATTTTAAAACTAGTAAATCCAATTTCTACAAGTTGTATTGCTAGCAATTGTGTAAAATTATTAAATTAATTATTTATAATTCTTGGTTTTCACATATTTATTTTAGTGTTCTGATAAGGAAATTTAGATAGTTTTAATAATATCTTTTAAATTTTAAAGAAAGACTAAGAAGGCTAAAATATGTAAATAAAAAATAAAGAACACATATGCCAATAAAACAGTACTTATGATATTGAGATATTCAGTGGAAAATGACATTTATTGTTCAGAATTTGTAACAGAAGAAATCAATATGGAGACTGACATACTCATATTTTATGTACAGTTGAAATACATAAAGACAGTGCCTATTTAGTATGCTGCACTTCAGTCTTTGAATGCTGGCCTGCCTATATACTTTTAAAGAATAATTACTTACTTCTTAATACCCTAAGAGGAAAAACCAGAATGACAAAGCTTCTCTGAAAAGATCTGCAATAAGCTAGCTGGCTACAGAAAGGAAAGAGTGGGAATGATGTCAGAAGAACTCCTAGTGGACTGATGAATTGTTCAAAATCAATTTTAATTTTAGGAACAAATACAGGGGAGAAAAAAGAAAGTAAAGATTAAATGCAAAGAGAAATCATTCAGTGAAATGACCTATGCAGCAAAAATGTAGAAGGAAACAAATTTTATGAAATTCATTCTCATAAATTGTAATATATAACCTTCAGTTTACTCATGTACCATAATATGAATTTGTTTTTATACCATATATTTAAAATTATGGCTTTGTCTGTCAGTGGTGTACCCAAGTAATGGCAGTTGATGTGCCAACAGCCCTGATCATATTTCTCCAAGCCAGAGGAACAGACACAGGATCTTTTTGGGGCACTAGTCAAAACAAGACTGTCAGCAACATTTCCTATACATCTTTTAAAAAGGTACAGCATGTAGTTCTTCTAGCACAGCTCTGCAGCAATGAATGGCCTTTTAAGCGAGGCAAGTGGTACCATGTTATGATAATCAAAGCTCTTGAACAGGAGTTAGAAACAGTGGGAAAGAGATGGAGCAAAGCTTTAAGCAGCCTGTAGTGATATGCTCCGGCCCCAGGTATCTTCTGTAGCATCTATGAGAAGCTAAAAAGTTGTTCAGCACTGCCAAACTCTCTGAGTGCATCAGTAGTGAGGGTGAAACTTGTGAAGTATTGGAAGCACTTCTGAAGCATCTGCTTCAGAAGGAAAATAAGAACTTGGAAGAAGTATAAAATATTAAGATATGTGAATCAGTGCTAAACATAAATCTCCATTTTTGAAGACAAGAAGAAAGGCTCACAATCCACACATATGGAAAAACACTAGAGGCATATCTTTGTATAATGAGAAATAGAAAGAGAGGGGAAGAGGGAGATGAATTTGCCCCCTAGAACTGAGAAAGTGCGTCTGGAAAAAATTCTCTGGAGTGTGTCATATCTCTAAGCTGGTGCACAGAGCTCAGAGATCATATGAAAGAAAAAACTGGACAAAGAACTGTCCCAGACTGGGATAGCCTCGTGGGCACAATCTGGTCACCAGCGCTGCTAAAAGCTTCTTTCTGTCCTGAGGAAGTTAGCTTGCAGGCATGGGACATACAAAGAGTGATTTTCAACAGGGACTCTGAAGCATCTGTGAAAGAATTTAAAGCTTAATATAATCTATTATTGTGATTATGTTTAATTTTTCATAACTGTTTCCATACTTCAATCCTCTACTCAAGGCGGGTTTGTGTGAACCTGACAACTGTTCCTCAGACATCCCCAGGAGCAGTGGGTAAGTCTAGATAAAATGATATGCACAGGCCTTCTCTTGGAAGAGCTCTCTTTAAAAGAAAAGTTAAGGGGACCCAAGGCACTCAGGAGCTATAGCTGCACTTGGGAGAAACCCTGTAATACTTAGAGCCACAGTCTTAGAAGCCCTATCTGACATGCACCAGTCACTGCAACACCTGCAGGGAGAGTAGCATAATTTTGGACAAGGCTTGAAGCCTCTCCTGATTTCCTCGGACAGATCATAGCAGCTTTATCAACCAAATGGAGTATTTCAGATGGTAGAGTGAAGCATGCATTTTCCAAAAGATCATGTCTTCCATTGAACAGCGCTGGTGAGCACAAGCCTCTCTTCGCAGGCTGCAGTAGTGACTCCTGGGTACCTTAGGAACAGATGGCTTTGTAGCAGTGTTGTTACATGAGAATACCTTTTGTACCACAGAAACACTGTGAATAATTGCCTGCAAAGAAGACTTACTGCCTTTTCTTGTGTAGAAGTATCATATAAAGGAGCTGTGACAGTATGGAGACAGGTTTATCACAGCACCATAATTTTTTAAATTCAATGCAGTGATGCAGGAGAAAAGGGTGAATTAGTAAACAAGGAGCTTTATGAACACAGTAGCAGTGCAGTATCTGTACAGTACAGTGTCATACATTCCATGTGCCATTCAAAAAATATCAATAAAAATAGGGCCTTTTAATATTATTTTTGCATAAGTGGAATTCACGCACAAGTACAATATCATTGTTAATAAACAACTGAAGTAGCAATCCTCATGGTAAATGACAGAGCTTCATTTGGAAAAGGTAGTGAGAAGTATTCTGACAAATCTCCGATGAAGAATCAAGGATTCTTAAGAGTGTAAACTCACTTTGACACAAAATACGTACCACTTTGCAAGTGCCAAAATGAGAAAAAATTCATTAAAATTTGCAACTTTAAAAATGGTGTGAAAATGGGGTGTATGCATCATTTGAGGAAATAGATCTTTCCTTTATATAAAGTTTATGTAAGGTTTCACGTTAAACATAAGCATCTTGCTAAATTTTCTATCATTCATATTTCTGAATTACCTTTTTTGTGAAGAGGGAATTTCATTGAAAATTCTTAAGCAATTGCTATGGACTGCCATTGAGTTCCTGAAGACTGTTACGAAAAGTGCTGAAATTCATTAAAATAATGAGATTATTAGCTCCATTAAAACTGTCAGTAACATTTTCACATCTTTATTAAAAAGAAATGCCAAATGAGTTAACCCGTAAGAAGGGATATAACTTTGAACAGAGTTATTTATAAAGATGCAGTTTTATGATCTGCAGTAACATTTCAAATGCCTTTTGTCTCCCTCTCAGAAATAAGCACTCCATTTATTTTCCATTTGTCTTTTGTTGTTATTTGCAAATTTACTTCCATCAAAAGTTACAAATTGATCATTTCTTCTTCTTTTTTGTTTCTCCTCTTTTCCTTCACTGGTGACATACATACAGCTGTTCAATCCCTCTGAGTCATTTTGAAACCTGTGAGAGACTGCTGCAAGCAATATCTTCCGTGATCATAACAATTTGATGTAGAGTCATTTCCTGTGCAGATCTAAAGAGAAAAGTAAATTGGAATTTTATTTCAGCTGGGAAGAAAGCAGCAGTGCCAAATACCTAAAGTCATTGAAGACCTGATTTCAAAGATGATCTTAAGATTTAGGACCCAGGACATCTGTCTCATTTAGGATGCTACTGGTAATTGGCTACCAGATGTGGTTGCATCTCTTTTGAGCTGGTAGAAAGGTATCAGAGCATTAGGAAAAGCTAAAGTTGCAGAGTTAGCTTTGAAATGGTAAAAGAAGTGCTAAAAACTACTTGAAAGAAAATACATGCCCTCATCTTAGAGATGTTTTAATGTAACAATGACTTTTTTTTAACCAATTTTGGAAATAGGCTTATACTCTTCATTAATTAATGTACTATTCTCTGTTTAATCCTGTGGTATAAAGTTTAGCAATTTAAAAATAGTGCCATAAAGGTAATCCTTTTACCTTTAAGTAAATAGGTGGTTCAAATATATTAATATGTTCCTGTTACCCTGTATTTTTATAGTACATACAACACCCACCTGCTCCCTAAGTTACTGTATCTTTCTGTGTTAGGCAATATATTGAATACACTCAGATGTAATAAACAGAGAAATCCTGTTCTACATGGCACACTGTAAAAAATGACAGCATAAATGAACACTAAACAACAAATAGAACACTAAACAGTAAAACTGAAGTACTGTGTTGTGTGTTGGAAGACATTCAGACATTCAGAATGAATGTCAACTGCATTCTGACATTTGGCATGTTTTTAAAATCCTCTTAAGCACTGGAAAATACAGATAAAAATGTGCTAAGAGTTTTCTGGTACAAATAGAAAGCCACAGCTCCAGCCCTAACATCAAAACTCAGGAAACCTGCCCAACTTTGATTTATCTGCTTAGCCATTTGGGAAAAAATGGGGTAAAAGATGTCAACTAGACGACAAAACCAAGCATGAGTCAACTGTATCAAACCATTGGGAAAAAAAAAAAAGAAAATAAACCCTGACCTTCCAGCTTGGTGTAGATATAACAGTTATATCTGGAAGGAGTATGGAAAATCTTTTTTTCTACTTTCCTACTGTGATAGGAAGTCACACCAGGAAACAAAATATGCACCTACTTATGGCTAACAAGTAGGGCAGAAAATTTGACCTAAGAGAAAAATAAACAAAAAAAAAATGGAAGATGTGGAGCAGCTTAGCAAAAGAGAAGGTAAAGGAACTTTTGTAATAGCCTTCAAATACCTCCAACGAGGATGCAGAAAAAGAGTACACTGCTCACCATGTCCAATGTGAATAAGCTGAGAAAAGGGTTTGAATCATAGAATCATTTAAGTTGGAAAAGACCTCTAAGATCATTGCATTCAACTGTTAAGTTGCCAAGTCCGCTAATAAATCATGTCCCTAAGTGCCACATCTACAGTCTTTTAAATACTTTCAAGGGTTGGTGACTCGACCATTTCCCTGGGCAGTCCATTCTAATGCCTGACCACCCTTCTCACAAAGAAATTTTTCTTCTTTTGATTTGGAACATGGAAAATACAGGTTCAATGTTAAGAGGGGAAATGATGCGTGGTACGTCTATCTTTCCATTAATGGAAGTTGTTAGGAAGATGGTCAAGCAAATAATTTCCCGGAATGATGTAATTGTATTTAATTCTGATTTGGATAGGATCAGATGACCTCTAGAGTATTTTTATGTGTGTTTCTTTAAATTTTCTTGAAAAGCAATATTTTCTCAATACTAAGGCATATAAAACCTCATATCCAACTATAACTTTTTTGGACAACTGGATATAGGTAGTCAGTGGATAGCTTTTGATTATCTGGTAACACTTCAAAAACCTGATTGCCATATTTTGCTGCCGACAGACCCATAAAATATGGCAGTGTTGGAAAAATCCTATAACTTGATGTTTTCCCTTTTCCTGATGTGCTTTTGCACAATCCTTTTAGAACTAGATTTTAGGAACCCTATGATACATGGTAACAAGAGACATAAATTTAACTCCCAAAATTATTTACTATTCTTATTACTTATTTATTCAAATTTCAAGCTCCAAAATGTATTCTATGACTTATGTATTTTTAACTGCTCAGAAGGTGGGGGGAAAAAGGCAAAATGGGGAAAAAAATTCAATTTTTCATCAGTGTTTTTCAATATAAGAAATGTCAAAGGTTTTTGTAGCAGGATGAAGTTCTATTACTATGAATGGTTTTTCACTATTTTAACTTTTTTCATTGTTTGTAAATCACATACAAATATTACCAGTTTAACCAATTTGTTCATTGGTTGAAAATGTTGAACAAATGCTATATACACTCAAGTCCAGAAGCAGATAATGAGCTGGTATGGATACTGCTTCAAATAATCAATATGTGCAATTTTGAACAGCAGCTGTTTGATAGGCTATGAAAAACGTGATATTTATCTACCTCTATATGAATTATTCCCTCTTTTACTTTACAATTTCCAGTTTTCACTATTACCCACTTTCAATCTGTTGCAGTTACTGCAAAATCTGCTGCTTTAGCAGCTGCTCCAATCAGCAAGACTGTTCAATGTTCAGTGCTCTTAGGAAAAAAAATAAAGAGGGTTATGTGCACAAATCAAGAGCTGTATCTAAAACAGGAAATAACTGTGAATATACATATGAGTATATAACAGTGAGTAAGGCCAGGAGAGTCACCTGAATTTAAGCACCAAACGGGAGTTCTTGAGTTGCTTCTCCACACATGAGAGTGTTGAATGTACTTAAACAAGTCACTTCCTCTCTCTGCTACTGCATCTGTCAGTGATCCTGACTGCTTTTGTAGTGTTTTTTGTATTTTTACTAAATCAAGACTACATGCTATTATCAGTACTGTGACTATATAAGTAAAAATGACTGACCTTGTCATTCATCTGTACATCTCCACATTACAACTACTAGAAACTGTTTTATCAATAGGAGACGTGTAGACAGTGTTGTTCTGTATTTTATGTGAAGATCTTAAGTCCTTACAATTCTTACTATCTGATTAGGTGGTCAGAATAAATGAAAAAATCTCAGTCTAGTGAATTTTGAAAGGACAGCCCAATAAAATCACAATTCTTTCTAACAGAATACCATATATTCCAATCAAAAAGGGGAACAAACCGGGTTCTTAAAAAATATAGAGAAGCTGTGGGTTTTTTTGGAAGCTACAGCAACAAAGAAGGAGATGGAAGCTTTGGAGTTAGCATTATTCACACATTAAAGAAGTACAAATCAAACATCTAACATATGAAGCTTTTGTAGTTTTTTTAAAGCCAAAGAGGACCTTCAAAACAGCATTCAGACTATTTCCCTCTTTCAGAACATGCAGGTATGTGTCAGGTTGAAAATATTTACAGACCTTTGAACCATTCTATTCTACCTCATGCCTTTGAAAATTGCAAAAAAGCATTTTAAGGAAAAAAAAAAAACAAAATTATGCTATGAACAGACACACGAAGAAAGCACAAGAGGTAACAGTCTATATTAAAAAAAAGTTGATGGACAGACATTGTAGAACTTGGGACATAAAGATACATGAATATTTCAATTTTTTCCAATTACTTTAAAATGCTTTTAAATAACAGTGCTCAAGTCTCTGAGAATCATTCTGCTTTTTTCATCTATTTGTATTAATCATAGGAGATGCAGGCTGAGCTGACTAGGTTTGAGTACTTTTTGATTCAGGGGACATGGCTACAATTCCAATTGCTTCACCCCAGGTAATGTTTAATATAATTTCTTGACCTGGTATTCTCCTCTGGTCCTGTCTGTGCATGCTGCAAAATCCTATTATTCTGTACTTAGGAAATCTGCAAACATATTTTTTCTCTTCTCTCTGATTATTGTAATACAGGACATACTGAATTGACCTGTGACCCAATCTAACCAGTCTAACTCCTGTCATAATGAGTGGCAAGACCTACGCAAACTTCAGGTGTTATCCCTTTACTATCTCATTTACTGGCATGGTTTTTAGCCTGGGTGAGCAATTCTAAGTTAGTATCTCCTACCTGCAATGAATTTCACTGCCACAAATTGTACTTGGTGAAAAGAAAATATTTTACCTCAATGAGTTTTAGACACTAAGTTTCAGTTGAAACCTGAACTTCGAAAAGTTCACTAACCTCTACTTAGCTGTCTAAGATGCATTTTAAAGTAATAACTTTTGAAACAACTGAGATGCTTTTTCCTCTTCTTCCATCTTACCCTGGCAAGAAGAATATATCAAATATTTTGATCACACACACAGAGACACCCCTTTCGCCCCTACCCAATACGTTTTTGCTCAGTAAAGTCTAAGTCTGGCTACATTTAATGTTCAGTGGCAATGTGAACAATTTGTGCCCTGTTCATCTCTTGCCTGACTGATTTGGTAACCTGGTTTTTGTTTGGTTTTATTTCGCAGGTTAAATCCTATAGGACTTGTATGTGGAAGACTACTTATTTTTTGGGAAGGTATATCCAGTTTCACAAATTCTGACAGGCAATTATTTTTTATGAAGGATGGTTTCTCTTGAATTATTTTTCACCTTTGTATTTTTATGATTTAGTGTTAAAATGGTGACTTTTCTTTGCAGAGGAAAATCTGGAAATTATTCTTGCTCTTTGGAAATTAAGATCTTTTTTCCTATTCATTCACTTTTCATGCAATTCTCCCTGCAGAATTCCCTACAAGGAATCTATGCTTCATTTTGTTTTATCATCTACAAATACACTAACTACTCTATTAATAGGTATTTATAGGGGAAGGGGGAAGAAATCTTTCCTGGAGCGACTTTATAATGAATACTGATAATAAAAAAGATTTCAATTAAAGATTAGGAGAAAAGAAAAAAACCCCTCAATAGATACAATGTGCTCTGCATATTCCTTAGAAAGCATAGTATGAAGTAGTACTGATAAGAGATACTCTAAATTCAGCGGTGGTTACAGAGCCAGCCTGAGCACAAAATGACAACACAAAGAGTTCTTTGCTGTGCCTGTTGCTGGGTTTATGTGATCTGTATATCTGTATAATTTTAAAAGATTTTTTTAATATGACCTCTGTCTTTACAATACAACAGGTTTTCCTCAGAAAGCGATACAGCGCTAAATTAAGCTAAGAATAATGAACCATTTTCCAGCTAGTGGCAACTTGTCACACTTATACATACATATTTTGGATTTGGACTTTAAGACTCTAAGACATCAAGAGTCAAAACCTGAAGCAAACTTCGAATTTTAAGCATTTTATATTTCAGTAGTTCTCTTCTTTTTTCTTCCTCTTGGCTTTATGGAAGTTTTGGAAATGACTGTGCACGACTAGTACAGACATCTGCTGCAGTATTTTGCTCTGTGTCTCAGGAAGAATATTACATGACAGCAGCACATTAAATCAGAAAGTCACCTAAATTCTTTGCTTCAGCTGTACAAGCAGAACATAGGGGAGAGATATTTTCAGCTTCATTAAAAATAAGGAAATTTATTGGAAAAATATGACTTTTCTTATGATGAGGATTTTTTTTAAAGAATGGAAGTAATAGTACCAATTATTTTCTTTGTGAATACTAAAATTTTCAGCAGAATATTGAACATGGTTGAATTTTTAAAATTTATAAATCCTCTAAGATAACCCACATAGCTTTTCTTAATGCTTTTCTCCATAGTGCCTTGTTGAAGGTTGCCATTTTTGGCAACCTTAATGCGTTTTATTTGTAGGTGTTAGTAATTAATCAGGCTGTAATCAGAGCACTATGCTGTTTCATAAAATAATACCTCTTCAACTGTAGGTATTCTGCGGTAAGAGGTACAGGATAAGAATTAGTAAAAGAGTGTAGTTTTGCATTAATTTTCTTGCATGTCTTTTGCTTTTAAAAACACTTGAAAACAGAATTAAATATTTATCAAGAAAAGAATGGAGCAGAATGGGACAAGGAACAGAGGTGAGAAAAGTTTAGATTAAATGCTTAATGCATTTAAATTAAAAAACAATATTATAAAATGGGCATGATAATTCACTCCAAGAAAAAAAAAAAGAGAGAGCCCTTCACTTCAAGGCTGTTCTTTCAAATTTTATCTAGGTCACTGTGCATCAGGGACCAAGTATTAGCTTTGGCACAATGCTAGGAAAGACAATGAAGTCAGCCCACAGACAAATTTTGTCCTAACTCTTGCTAACAATTACTGCTTAGCTCACAACTCTACTCGGACTGATTTAGACATTTAAAACTCTCAAAGTGTATGTGTATATTCACTGAGTAAAGCTATGTCTTACACCAAATGGCATCCTTGTGAGAAGAAAGACAGGAATAGAATATTTGTTATTTTTCTCAATAATAGTAATTGTTTCAAGTAGAGTTGTGGTCTGTGGTTCCTGTTAATACTAATATTGAGACTGCTTCCACTTTTCTGCAATTCAGTCTGTATCCTGCATTTGGCTCTATCACTCAGAAAATTTGTCCGTACTTCTGATCCTTCACGTACACCCTTCTCTCCTCCACTGACCCTCATCTTCCTCTACTGTCTCTTTTCTTTCCTCAAACATTCTTCACCCTGATGTCTTACTTTCCACTGATGTTTTACTCTTGAAACTACAGTTATGTTTTAAGCCTCTGTGCTCATAAAAACAAACTCACCAGATAACTATAGATTTGCCTTGCTTTTGTTCTATTTTCTGATTGCTACCCTTTTCAAAACTCCAGAATTCTATTTTTTTTTTACCACTACAGCTTATTCAAGAAGTACAGTGGTCGGTTTTTTTCATTTATTTTTTAAACCAACTCTAGGGCAATATGAGAAATTCACTAAACATTTGAATATTGCTCAATTCACTGTTTTCCCAGAAAAAAAGTGGTTTAAAATGTTCTTACATTTAGATAAAAATATTTTAAAAGATATTGAGCTTAAATTACTTCTCTATCTAAAAAATATTTTATTGATGGGAAATGGATAAATTAGAGGAATACTTAAGCTCTAAATGTCATTATAAAAGCTTCATAATTCTGGTTTAGAATCTTGCTCAGTGACATTGAGCAACCAATTGATTTAAATGTGCAAAGAAGACTATACATCACAGAGTCGGTATGTAAGAAAAAAAACCTGACCAACAGCAAACCCATCTCAGTAGAAACGTCTGTACAGCATAAGGATTTCCAGGACTTTCATTTTAATTTAATTACCCTCAGCAACAATTAGGTTTTGCAGGGAAAATATTCTCTTCTTTGCTTACTTCAGTCTTCTGTCATCTACACACTTGATTGTAAACACTAGCAGAAAGTGTGCTTGGGAGTGGCAGTGGCCTCCTTTTAGAGAAATATGAAACAGGTTGGAAAAACACTAATAAAACTGGGGAGGAAAATAGTCTATGATGTCAACACAGCCTTCAAATCCATGAACTGCATTTATTAAAAAATAAATATACACTTATGTCACGCTCTTGTCATTAACATTTAATGTGCAAAGAGAGGGTGAACATTCTATATTTAATTAAAACACAAAATTATTACTTCCATCTGCACATGCAGACCTGCGAAGCGGCTTAAGGTACACAAAAAATTTACATCTGGTATTCAAATGTAGGTGTTGGGCGGACATTTTAAACATATCAGGTGTCACATCATTCCTCTAGTGTAGAATAAATATGATATGTTATTCATTAATATTTGAAGACATTTTCAGTATTTGGAGTTTCTCAAGCACTTATATAGAGTTTAAATCATGTGAGTGAATCACAGCTTCCCAGGGTTAGGAATCTCTTCAGTTATTTACATTTCTTATTTTTATTTCATTTTTTGGTTCCTTTGGAAACACACACAGAATGTTCTTTCTCTCAGTGCTGCTTTTTTGGTAATTCTTTTGTTCTACGTTTGGTGCCAAGGAGCACAGACCATGTTAAATTCATACAGCAGCCTGAAATCTCCTTAACCATATGCTATTTTTACAGCAGGTCACCTGTGGAAATGCTTTTTTCAATCAAATCCTCCTTCTCTTGGCTTGTCACTCTGCTGGTTCACACTGGGGCTAATCCTGGTGCTGTCACTCTGCAGCCACCGAAGCCACCATCTGCTCTTTGCCCTACTCTGGCCTTTGATCAAACAGTAAATAAATCCTTCAGGATAGGGAATGATTTCCTGGGTGCTGGCCATACGGCAACATATTTGGTCATTGCATGGAGCCCTGGGTAACACTGTGATCACTGGTAAGTAACGTACCTTCCCATTATCTTCACTTGGGGTTACGAAGATTTCTCAATGCAGAAATCAGTCATTCTCATCTACCTCAGAAGTGGCAAAGGTACATGGCTTTGAAATAAGGTTATCAAGTGGATATCATGTGCCTCAGGGCAGCAAAGGCTAACCTCCTGCAGGGACAGGGAAAAGACCCTACTGACTTTCCCACAGTCCCACATGAAATATGTTTGCGACAAGGAGTTCTAGAGACACAGAAAGATGTTGATTAAGAATTGTTTTCTTGGCTACATGTGAACAGACCTGAAACCAAAATAATAAGGCTGGGTAGCTGCAAGAGGAAATCCAAAATGCCAAAAGGGATCCTGATTTTTTTGACAGAGGAAGGGATCTGCAATCACTACAGTAATATAGGCCAGTAAACTTTAGCACATCTTGTTTTTTGCTGGGGAGGCAACTGCTGAACAAAGATGGGTCACAATTTATCACTTATCTCTCTGTGTGCATGGAGTTGAAGCACTGAACGGTACGATTCTTGCTAAACCCTGCAAAACTGCATCTGACATTGCTTGAGATAGGACAGAGGCTAACACAGTCGCTGAGTAAGCATAACTGGTGGGCCTTAAAATATCTGTAGACTATAACAGAATTGCTGAACTAACAAGCTGCTGAGCCAGCATAATGAATAGAACATAACAAAAATAATGCAATAACTTTGTGGTTAAGACAGCTGTAAACGAAAGAGAAGAGGAGCTGTCTCTCAGCCCATTTCAAAGAACTGGATTACAAGTTTCTTGTATTTGGACTGGAATGGATTCAGCAAAACAGCAGACGGACAGACTGGAAAGTTGAGAACGTATGTGGCCAGTGGGTCAGGGCATTATAAGGAGATAAAAGAAACTCAGAAATTCATCAATGTGAGTTCAGCAGAAGAGAATCAGCATTGCAGATGCCAGGGGCTGAGAAAGGTGAGTATTTTCTCCAAATTAGCTTGAAATATTGGCCAGGATATGCTTGGATCTCCTCGCGCTTTAAGTGTGACTCCTAAGTGCCAACAGCAGGCATCTTGCAGACCTTTGTGAGATATGAGAACTTAGAGATCTGGGCAGAAGAGTGCCTCATAACCAAAATGTATGCTGCTAATGACTGTGTGCTAGGGATTTTATCATAAATATTCACTGCCTTTTATATCATTTCATTAGTTATCTTTTAAGATTGCTGCAAAGATAGATAGATAGATAGATAGATAGATAGATAGATAGATGATAGACACGTATTTCCAGCCATCCAGCCATCCAGCCATCCAGCCATCCAGCCATCCAGCCATGCATCCATCCACTGCCATGTAACTTGATTATCACTCATCATTCTATTGCTATAACTGCCTGTAGTCATTGGCTGCATTTGGTTGCTCTATTGCCGACTTGTAGTTATATTTGCTGTGCTTTCACTTAGTGGAATTTTTATAAGCTACCAGTCAACATAAGGTATTAAAACCATTAAAGCCTTCTGAATATTGTGGATCCCTGTGGTTGTGCTTCTACCTACTAAATAATTTGTTTTAGTTTTCTAATATTTACAGTTACATCTTCAGAAAATTAAAAAAAGAGTAGGATACTGATATGTAATTGTTCATAATGCTAATCTGCTAGCCTGGTTTCTTATATGTTTAGTCCAAGAGAACTAGAAAAACTAGTAAATTACTATGATAGCTAGCATGTCTGGGAATACTTTAAAGGGTAACACCTTGGAAGCTATTCCAAATAGGCTGGTTGGATGTCACCAACGTGCTTTGGCTGGACGGGAGTTTGTTTGTATGGACACAAACTGCAAAATATCTGTTGGCTTCAGGAGTGAAGCACAAAAGCTATTTTATCTTATATAACAATTACACACAGCCCGATGTGTCTTTTCTGCTCATGTCCATGAAACTTTTGAATAGAGTTCTACCCCTTGTAGTGGGACTTCCTCTTTTCTATATGAATAGCTTTGCAAAATGAAATTTTCTGAAAAGTTCCATTGAACAAAGCAGGGCTTATAGCATTTTAATTTATGTATAAATATTTGTTAAGAACCTACAAAACTTAGCAGGGCATGATAGCTTCTTATAGGGGTATGGATGAACTTATAAAATAAATGAATTTCAAATCCCATTCAGGGTGTACCAAGAGCATAAACAGAATATTTTGTCTTTTTTTGCTTAATAATTAAATTATGTAACAATTTAATATACGATTTTATATTGTTCTTTACAGAGAACACATGCTCAGTTTTTTCACACTTTTTGTTTAGAAGATTTTTTCTTTTATTTCTCATTCTGTATTTTAATAAAAAGCAGAAAAAGTATGTAAAATATAACACATTGAGCTCTCCTTTCAAGTACAAACAGATTGTTTACTCTTGAATTAGTGGAAAAACGCCCTATGTCAGCATATTTGATTTTGAGTTTATATGAATTTGAGTCATTAAATTTAAGTCTAGACTCAAAATGACTCTTTTTTCCTGTCATCTGGTTTTAATTGGATCATAATTTTATGTCTTCACAGAATGACTCTCATATGTTACTAGTATTTTAGCAAAAAGATATATATAGAGAGAGAAAAATACATGATTTTCCTCTCTCACTTCTCATATCGTTTTCTCAAAGACTTAAAGAACTATTTAGCACTTTAAGGACTATTCCTCTCCTCTTCTGTTTCTCAGACTAATTTCCAAAATGAGGGGAGGAAGTTCTCCTTATCTCTTTTCAGAGTTAATTGTTGCCTTGTGGGATAACTCACCCAAATGGAAAACATGAAAAAAAATTCTGCAAGGTAATGCCCCCAGGGCTCCCATGGATGCTCACTTCAACCAACAAAGGTTTGGAAATGCATTGGGGGTCAAATACATTAGTCTTTGAAAATCAGTGCCTAAATTCAAATATACCATTGCGAAAATACAGAGAGCTTCAGCATTTCCCCCTCTCAAGAAGCAGCGTTCCTGGTCAGCAGCCATGTTGACAGCAGCTGCTCCTGCTGTGCCTGAGCCCTCCTCTCTCTCCTTAAGGAGGGCAGTGTTCACGTCTGTGCTTACTCTGTGCTCAGATATCTGTATTCATCTAGGCAGCTATTCCTCCTTTCTTCATCTCCATCACAACAACACTCAACATACAGCCAAGACACACGATCGTGCCTGTTATAATGGGGAATATATAAATAGGGAAAAATATAGTACTGCTACTGAAAGCATTAATAATTGCTAGCAGAGAAATAGGCATACATCATGCTCTATCTACATAACAGTAAAAACATTATAGCTATAGCTAAATTATAAACAATAATAATAAAGAATAAATAAGAGTGTAAAATATATTTTTCATCACCTGTTCTTTTTTCTCTGAAATGAAGACGTAAGATCAGGACACATTTTCAACATGAATTCTGCAAGCATAAGCACTTGGTACTTCATTGCTACTTGATGAAAACTAAGATTCGAAGTAATAACAACAAAAAAGAAACTCCTAGAGCTGATGGTTCAAAAAAAAAGAAATTAATAAAAACAGACATCATGGAAAGTATACTGTCAAGATGTTGCTCCTTGTTTAGCCAAAATTAAGGTGGACTTTTCACAGTACTCACACAAATAAAACACAGTCTGTGCTCCAAGAGAGTAAATATTGTCATTCTTAATTTTTCATCAAAAATGAATTGCCTAAATAAATAGGGAAACACATACTGTTAAAATGTGGCTGCAGAATTTACTCTGTATCTGTTCTTTTATTTCTTTCCATTTATTTAACAATTTATTCTGAAACTACCCTTGCTTTTCATTGTCTTTCTACAAGCTCAGTGAAAACCTGTGTCACTGCCAACTGCTGCTGCACCTGATGTTTTATTTTTGCAGCTCCCTCCAAAAACCTTGAGACATGAGCTTGTTCATGAGGCAAGCTTTTGCTACTGACCTAATGCAAAATAGCCAGTGGTGCCATTTAGTCGGCATAAGATTGATTCTTTAACCACTACACATGGTTAAAATTTACAATTATGTTAACTGGGGTTCGATGTATACATTAACAGGAGGCTGGAGGCCTCACTGGATTCCTTTCTGCTATATTCAAAATCACCATAGGTGTTATTTATACCACTTCTGTTCTTAGTGCATTTGCCAAGAAAGAAAAGTCAGTCCAACACAGTTGTCATCTAAAAATAAACACCAATGAGATCTTCTTCCTGTGGGCTGTAAGGTCATTCTGTAACTCAGCATGGTTCATTGATCTCTTCTACCCCCTGTGCCTTTCCAGATTTATTGGAAATCTGTTCAAAGGAGAATATATCTTACTGCTTACTACTCTAGGAACTGCTGCTAAACGCTGAGTAAAAGATTCTTTTTTATTCTCTTTATTCCTTGTCCTTAGAGACAGAACCAAGGAAAATCTTCCCAAGTCTCTCAGACATCAGCTGAAAACAGATGAGCTGGGAATACAGGTTGAATACCTTCTGCTGCACTTCCTTTGGACAAGTTCACTGAGTTCAGGAAACACCTTGGGACCAATTCATGTCAGTATGTGTCTGTATTGCTTCTGTCATTAGCGTGAAGAGCCTCAAAGTAATTTAAGTCAATGATCTGATTACTAATAAAGAGCAGCACTGAGTACAGGTCAGATACGTGTGCTTCGTATTTCCCTTCCTTTTAATATTTCATAGTATTAAATAGTACTGTGAAGAGAGAAATGTCCTTGCTACTAGCAAGAGATATATCTATATAGCTATTTGCTTCCCATCAACCTAATCACATCATGGCATAGGGCAGTTCAAGCATTCATGTAAACATATGTAACTCATTAGAAAAAATGGAGTTTCATCCACGTTCACTCAAGTTATGTCCCCTCTTCACTGTAAATCCTGAAATAAATGGGAAAATGTGAACACATGTGCTGGGACTTTTACTAGGAGCTCAGCAGCTGGAATATAATCGCTGAGATTTGATTAATTTGTTGTTCTTTTCCTTTTTTCTTTCTTTAAAATAAAGGTTTTCAGAAAGACTAATGTATATGCGCTCAAGCCAGCAGTATGTGCTGAATTAATAAAGAAGTTTATGAGCAGTAGTATCCTGACGTCTATGGAGCTCCACTGAAACAAAGGGCTCACCTTTGGGGTACCCCTAAAAAATAGTGTGCAAAAAGGGAGAGAAGCTTAGTGCATTAAGAAAAAGAAAGATGAAGCACTTGAATTCCTTTGATTCCTGCTACAGATGCACATCTGACATAACAAATTTGTGTCAGGCTTTTTGCAAAGTGTTATCTTCTGCTTTCCCCTACTGCTGGGCCAGGCAGCTGCATGCCCCTTCCCCATCTGTGCCTCGTTCGTCTCTTCCCTCTCTTCTATATTCTTCTTCATCTTGAACGTTCACCAGTTTTTGGCCTGATGTTTTTGCTGCCAAGCATATAATGATGGAATAGAAAGGCTATGCTCTGAGTTCTAATAATTTAATACTCTTACTCACCCAATAAATTTGAGAGGATACTCTCTTTAAACCATTATCTGATGTGCATAATATTGACAGTATTTTTTTTCTCTTCCTCATCTGTCATCTTCACCACATCCCAAAGGTGAAGTGGTGTTGAAGAGGCAAAAGAGTTCAGAAAAGGAATATTTCTCTTTGACTAGCTATTCAAACACCTCTGTATCTATCAACTCCTCTCATTCTCCACACCTCTGCCTTCATAACTCCTTTAGCCTCCACCCAAAAGATCCCTTTGTTCTCTCCCCTCAAACAAACATGCCGAGCATATTGTGAACCTTAACTAAATGAACACAGCGGTATTTGCAAAGTGGTTTTAAGTCCAGGGTGAAAGCTGCTGTTTCAGCCCAACAGAATGGCATGCAAGAAACTCAGCTGTCGTACTTCAACACTGCAACTAGGCAGATGTTCTTTGTGAATTTATCCTAAAAAATTTAAGGTCTTTTGCCTGCTATCACTCCTACATAAGAAAATGAGCAGTAGTTACAGCTACAATAGCAATAACAAAAGTGTACAAAAGAAAGAGAGTGATTCACCACAGAGCCCGACCTGACCACAGCCATGGCACCCGACCACTCCCTCTGCTTGAAACCAGCATTACCCAAACACTGCCTCCAGCTCAGAGCTGGCACCACCCCATTGCTCTCTCGGCCATGCTTACTTGACTGGAAGGTAGCAGCTGGTAACAGGGGAACCCCAACAACTGACTGTCCTGGAAGCTGAAGTGAGCTTGACTGGGAAAGAATGGCAAAATCACCCTATCATGACAGGCCTGGAGACCCCATGCATCCCTGGTGTAGACTACATCAGGAAAGGGTATTTCAAGGACACAAAAGGGCATTTTTGGGATAGCTGCTGTGGAGACAGAGGAAGTCAAACAGCTAAATAAAATACCTTGCCTGTTCTCTTAGAAGACCCTTCTATTGTGAGACTTCTGAGGGTTGAAGAACAACAGGCGCCCATTGCTACCACAAGTATATTGTTAGCAATACCGCACCAACTCTGTCTCCATGATTACCCACCCATGAGAAGATTCATGAACTGGAGAGCCAGGGAGTGATCAGAAATATTCATTCACCCTTTAATAGTCCTACATGTCCAGTGCATAAGTCCAGTGGAAAATGGAGACTGACAGTGGACTATTGTGGCCTGAAAAATGTCACACCATCACTGAGTACTGCTATGCCAGACACTCTGGAACTTCAGGACGAACTGGAGTCCAAGGCAGCAAAATGTCATTGCTAATGCATTTTCCTCCATTCCTTTAGCAGTAGAATGCAGGTCACAGTTCATATTCACCTAGAGGGGCATCAAGTACACTTGGAACAAACTGCCCCAGAGGTGGAACCACAGCCCCACTATTTGCCACGGACTGCTGCAGATCGTACTAGAAAAGGGAGAGTCTCCATAACACTTGCAATATATTGATGATTTCATCATGTGCGGCAACGCAGCAGAAGAAGTTTTTTAGAGAGGGGAGAAGATAATCCAAATCCTCCTGTAGGCCAGTTTTGCATAAAGCAAAGTAACGTCAAGGGTCCTGCCCAGGAAATTCAGTTTTTGGGATCCAAATGGTAAGATGGACATCATCAGATTCCAATGGACGTGGTCAACAAAGTAGCAGCTATGTCCCCACTAGCAGCTATGTCCCCTAACTAGCAAAAAGAAAACACAGGCTTTTGTAGGTGCTGTAGGTTTTTGCGGGATGCATATTCCAGATTACAGTCAGATTGTAAACTGTCTCTATCAAATGACATGGAAGAAGAATGATTTCAAGTGGGGTCCTGAACAACAACAAGCTTTTGGGAAAATTAAACAGAAAATTAAATAGTTCATTCAGTAGCCCTTGGGCTAGTCAAGACAGGATAAGATGTGAAAAATGTGTTCTACACTGCAGCCAGTGGATAATGGTCCTTCCTGGAGTCTCTGGCAAAAAGTTCATGAGGAGACTTGAGGATGACCTCTGGGGTCATCTGAGTTGAGGTTGTAAGGATGGTTCAGCTGACTTACGGTGCTCAAACTCCACCTAACCCTCACCTGAATGATGTGGTTTAGGAATGGTACCCACCAGTTCAGTGTCCCCACCAAGACTTTCCAAACCATACACCACTCTCTCTTGCTTCCCCACTTTCCTCTCCCCCTCCCTGCTGTGGTAGGATGGAGAGGGGAACTGGAGGCACAAAGGGCAAGGATCACGGGTTAAGATAAAAACAATTTACTGGAAACAGCAAAGAAATAAGAAAACAAATATAAACAATACAAATGACAGAGGGTACAAGAAAATAAATTATTCACACAAAAAAAAATCCCAATAACAGAGAATACCAGACAGTTCCCTCCACCGTGTTTATTCAACCAGACTAGAACTCCTCCTTCCCAGAAGACAGTTCCCTTTACCCACCCCTGGCAAAGATATGAGGTGGTATAGAACAAACTCTGTGTCCTAGGCATCCACCTTCCTGCCTACTGGAAAAAATTAACCTTGTCCTGACTGGAACCAGCACACTGAGGAAATACAGCTGTTTCAGTAGTTATTAATCAATTCACAAATTTAGGAAGAAAATAACTCAAAAACACTGTTTTTCCCAAAGGGACATTATTTTGTCTCTCCTTACATACACAAATAAAAATTAGACCCACATTTCAGGATTATATTCCTCCATTTAAAAGTCATGTATGAAAGAAAAAGGCCACCTACAAAACATGCTGAGGATCTGTGACAATTTTGCAGTTAATGCTTTTATCCAGACATGACTGAACTTCATGCCCTCCCCAAGCTCTTCCCATCTGCTCAGTGAAACATAGGCTAAGAAAACATGTCACTGCTGTAAATTGATCTTGAACTTTCCTGCCTCACATTCATACCTCCTAAAAAATCCTTAAAGCTGTAACTAGAACAGTGATATACTCAGGTAAGAAACAACACTCAGTTAGGCAGCCAAAATCTGGCCATTTTCTCCTTAGTGTGAAACTGGCATTATTTCACTGAAGATAAAGGTGTAAGTTCTGATTTATTTGGCCAAGGGTACTTCTAATTTATGGTCTTAGTAGATTGGCTCAGGTTCTCTTTGGGCTTGAGTAAATAAGTAACCTATAATATTCTCCAAACCAATGCAATTGGGGCAGCTTTGAGTGCTACACTTCGCTTCTGAGTACAGAAAATACAAGTTTATTGTGCATGAGGGATCTTTTATTTGATCAAGATTGCTGAAAATATAAAGGGAACTAAATATACCCACACAAAAATTACCTCCAGAAGCACATTTAAATAAGACTTACAGAAGACAGTTAGAGGGGAAGAGCAAGAACAGAAAGTGTCTGCTCTGATTTACTGTAAATCTCTCCCTGGGTGATTTTGGTGACTCAAGACCTGAGAAGCTTAGAAAAATATATATGATAGAGTCAGATGCTGTTAACTCTATGAATACAAACAATAAATATTGTATCCCTCACCATGAAAGAAAATTATAGCATTTTGAGATCTGAAAGAATAACATCACCATAAGAATATTATATTTCATAAGCTCTTGCAACCAAGAATCAAAAGGAGAAAATGCCTCAAGACCCTTTTTTTAATAGACTTTATATTTATGAACAACAAAATTAACAGACATGTCTCAGTTCAAATAGTGCTGTAAATACATTTATGTATCAGGAAAATGATTGAAATATTTTAACACAGCAAAAATGTCCACTGTACAATTTGTTAATCTAAAAAAGCAGTAAGGCTCTACCTTCTGTAATTGCCTCAGTGTAATTGAATATCTCTATACATATTTTTTTTAAAAAAAAGCAAAGTAACAGTCCTATTTCTCTACTCTGCTCTCACTTCATATTTAAACCAATCCATCTCTAGACCCAAGTCTAGATCCTAGAGCCCATTTATGTGATAAATATAAACATTGGAAAAAATTCTTCCAAAGCTTAACTGTGATTGAAGTTGCCTGATACAAATCCTTTTGATAAATTTTGACCAAATCATTCTGATAAACATTCTGTTTTTAAGCTCTTTGGACTCAGTTCATTTTCTTCGGGTCTTTCTTTACTTATTCTGGGTAAGCTGAAGCTGTCAGAAAAATCAAAAAGTCCTTTTCCATAGATGAAGTTAGTGATTTTTAAATACCACAAAGACAACATTTAGATTAAAAAAATAGTTTAAAATGTGTGGTAGTGTTCTTCACCTAATATCTAATATTCAGAAGACCTTTGTTTTGCTGTCCTTCCTTGCCTTGGTACTGGTCATCTAGTGATGATGTGGGGAACATTACACTGGGCTATCTGCTCAGTAGTAAACTAAAACTTTCCAGGATCATTTTCTGCCTAGGAAGCCAACTAGAATAAACCATACTTTTACTATTTGATTCTTTTAAGTGTAAAAACATGCAATATCTCCTAGCTAATGAATCAAAGCCTGAGCTGACTCCTGAACTGTGAGTGAGATAGGTTTGAAACCAGCCTGTCCTTTGTCATAGAAGATTGAGTTTTACCATTATGTTGGAGCCCTATTTACTTTATCTGTATAGGTGTAGCTTTTACCTCTTCTACAGTTTGCCCATCTGCAAGGAGAGGAACATGATGCCTGCTTCCCCTAACCCACACTCTGCAATCTCTTAAGGAAAGCATTAACTATGTCCCTTAATAAAGAAAATGAACTGTTAGAAGATACAATACAGACGTACTCTGCTTGTAATCACTGTAAATCTCCCAATCTGACATCCCCAGCAGCCCCTTTATGCCATCACTTACTCTGAAATGAAAATATTCTGAGGGAACAATAGTGTTGACTTTCTATATTGTCTATTAAATTTGTACTAAAGATTTTTTTTAGAGATATAAGAAATATAAGGTCAGAGTACCGGAAGTTTTCTCATAGTTTTAACTATTATTTTTATTATTAAAATTGAAATTACTAGATACTTAATGTTACCTAATATACTGAATATAGAAACTTCAATTCAGCAATATGTTCTTGCCACTGGCTTGTAAGATGTCCTGTTTAAGAAAGCTTAACAGGAGTTAGAGAAGGCAACCATTTTGTAATCAGTGTTGTGGTGATGCAGGGCTATACATTTCTTTTAAAGCTTCAATGTGCAATCTCTGTTGTCTATAAAAGACAGCTACTAGCACCGTGTCTTGTTATTTGGTTTGCCCTCTAATGAATGGTATTTCAGTGCATGTTTGTGTTCTAGTGAATTGGAAAACAGATTTTTCACAGAGAAATGGAAAATGTTGTTATGCAAAATAATGTCTAATGAGACATTTTCGCACGAATTTTAGGAGTCAAAGTTGAGAATTAATGAGTGCTTTGAGTTGAGCGAATAATAGGAGATTATGTGGCAATTGAGAACTGCTTTGGTTCACTATCAATTTCCTGATGTTCAAATAATTTCCTTTAATAAATAAAGTATAACTTTTTTTTTTTATTTCTATCATTCCTTTCCAACAAGAATATTTGGTTTGTAATTAAAAAAACAGCCAAACAAAAAATCCCAGTATCTGTTTATTTTCTGAGTGTTTATAGTGTAAAGTCCTGATCTTACATTTGTGAATAATTTTAAGTGGATGAGTAGAATTAAAATGTTTGCAGAAGTATTTATAGGAATAAGGCTTAAATCCAGTTGGTACTCACTGTTTATGCTCTTTTTTCACACAGGACTTGCCTTTGTTGCTTCAGATTTCTTAGTTCTTGAGAAACCCTTCTCAAGTTTGGGCATGTCTTTAGTGTTGGCAGATAGAAAGTGAATGTTTAGATCCTTAGAAAAGACAAGAGACCTGACATGTGATATCAAGGACATTTTCTACCTTTATTAGTAGAGAAGGTGGGTAAAAGTCTTAGGTAAAACAGCTTTCCCTTCCATACTTACACAGACACAGTGAAGAACAGGACTTAATGGTTAGGTGCCAAGGAACAAAACTCCATGGGAATAAATTTCATAAGGTAAGTATTTAAGATAAAGATTTTGCTCTCCTAATCTTCTAGAAATACTATGAAAACAGACATCTTAGAGACTTGAGTCTGAGACGTACATGGGGGAAGAAGAAAGGCATTCTCAACCACAGTGGACCTTCATTTAAGTCAACAGCTCCTTGCTCTTTCCCTTTCCTGGCAGCCCAGTCTGCAGAAGACAAGGGAAAAGCAATAGCCCTGAGAGGACACACTGAGGGTGAAGTCCCTAAGAGTCTGTGAGCTACCTTGTGTACTTCTTTAAGAAGAGCAGAAAGGCAGAGGGAAGAGCATGGAGTATAGTGTGGGAAAAGGGAGAGAGTGATAACAAATTGCCTGCCTGCAAAGATGATAGATGCCCACTGAGCCTTTTGTCTGTCTTTTAATTCCCTAGGTACTAGATGCATGTGGTGATGTGCTAATCTTGAGTTATCTCTGGATCTTTCTTGCCATGCAAGCAGCTGGGAGGCAGACATCTGCACTGTGAACTTACTGTGTGAGATGATTCTCTCACCTCCCCCCCCAAACCTGATCAATGCTCTTTCTGATGGATGAAGCCTCGTGTGTGTATTCAGGGATGCCTGCAGAGTTTCCCTTCCCCAGGAAAACCAGGGCTAGTCTGAGGAGTCTGGATCATGCGAGGTTTTTCAAATATTCCCACAGAAAGAAGTGAACACATGACTAATAACAAATGGCCTTGTTAATAGCATAATTCTGGAAAGGATGTTTGTGAGAAATATGGTACCAAAAGTTAAGTTGCTCTGATCTGGTCCAGGAAACAAGAATTCAGGGTGAAACAATGTATTTTCAAATTGAGACAGTGCCAGGTTATTTCTGACACTACTGTCTTCAATCAGCTTCTTCACAGACATCCAGAGGCCACATGTGACTTCTAAAGAAGCCTTCCCAAAAAGAAAAGACTGACAAGCACACCCATTTTTCCCTGATATTTGAATTTCTGCCTTGCTTAAATTGGAAACAGACCTGAACACCACGTCAGGTGTGGGCAGATCTAACTAGAGTGTGAAGAGCAGCATCAGCATTTTGCAACAAGCTGGATGATTCTTCACTAAGTCTGGCTGGGATGGAGCTAACTTTTATTATAGCAGCCTGTAAGGTGCTGTGTTTTAGGTTTATGACTAACACAGTGCTGATAATACGCCAGTGCTGCCGAGCAGTATATGCACAGCATCAAGGCTTTCTCTTTAACTCATTCTGCCCTCTACAGAGGGTAGGCTGGGTCTGGGCAAGAATCTGGGAGGATTCAGCTACAGTTGGCCTGAACTGGCCAAAGTCATACTTTATACTATGTAGTGTCATGCTTATCAATAAAACAGTGCTTGCAGACTTGGCTGAGCATCGGTCTGCTTATGGGGGTGGTGAGTGATTGCCTCTGCATCTCTTGCATGGGTTTTTTTTTCCCTCTTTCCTTAATTTAATAAAATTTCCCACAACCCCACAACTTTTCTCTCTTTTGCTTTTATTTTCTCCCTGTCTTTCTAGAGACAGGGAGATGGATTGAGCAAATGACTGTGTTGGTGCTTAGATTATGGCCAGGATCAAACCACCACAGGTCCCACAACATTTGCTTACAGTAACAGCATTTCTGGCCTGGAGTGACATATATTTGTTCTGCTTGCACTATGCCATACCTCCAGTCTTGTATGGCATGCCAAAGCTCTGACTCAGAGATGGGAAAAGAGAAAGAAAAATTAATCCTCCAGGATCACTGGAAGAATGTGGCTAGGCGCAGTCTCAAGAATATTTTGTCAGATAAACATCTATTTGGCTTTTCTCCATCTCGGTGTTTATATGTCCTTACACACTGACTGTGAGTACCATTTCTGGGCTCTGAAGGTCAGTGAGGGATCTGTATTCTTATGTGATATCTGCTTGTAAGGCAAAGGAAGACTGCTTTGTGCTACTGCAGCACTTAGCATCCATTTCACTGGAATAATTTGGATCAGTGGCCTTTCTCAGACACTGCATGCAATTTTTACTCTCTGGTTCATTCCACTTGTTTGTACTCTTCCACTGTCACTGTGCGCTACTCAGCACAGCACCTGCTAGGCTACTAAAAGCCTGGAGTCAGCAGCTGTCAGTTTACACTGTCAGGTTTTCCTTTTACTCCTTCCGACTGGTGCTGTGGAAGCAAATACTGCAGCCTCACTTGCTTGCCAGGTAGCTGTAGCCCTTCTCAGATTCCAGAGGATGAATCCATTACTAATATTTATCAGTCCTCAGCTATCTGATCTTCCTATTACATATACTAATAGAATATGGCTCAGAGATGGTAGTCCCTATAGGACCATCACAATGTTGGTTTAGCTTCAAGGAAGTGTGATTCTGCATCACACTAACACAGCTGGACGCTGCTTAAGCCCTGTGACACTGATCAGAGTGCAGGATTGAGCTTTTTTTTTTTTTTTTTTTTTTAAATGTGTTATCCTCTAATAAACTGTTTCCACAGAAATTCCTTTCCTCTATCTGGAAAAGAATATAATCCCATCAAAAAAAAAAAATTCACGTAACTACCGCAGCATTTTACAACATAGGTCTTACTGTACATCACTGGAGCTGCTGACTGGCAGCAGTCCAATGGCACAGAACTGAATTAAAAAACAAACAGCTTTCAGTGCAGCTTTTCACCTGGCTATGAAGGGTAGCATTGCCAAAGGATGGTAGTGGATGGGTCCAAAGAGGTGGAGGTGAGGAAAATAATTACATATAACTTACTCCCAGCCCAAGCCAGCAGATTTCTATGGCACATGTGGCTATGGTTCTGAGCAGAAATCAGAAACATTTTTGATGCAGAGGATAAGAACATAGTTAAATGTACATTGAAATGCAGTGAAGTACTGTTTTTTTAAGATATGAATTATTGTTGTAAATGGAAAAGTGGGCAGAGTGATGTTTTTTTCCTCATTTCTTTTTTTAGCCCTTAACAATTTACTCTCTCTTTTTAAGGAAACTCTTTGTCACTCCAAATGTTAAATCAGTGTCACAGGTGCGTGGTTCTTTGTTTTCCTTGTAAGAGTGACTATTGCTTTACAAGCAGATGCTATATTTTTATTAAAAAGGTATTTTGCACTGTATTTTAATATAATAGAAATGGACATACTGTTGCATGCTTTCAACTGTAATAAAATAGATTCATTATAGTACGAGAAGGATTTTGAGTTTGCAAATATGTTTTCTTCAGAATATTTAATAGAAAAGAACATATCATTTCTCTATATAAATTGATAGAAAAGGGATGCAATCACCGTGAGAATGCACATCCATTAACAGGACCAGAAAAGGAAGGATTGTGATGAATATGTTTGTGATTTTCACATCTCATAGATAAATTCTATCAACCAGAAATGAAAGATAATTTTCCCCTTAAAAAAAATGAATAAAAGTTTATGTGAACAGTATGGTAGGTCCTTGCATTCAAGGACTTCTCTGCCTAGCAATACGTCATGAAGTAATTGGAGTAATAAATACTCTGCTTGCTTACAACTAAATCTGATACAAACAAACACAAGAGAGTAAGATGTGGAAAAAGTAAATTAACTAGGATAGACTGAATAAAGGGATTGGGGGTTTCATCACAAAAACAGAGAGGGAGCTTAAGGAAGGCTGAGTGCTGTTCCTGATTTGTCTGCAGAGGGTCTGCGTATTCTTAGTCTGATCATAAGGAGGCATTTCTAAGTGAAGATGTGCACTTATTTACTGTCTCTGTGACTTTTATCTAAGGTTGATGTGGCATCAGGTAGCTCAGGCCAGTCAAACCTAAACAACCACATGTTTTCAAAGGCAGTCTTCAGTGTGGTTACAGAGGGAAGGTGCAAAGCCCATGCTTACCAGATTACTTGTAAATTACTTTATTGATGGCTACCTTTTAGTTCTTGAGTTACTTTAATTTTGCGTAGTGATCCATTCTCCAAAGTAAAGTTAATGAGAGATACTATGTTCTCTCCAATCATGATATAAAATTGAAACCATGGAAGTCATTGACAACAGATGCCAAATATTTGCACGGATTCAGAGAGCAATGAAATACATTCACAGAAGATGAATCCATCAGGAGCTATCAAGGAGAAAGATTAGGCCCTCAATTTAGAATTCCCTGCACCCTGTTACAGCCTGGGCTTGTATTAATAAGAATTATTACTTGCATTTATTCTTCCTCTGCTAGACATTGTTAGGAAAAGGGTAGACAGATGTGGATTCAGCTTAATATGCCCATTTTGATGATTTTAAGTACTGAATGACTTCCCATCATGCCAAAGTAATTAACTACATGTATTTTTTGAATAGCAGTGAGCACGGAATCAGATTAAGAATATAGTAACTAAGCCAATGGTTTTCTCAGACTTGTTTCTGTTTTCACATAAACCAGGTGGCTGTGCCTTGCTACTTCCTATTGGTATATCTCTCAAAGAAACTGATAACCTAATGGTCATATCAGTCTCATCATATAACATACAATGCAAGAAATGAACAAAGTCTCCTGTGAAAAAGTGCAACTATTGTAGGCTGTTGATTCCTTTATTATTCTGAAAGAAGATATGGAAATGATTATTCTGATTGCTTATTCTTTTCTAGAAATAACTGTAACAGCCAACTTCAGTAACATATTGTGCTAAATTTTAATTATCATGGGTGTGGTATAAAACCTAAAATATATAGACAGAGAAATAGACTGCTCATTTTAGAAAGACCTGGGTATATATCTTGCTGCAATTTCAAATGGCAAATAGTTTTAGGCTTTTTTAATGTTATACTAAAAATCCTCTCTATGAACAATTTTCCCTTTCCTCAAGATAGTTTTCCCTGCTTCAGTTTCAAATCCCAAACTTCTATGACTCACTTAATGTTTACACAAATATTCCATACTTACAACCAGCATAGCAAAGACTGAAGAAGTGGCTGTCCACAGCTTTATCCAATACCAAAAGTTATTTCAATGAAAATAGAGTACAAAATTCATTCCCACACTTCACAACTAGGTCTTTCAGAGATTGCAGCTTTTGAACAAAAGTATTACAAAACACAGAAGGAACCCCTTGAGTTTTGATATTTGAGGAAATTGTCTCTCATATAAGAGAAATTCTCATCTGAACCAAAGGATTGAAATTGTTCCTCACATTTCTCTGTAAGTTTATAACTGTTTATAACATTCCATTTAAGTAACACATAAAGCCAAATGCATAGAAAATTCACTGCAAGTTGCTGAATCCCATGACAGCCTGGCAGAGATGAGGCTGCCCCAGTGCCATGGTCCGAGGTCCAGCCAGCAGCCAGACCGAGCCAAGCACGTGTCCTTGATATGCATACACTTATACACACGTGCACACTTCCACAATACATGTGTACATACTTACATGACTGGCCGCACAGATTAACAAAGACAGAAGCACTCACACAAATATAGGTGGCACAAACAACTTTCCTGTTTCCATCTCCAGCAGCTCAGGATGGATGTCTATTAGTGGGCAATTTATATGTATAGCATGGATCCCTCCTTTAGGTACCCCGTCTACACAGTACCTGGGCCCTGGATTCCCTGGATTCTGTTTCCTTATGCACATAAACACAAAATGCAGGTGAGTCTGACCCACATACTTCACAGTCTCCCCAGCTGCTGGCTTAGATCATCCGTATCCTGTCAGACCACTCAGGTCTCTACAGCTGCCCCAGTTCTTGGCTCCCAAGCCACTGTTGCACTCACCAGCTAGTCCAGGTGGATGTTAGCTAGTGAGCACATTCCAGCATCTCTCACTCCAGCCTCTCGAGTTGCTGGCACAGGACATACATGATCCCTATGACCTGTGCTCCCCAGTTCTGTCTGACATTCAGGTCTCCATGTACACACATGCATGTTGAAAATAAAGAGACTTACTCAGAAAAATAGCCAAAAAGAGAATTTAACGTGGGTACAGGACAGACCAAGGTGATCAAACATAGCATATTGCCAATGAAGCATATTGACCAGCAGCCTGATGAGAGGTACTTGGCCCATTTTATCTCTTCATCTCTCTTGTTTTCCCATTCTTGTTACTTCACAAGCTACCCAGATCCCTCTGTTTCCTTGCCTTTGGTTTCTCCTCTAATTATCTCATAATAGTCTTGTACAGTCCAAGTAGTCCCCCCCCCACCCACACTGAATTCCCTACCTCTATGGGTGGAATCCACTGTCAGTCTGTAAGGAGGCCTGGAGACCGTCTCCTGCTGGCTGATGGGTCTCAGTCACAGCTTGAGGGGCTGACACGCTCCTGAGATGCCCTGGGAGGGGCCGACCTGGAGGAACTCATCCTCCTACTTAGTGTTGTGCCTCTGGGCTTCTCCAAGTGTGTGGAGATGACCTTTTCATCATAAAACCTATCACTGTACAAATCCCTCTGACGCAGGTTTTGTCTGTTCGTTTTGTAGTTGTATCATGAATATACAGTGTCAGAAGTCTGGTTGGGCAGGGGCAAAGGCATGTTTGCAAGCCCTGTGGGATCATATTTCAGTCAGCTGTTGCTTTTTGAGCAATCTCTATTCGGAGAGGAACCAGAAGTAAAATTTTTCTGTTTACTTATCCATGACATCTCCCTTGCACCTAAACTTTGTAATTCCTGTTCCTGAATTAAGTGGGGACCTTCGCTATATGGAATAAAGTCAGACCCTTTGAGAGCCTCAAAGGAGAGATCACTTCTACCCAATTAAGTTGCTTAATCTTCTTTTGCAGGTCTAACTTTTAGCTGAAAGTGAAGGAATAATGGAAGATACAGTCACCTAGGGCATGTCACCATCGAGACTCTGCCTCTTCTCACTTAAGAGCAGTTGCAGCAAATGGAAACAATTTATAGCATCTTAAGGCGGCTATCTAAACTAGGCCAGACTAATTACAGACTGAAATGGCCAATATCTCTCCACTGATAAAGGCAATCCAGGGTGACAAACTCAGATGTAAACACTGTAGGCATCATTTAATCTGATGAGTCTCGCATTAGACTCAATAGTTAGATGTGTAATACAAAATTTTGAAGTCACCTGCCTTTCAGCATGTGTAATATATATATATATTATATAACATGAGAACTGATGATCTAGAAATTTATATTTCTGTGTGGATAAAGCATCTATATAAGGTAAAATATGTTTTTTTCAATATTTCCTTTATGAAATTAAAGGACCAGTCTGATCAGCAGGTGTTTAATTCAAACATATTTGCATTACTTTTAGAACAGCATGAGCTTAAGCCAGAAAACTCCAATCCAGAATTTTCAAGGGGAAAAGTTTGAGTTTTTTGAAAGTTTGTAATTTTTTTTCTTCTAGTTTTTAGAGGATTCATTAATTAAAATCTATGAAGATAAGATCAGAACAAAACAATATAAAACATCAGCATGTTACAGGTAAAAAAACCCTCTTTTTTTTTTTTCAGGAACAGTATTCCTAACCACTAGGCTACTAACTCATGTCTGTTTCTGTCACATGACAAGTCAGGCCTGACCTAATAAAGGCAAAGCTTGGAGGAGTTAGGCTAACAGCAATGAATGACTTAAGCAAGGGTGAAAATTTTGGAGTTGCGCTCATAAATTCATGTTCAGTATTACTTCAGGTGCCTCTTTTATTTGATATGGTCATTTAACTGCTGCTTACTTAAAGGCATTTTTTTTTTTTTTGATGCTACGTTAGTAATGGATTCATACACAACTTTTATTTTGTTTCTGTCCTTGGTATGCCTTACAAATTTTGCTCCATATTACAGTTCTTTTCATAGTTCCTGTAAGACTGATTTGGCAGCTGCCAAGATGCAGTCAGAGGTGAGCTCCATGATAGGGAAGTACTTAAGCACAGGTGACAGGCGGCACAGCAGCAGCGGCATGACACTTTATCTGAGATACAGACAATGTAGGCAGTAGCACATTGCATTTGATACACACAAGGGACAGCTGTGGTGAGTGTGGCAACGTACAAGTAAGTGCTTTGAAAGATTATGACAGGCAAAATCTGACTTTTATTAAGAAATGGGGGTGAAAAAAATCTAATGGAAATCAATCAAATGGATTCTATACCTTGAGATCAATTTCATCCTACATTAAATAAGTTACATATATACTGTACATGAACAGCATTTAAAAATGCTTTCCACATAAGAAGCCCAGACTTTGAAAAGGTTTGAGTGTCCCTGCCTGATATGCATTAAATATGACCTTGTTCTATAAGTGGTACCACCAGTACCACTGACATGAGTAAAAGTGGCAGTGGTAGGTTCCTGTTTGACAAAAGCAAAACCAAGTATCAGTCATTCATTTTGGTTTAAGTTTCCCTTAAGACTGATTAATTGCTGTGTTGCTTATAATCCTCAGCAGGAAAATAAAAAACAAAATACTGAACAACGCCATGATTCTTCTGGAAAGTTAGAAATCATAAATTCAAGAGCAAATACTAGTACCTCACATTGATTCATCATTAAATTTTATTTTAAAAGACCTTGAAAGGAAGAAAATGAAGGGCAGAATGGTTGATCGAGACCCACCACTGGCTAACTATCTTCCTACTTTTGTTGATCTTTTTGCAGATCAGTGCTAATGTTGTCGGTGAGTTGTTACGAACCACAGAAGAGCCAGCAGTTGAGGTTTGTTGGCTTTCTGCAGCACCAATATCTCCCACAGCTGGCAGGATTTTGGACAAAAACATTTCTGTTGTTCTGGAATGCACATGGAGAGAAAACAAAGAGATATATGTGCTACTAGGTTTTTCTTTTTCTTCACCATAATCTGGATACATGACATTTATTCTAAGCAGAGCTGTTAGGCTTTTTCAGCTATAGAGAAAAAAAAAAAAAAGAGGAAAAAACTTCCTTTTGGCATATGTTCCTCTCGTATCTGTGTTCTATAAGGTTTTGCATTTGATTAAATACTGGGTGAGATCCTTAATAAACACAAATCAATAAAGGTTAACTCAAAACAGGTGCAACTATGCTGCTTAAATATTTACAGCTTTTAAAATTTCGAAATTAGGACCTTGTAACATAGCCAGAAGCAATTTTTTTTTCTTTTAAATTAACAGTAAGTAAAAAGAAATCTGACTGCAGTATAAGGAGATGACATTTATCTACATAACTCTTCATTCTTCTATATTTCTTGTTTAGAGCTTGCATAGGTTTCTTTGTTTTCAGCCCTGGAATTGGTAGGCAGTAAACTCAAATTCTTCATTTTTCTGCCCAGTCATTCATTCCTTCAGGAGAAGGACATCTCCAGAGCCCTCCTGCCCTAGTCCGGAGCATGACAACTCCCCTGCTCTGTGTTTTACAGGTATAGCATAGCCCGTCATGTAAAAATGTGATAGAGTAGCTGCCAAAGGAAAGAACTGTGTACATCACCAGTAAGAGATGAATAGCAATTCTGCAGGTTCCCAGGAAACTCCAGCCTGTAAATTCTCACCGCCATGAATGATAGGTACATTGTCAGGTCCAAAGTAAAGAAAGAGGAAATAAGGGGCAACAGCTTTCTTTAGGACTTAGGCTTGCATAATTATTTTTACCTATCTGTCTGGCTCTCAGAATGTATTCCATTTAAGTAAAATTTATGGAGAATTTTTAGTTAACTGCTCTGGCAGAGGGAGTTAACTACAGCAAATATGCCTAAGGCACAGGATGTGAAGGAGGCCAGGTTCTTTAACTGCTCCAGACAACTACAAGTCTTATTCTCTGGAATTTTGCACTTTTGCTAGTACCAGATTACACTTTGGTAAGAAATAGGTGTTTGGTTTTTATTGCCCTGTGGTTGCTTTTTTTCACTGCAATTTACTAGAATTAGGAAGAGAGAAAATGTTTGCTTGCAGGATCAGTGGAAAGTGAAAATAGAAAACAAGTCAGAAGAACAAAATTTAAAAATTTAGCAGGAGAAAATCCTTGAAACCAGCACAGCTACAACAGTGAAATCAGCTAAAAATATATATAAAGAAAGAGCATTCTAATTAAGAAACAAATTCAGACAGAAGGTAAAGTCATAAGTAATGAAACCTCTGAAGCTTGTAGGAAATTGTTGAGAAGCACCAAAAGAAAAAAGGTAGAACCTGTGATACATTGAATTAGAAGAAATTTAAGTGTCAATATACCAGGGGAAAAAAAATCCTATAATATTTCTTTTGAAGTGAAAATTTCAGGGTTTTTTCAACAATAATGCAAAAAAGAACTATTTAATAAGTATTTCTTTTCAGTCTTGTTGTGTAATAACACAAAATATTTTAAATTTCAACAGTAACTCAGGAAAATATTTAACAGCAGCTTATAAAGTTAGATATTTCAAAGAAGTAGGATTAATAACTTTAATCTAAAACTATTAAAAGAGCTGAGCAAGTGCTTTTACACGCCAATAATGTTGAATTTCAATAACTCCTGGACACGAGAGAAGTTCTAGAGAACTGGAAGAAAGCTAGTGTTTCATCAATATTTTAAAACAGAATGACCACATATTTTAGGCTTGAAATATATATATATGTTACAGAAAAATATGAAAGCAATAATCCAGGACTTGAATGATTGCATTAACCCTCTTTAATTCTTCTTTTTAATGTCAATCAGTATGGGGTTATAGAAAACAGATTGTATAAGCTACTTTTTATGTTATGCTTATTTTAATCATGGCTACTGCTAATAATAACTTTCCAATGTACTTTGAATTTTGATGGCTTATTGGTTTTTTTTAGAAGAAAATAAAAGATATAGCAAAAAAAGCAAACCCAAAACAAACTAAAATATAACATATCACTTTAAACTGACTCTAGCTAACAAAGTGTTTAAGAGGATGTTTTTACAAATGGTGTCCTACAGGCAATCAGTTCCTACCCTGCATGCTTTTGGACATTTGTAGTAATGATTTACACTGAATAGAAATTTGAGTAAAAAAAAAAATTATGAGACATCAAGACCAAGCAAAAGAGTCCAGCTGCCTTTACTTCTGATCATAAATTATCATCAGATAGTGTCCACGTTATTCACGTTTCTTTGTTTTGACTTTAGGTTCTTGAAAATGAAACACATTAATAAAGTTTTGGTTTCAGTGTTATGATGTCTCCAAAATCTCACGAGTTGTTTCAGGCATGGAAGATAATTCCTATATAGCCCAAGCTCACAGTACAGCTGGGTCCGTGTTTCTACCACCTAGTACATTAAAACTCGCAACACTGAATAGAAATTAAAAATATTAAGTTCATTTGATAATTAAAAAAATAGAATTTATAGATTGATAGAATTTAATAGATTTATTATCTGAGCCTTGCAAAGTAAGGTGGCAAAATGCCTTATAAATTAAGACATTTATAATTAATTGTTGAAAAATGGTTAATAATTTGTTGTTCATGATGAAAAATTGAAATTGCAATAAATGCTATTGTAATGATCTTGGAGAAGAAAAAATAAGAGCCTGAGTTATTTGTTATTTTTATAGTACATTTTCCCTCCTATTATTATTTAAATTCTAGGAGTACTTACAAGTTTTATCTAGGAACGAGACCTCATTAATTCTTGAATTTCAAAAATATTTGGGACAATAAAAAAAACCTACCTGATTTTAATGACTTAAAAATTTAGATGGCTGGCCTCAGCTATTTTACCTAGAGTCCTTACTCAATGAATTCAGACTAAGCACCCCTTGTGTTAAAGACATCTGTGTGTGGGGAGAAGGCACATAAAGCAAGCCAAGTGACCTAGCACAGGGAAAAAAAAATATGACTGACAGACAAGCTTCTTAATTTTTTTATGAGTTCCAAGAGAAGATGATAGCCTGACCTCACCACTAGGGTGTAGATTGCAGCTTCATCTCTGCCACTGCTGTTGTGCAGTGTGCTGTATTTCAGTAATTGTTCCATTTCCAAACCATTACTGATACTAAGCCAAAGGTAAGTCTTACACTGGATATTATCATGAGTATCCTGGTGATTATCTCACAGCTTATAAACAAAACACAGCAATTCTTTAGACAAAAGTGCACAATCTCATTCTTCTACTGAATATGGGATCACAAGAAAGATTACACTGCTAACATATTTATTTGTTTATTAATCATTTTTAGGACAGCATCTTATGACAACAGCCCTGGGCTGATATGGGCAATACAAATACAAAATAAAAGCTATCATTTCTTAGTTCTGCAGCTTTTCACAGTCCACATGTTCAGAGAAATTGTTTGCCTTCCAAAGCTAGTCCTTCCCAGGTAATGAAATACTCTACAACCACATGCCTTTGTATTCTTGCTGATGGGTCTTGGTCCACTCTGTCAAATGCATTTTAAATGATCTTTTAAAGACTGAAAGTTTGATGGCTTTGGTCTAAAACTCTTGACTCATTGAAAATAATTTTTTTTTGAGGGGCACTGACAGGTCTGACCTATGAAAGGTCTCTTAGTTCACATTTTTATCTTGAATGAGGTGCAGCAAGCTTGACAAGCTTCAAAATAGGTATCACATAAAATATGGGACACCTATAATCATAGTACAGACAAACACTGGGTTTGAAATTAAGGTTTAGGCTCACTGGCAGATTGCCTGACCATGAAAAGATTTTTTTCATAGATTCTTAGACAATAAGTTCTCCATTATTTAAATAGTTACACTCATTCTACTTGAGTGTAAGAGGTCAGTATTCTGTATTTCATCTGTTAGGGTACTTGGATGGGCAGAAGAAAAGTGATAAAATAGGAAATTATGAATATTCTTAATATAGTAATAGAAAGTTTTTTCCCATTTATTTCTGTCACATCATCTAATAGCAGAAACAATTTTGCCTTTGTTTATGTCACACACATATTTTTAAAAGCTTGTTTGCATCCTCCTTCATTTCATTCTCTCACTTTTCATTTTTTGAATAAGTATTACACACATTTTTTCTGATGAAGTCTTGTAGTGCTTTATATAATAACATCAATGCTTCCATTTCTCTATTGAATATACCTCTTATAGTTATTACAGCCTTATTGCTTTGAGCTTATAGACACTTCTTGAACACAGGAGTGCATTCAGGTGTAATAAATTCCTATCTTACTGTAGAGATTTATATTAGTCTTGTTCATCTTATTTTCGAATGTCTGTCATGATATCCTAATTTTCCTGAAGAGATCTTCAACTCTGTGCATCACTAGCCATTATTATCACCATCTTTTCTGTAGCACAGCTGTTATTTCATAAGTTAAGTTACAAGTATTTTAAGACCAATACTTGAGACACTTCAAGAGTAGCCTCTTTTCAGCTTCCTAGTCTGACTTTCAGCATACGTTCTCTTTTCTTTAATGGTTCCTTACCCCTTAAAATTCTGAAAATTATGCCCATTTTGTCCAGCTAAACTAAAAGTTCCCAGGTGATACAATATCTTTCTTTTCTTTTCCTTTGTTTTTTTTAATTGCAGTGCTTATAGATAGATTTGTATTTTCCTTGAATAAAAAAATTACTTATGAGAAAAGATTTCATCTAGCTTGCTGTAATTTACCTTTGATAGTATCTTGTGAAATTGCATTACATTTTGCATTTACCTCCATATTCCTTCATTTGCGTTTTAAATTTAGCTCAGTCTTGCATGTTATTAAAAGCCTGGCCTCAACATGCAACATACTGTACTATTAGAAAATTAACAAACTGATTTAAAACACAAAAACCTTGTATTAGGTTTGCATTTTTTTTAATATATATTTTTTGAATTCAAATAGATTTTTAGGGGGGTGGAATAGCTCCTGTTTCACTTTTCCCATTATGATGAAGTTCTTTATACCATTCCTGGATATTTTTCATTTCTATGCTCATTCGATATAATGTGTGAAAATTTTATTGAAAAAGTATGTAGCTAAATATAGACCTTTGCCTTTTTGTTTTCTTTAATCTCTCTCGTCACAGCAGAGTGGCCTCATTTCTTCTGTCCTCATCCACCAGGTCCCCATTCCCATTCATGTGCTCTGTCAATTAAATTATTCTTTTTTTCCCCCCTCTCTGTATTTGAATTGAAAATCTCTGTTTCATTTTGACAGGGAGTAGAAACATTTTTAAGTCTGTTAGAATAGGGATAAATTGCTTAGAAACTTGGAACTTCCAGTTTCCTTCCCTATAAGAGGCCTTTGTTTCTCTTTTCCCTTGGAGTTTTTGTAAAGTGCTCATCTTTAGATCAGTGCTGCAGAGAACATGTTTTCAAATGCTTATAAAAGGTCCAGGTAACTGTAGTTTCTGTCCTCAATGCATGTAAGTAGTCATGATTATCTGATGAAAAAGTTGCATGCAGAAGAGCAGGGATGGAAAATGTTCTCTGAATTAAATATATAACATATAAATAAAGATTTGGAAAAAAATTACCTTACTTTTTTGGAACCGGGAATTCACTCCTGGCCTATGGAGTTTGTGTGCCAAGGAGAGTTTCCCTATTACTCTCAATCAGTACATAAGGCATTTGTCCACTTAACCACAGGAGAAAATGACATGAGGAATTAGATAATATACGTGTTTAAACCCTTCAGAAAGCAGGTACTAACAAAGATATATTTTATATTACTCCATAGCCGACTGGATATCCCATCCTAAATAATAGAAATCTATCTTCATTGAGGAAGGGAAGTTGATCATTCAGAAGTGACATAGGGAAAGAAAGTTGCAAAGAGGAAATTAGTCACCATTTTAAAATAAAAACAAATTTTACACCTTGAGTATTTTTACTATTTATTTGCTTTATAAAATAGTGTATTTTTAAAATTGTCGGACCTGCTCAGCTATATAGACTACTCTCTGCTCCATAGATGGACCTTTTGGCATTTACAGTGTACCCTAGTCTCATCAAGCTCCTGCTGCTATTGCTCTTCTTATATTTCTTCAGTTACATTACAGGTCCACACTGCGCACTGAAGTCATTGAAGCAAATTTAAATCTGCTAAGAAGCAGCTTCTAATGCAGTCAATATGATCGACTTGCTATGCTTTTAAGATGTTTGCTGAATTATTTCATTTATGCTTTACCCATGTATGGCAGCCAGATTTATAATGGAACCTTTTACTAAAATCTTGAATATGTCTGTAGTATTTCTGCTCTGCATAGAAGCAATCAAAGGTTGTAATTTCATTTTTCATGTGCAAAAAGCTAAATCCCCCTAAGTTTGCTTTGATCAAAAAATGATCACTGACTCTGACATACAGGCAAAAGATGACACATGAGTTGGAAAAAAGTGTCTGAACACCTGGCATTATTTTATATATA